>JANZLQ010000022.1:975273-994693 GCA_026212715.1 Elanus axillaris | reverse complement strand
GCACACACACACACAAAACCAGCCAGAAGGACTTAGAAAGACTTCTTTCCCCATAGTCCCCCCTCTCCTCCATCTTCCTCACTCTGCACTCCCAGTGATGAGCAGAGCAGATGGCACAATAAACTATAATAAACTGCATAATAAGTGAACGGCACCAAACACAGCCAGCATGTTAAAATAATAGGCAGGAGACAATGAGCCCGTTATATTGCTTTCTTTAATAATCCCTCCCAGGCTTTCTGATTTCTCTGAGCACTTCCCTTCATTTTGCATCAAGCAGGCTGCAAAAGAAGTCTCTCAGCCCTTCAGGGGATTTATTTAATCTATGTTGTAGTGTCTTGCTGGGCTGATATGAGCAACACTTCCACCGGCTGGTTTTTAGAATTCTTTGTGAGAGCGTTTATCCTCTGCCTTATATTGACCCTGAAACCTAAAGGCACTTGAAATGGGGAGGAGCTGCAGTGAGCAGCAAACCTTCTGGTGTGCAAAAAATGCCAGTGGAGGAACTTGGGGAGAAAGGAGAGAGACCGAATGAATGGAAAATCACTGACATCTGGCTTAAAGTCCAAGAATTGCACATGGTGCTCATGAAGGGCCAGAGGATGCCGTCCCTCCCCGGCTGGCCCAGTCCTGTCTGCTTGCAGCGAGGCGCAGGAGTGTGTGCACCACTCGGAAAATAGCTAACCAAAACGAAGCGCTTTATACCCTGCCCCTCTGTACGGGCCTGTATGCACAAACCTGGGGGCATGAAGCAACACAGAAGGGAAAGAAGACATTTAAAATCGGCAAGCATGGAAAGCTCGTGCAGGGCTAAATGAACAGTGGCAGAAGTGGCCCAGAGCACAGTCCTGCCTGATGCCCTGGCTGAGAAAGACGCGGCCGCTGCTCCAGGCGGCCGTGGGTGGAGGGCAGAGGGCTGGGGCTGCGCAGCCGCAGAGAGGAGCGGGACAGCAGCCTGGTCTCCGCACTGCATTCGACATAGCTGCTTGGGCACTTTCTGCTCCCTAATATTCGTTCATTCCTACCGCCAGTCATTTTTTGATACTTCCAGTTTTTCAGTGAAACTACATTTCCTGTAGAAATGCAATAGCGTCCCTGAAGATCGGACATACTGTAGCTCCTAGTGTAGCTGTGGGTTGGGGACAGAGGGAAAGCTGCAGGCCTGCACCGCTATCCGCAGGGCTCTCCCTGCAGTACGGCCACCCTGTACCCACGGGTCCCTCGGTGGCCACTTCTGCTTTGTCCCCCATCGCCCCCCACTCACCTGCTTGAGGATCTGAGCTGCCATCAGGTGGCTGCAGTCGAAGATGATGCGGAATTCCCTGCCCCGCTTCATCTCCTTCAGCAGTGGCCGGGCATCGTCGGTGTCCAGCGGGAGCTGGCGGATTTTCAGCCGGATATTGTACCTTGATGGGGCCATGATGAGCTCTTGCAGCCGTATAAGGCCTTCAAGCATTGCACAAAGACAAACCCACAGTGTTACAGGAAAGTCTGCCTTTGCCCTGCAGGCTGGGTATCACAGCAAGTTATTTCTTCCTAGATCTATTACTTTATGGAATGCGGTCAAGACCTTCCTCCTTCCCTCAGCTGGCCATTGCTAAAGCCAAGGTGTCATGTGTCAGTCATTAAACCCCCACGTATTTCCAGAGCAGTTGTTCTAAGGCAGAATGGCCTTTCCTGGTGTTTCCCTGCTGCCCCTGCATCCAGCTATGGTAGAGCTGGGGTCCCTGCACTAGAAGGGAAGAGAAGAATAGCAGATTGGTCCTAACCTTTGACATTTCTGGGATCACAACATTTTTTCTTAAGCAAATAAGCCCCCGAGAAAGGACAGAATGTGATAATCAGCTGTACAACAAATTAAAATCTGCAGTATTTACCGTGCACGACAGCAAAAGAAAAAAAAATGAATATGCGCCTAGATTTATGAATTGTATAGTTCATAACAGTCACTTAATGACAGCTTGTAACTTTCTTACTACCCTTAGAATTCATTTCTTATTTAGGCAGAAGGTACAAAGCCATGCTGAATGCAGCTGAGCAGGAATTATTGGTATCTAATGTTGCAAGAAGAAATTCAGCAGATGCCTATTGCAAGGAGGAAAAAGAGAAGCATGTCCCTCTGCATAGTGGAAGAAATACATTAGAATACACAACGAAGGGAACATACTGTGACCCACATTTGAAAAACAGGAATGTCAAACTGTGTTCTCATCAGCCCTCCCCTAAAGAAACCATTTGGTTTAGTAGAATTAGGTTGGACAGGCTATCCAATGTGTCTTTTGTTTTGGGTTTTTGTTTTTTTATCTATAGTGCTGTGCAGTGCTCTGCTTTGTTTAACCGTCAACAGCTTGTTTTATGTGAAAAACTTTGTCAGCTATGTTTTATAGAATTAGCCAGAAAACAAAAAACTTCCCAGAACTGCTTTTGCTTTTAGCTGGGAAACTGCATCCTCAGTGGCAGCCGCAGACCAAGGTCTTTGCTTGTGTAGATGGGCACCGCCGTGCCAAATACAGCCGTGCTGAGCCAGAGCTCACCAGCGGACAATCAATCCTCCCCTTGACCCTTTGTCAGCTGGGATGGTGCTGAGGGTTACCCACTTTCTAAGCACTTTGTGAATTAAATGCTTCAGAAAGGATTCCAGGGCCTTCTACAGTGCTCGCCTGAATGCTGGGGAACTGGTGTGACCCCATGCGCTGGTCACTGCGTGGGGTGTCCTTTTGCTCCTAAAAGGGTTCATCAGCAAAGTTCCTAAATGAGACCCACAACAAAAAATCTCCTGGATTCCTCCTTTAAAGCCCCTCCTTTACCTACCTGTACTGTCATCGTAAACCACAGTGGCTGACCTCCATTTCAAATACTGCACAAGGTCCAGAATGGCATGGCTAAGGGAAGCATAGTCAGGATACAGGTTGACATAGAAAGTGTCCTTGTTATCCAAAGGGTGATGCTTCCATCGAAGCTGTATGTGGGGGACTTCCAGGGCATTGCAAATAGACTGGACGGCATTGGTACAGGAGCCTTGGGAAGGTCCGAATATTGCTACGACCCCCAGAGCAAGCTGGTCACAGGCTGGAAAAGGAAGGGAAGGGGAGGATGATGTCAGTGGAGTACAGGCACCTCTGCGGGAAGGGTGAGCGTCGGGGTAGCTGTGGGGGCACAAACAGCTTCTTCCTGACCTGGACCATGGAGCCGTGTGTGGAAGGACAGACAAGCTTCTGGGCACTAACAGCAGCACGGCTATTAGGTAATTACACCAGTGACGAGAGGCAGAGAGAGGAGGAATTATGGCGGTTGGGGGTCTGGACCAGTGGTTAGGGGCACAGACATGTTTCCAGAGGAGGGAATAACAGCTACAGCACGTTAGAAATGGCTGAGCCTCCAGAGTTGTAAAAGGAATACCCAGACATGATCAGAATTGTCCTGACAAATGCGGTTTTCCATCAATTTTAGTAGACCCCCTCCCCCCCTGCAAAATAATGCTTTTAATGCCTTTGTTTAAGCTTTCACTGAGAAATTAAAACAGAACAACTGCATTTGGGGCTGCATTTTTTTTTTGGGGGGGGGGAACCGAAAAGTTTCTCAGGGGAACAGGAACAGATTATTTCTCAACTGCCTCTGCAGGTTCTTCCGAACTGAACGCTACTGCTTAGCACTAACAGCAGGAGCTTTGTGATGGCTACATTTCATTAAAAGATTTTAGGAAAGCAACCGCTCCCAGCCCGAGAGGGACACGAACGCAGGCAGCAGCTGAGGCACGCGGGTCCCTCCCCGGACGCGTGTCCCTGGTCCTGCGCGTTCCGGTCCTGTCCCAGCACTTGGCGCAGCCAGCCCACGTGCTCCCAGGAGCCTGGCACAGAGGAGCGCCGGGCAGAGCTCTGAGGAAACCTCCCCGACAAAACAACCTTAAAAAGGGACAGCCGGGGTCAGTGAACTCGCCTGTGAGCAGATATCCCCTCTCTCTGGGGATGCCCCTCTTGTAAGTGCGAGCTCAGGCAGCAGGTTTCCTTTCTCCCAAAAGAGAAGCAAACTCAGTAAGCCCTCAGGTCATCAGCCCCACAGCCTGTGCTGCGTAGTCCCGTTTCTTCCCTCCCCTTCGGTAATTCAGGTGGGCTGCTGTTATCCGATAATGAAAAATGACTGTTAGGAAGAGAGCAGAATATCTATGCTATGGATGTTAAAACTGCCAGGGATACAGTGAAATAAACAAAGGCATGGCCTACGGACCTTCGCTCCGCATTAGAAGCCAACACTGAAAGGAGTTTTGTGAGGTTTGCAGAGGGAAAGAAAGAATAGTTGTTCCCCTTATATTAAAATGCCTCTGGAAGGTCGGCTCCCGGAGGAATTCTCGTCTAGATCACTGACTAGAGCAGGACAAAATGAGCTGCTGGGTCTCGAGTGAAACCACGCTCTTTTTTTGCTGAATAAATGGCCACAAAGTTGCTAAGAAGTGTGCTGTGCTCTTACCTTTCTTAGTTGCTTCAAAGCTGTCGTGGAAGTGTATCCTCTGAATGTCATAGGTTAGTGTTGTGTTAGGCAACAAAGTTCTGTTTCTATTAATAATATTGGCAGAAAATCTGAAGGCTTGCTCCTCAGCACTCATAACCTGGGTATTGGGGCCATCTGCATACTCAAAGATTCCTCCTGCAAGACAAGAGAAAACCAGCATTAAGCCACATAAATTTTGATTCGTAATCTTCCGTAGCAAGGATGAGAAAACTCTTGGACAGAGCTGTGGCATTTGCAGGCTGAACAGGGCTTGCTCCCAGGACATGTCCCGGACTGAAGTAAAGACGTGAAAACATGTGGGGTTTTGTTATATACTGGTCCATGACAGTGCTGAGAATGCCAGCTTTGCAGGGCAATAGAGGACAAATTTAAAGTCTTGGAATATTTTTATGAGACAGATGAGTGTCTTCCCATAAAACTTGAGGACCAGACCTTAGGAAGTGCGGACGGGAGTATTGCTCAGCTGCAGAGATGCTCCAGGTTTGTGCTCTGAGGAGTTACTGCGGTACGAACCTGGCACTGCCCTTCTGTGCCACGCTGGACCCCTCCCCGCCTCGTCCGCCCATCCATCCCCAAGTCCTCACGCCGGAGGCAGGCAGTGCAGCCCCGCCGCTGTCTATTTTTAGTGCCCTTCTCATCTTTTATTGTTCCCCATGTTTAGTCATCCAAGTTCTCAGTTCAGACCAGCAGAGACTTCTGAATTTGTCTACCCTACAGCTTATCTGCTCAATAATGCACATCTTGAATGCATGTTTTCCCATGTTCAAAAGTTGTTAATGCCATTACACATCCCCAAGGGCAACAAGCTCATGTCACAGTATCGCTGGGTTTCTTGGCTCTGTATCTGTGAGTCTTGTCCTCAGTTCCCCACTGACAGCCAGTCTAATTGAAGTGACTCAGTGCAGGCATAAATTATGTAATTGCACGTCCTTGTCTCTGAGATGTAGGCACCGTCCTGTGCCCCTTGCAGAACCATGGAAAGACACATAAACCTTGCTCTATCTTATTAAAAAGTAAACCAAAATAATTAATGGATGAGCAAGATACACAAGTGCAATTGGTAACAGATGGTCTCTGGGTTCATTAGCAGAAGGAAAATCTTCCTCTTCAATTTAAGGTAGTCCTAAAATGTTTTGTTATAGACAACAGATGTCTGCTCAGCCCTCCTAGCTTTCAAGCAACTGCATGAATCCTCCTCCAGGAGCCAGAACATATTAGCTATAGTTTTTGTGGTAATTTGGGGTTAGCCAAGAGTGCCAGTTTGGCAAGAGCCAAGCGACATTTCTGTTGACAGCCACACTCCGTGTGTCCTCCCAGGGACCCGACCAAAGCCAGGGGCTGAGCGAACCACAGTACAAATGCTTGGAGATTTTCACAGCAAGGGTGCAAAGGGAGCTGCAGAAGGCTGCTCTCCAGAATCGTGGCAACTCACTTCCATCCTCTTCCCCTGCAGCCTTTGTGCATCTGTGTCCCCAATTGTAAAGTGAATGTGGTAATTAATTTACATTCATAAACATCAAAAACCATTTGAGCTGTTCACTGCATGTCTCTGGTAGGAAAAAAATAGTACCGATTTCAGTACTAACTTTGGTAAAGGGGGAAGAATAAAGAAAAAGAGGCTGAATGCTCATTCTGGAGACCCATTTCAGTCCCATGCGATCTTCAGCAAGTCTCTTTTGACCGGGTTTTCAGTCTAGAATGCCTAGCAGTGTAGGCAGGAGCCTAGCAAAATTGCCCCATTGCCTCATTCTCACTGGATCATGCCAAAACATTTAGTTATTGACCAGTGCATGGAAGATTATTCATTCATATCAAAGTTCACACATGCTGGTAGCTCAATCTAAGTTTCTTAGGGCTGAGGAACTTCATACACAATATTACAGCAGAAACAGTAAACAAAACTAAAGTGAGCATGAGATTCATGCCTGTCTTTCTGTTCAAAGCTTTACTGTCCAGAACATTTTAGCAAGGTTTTTTTTTGTTTTCTAGCATCATCATCCTGAAGTGATAACGGGGTTCATGTTACACTGATTATCAACTAGCTGACATTAAGCTTTCTCCTAGCTCAGAGCTTTCAGGGTTGCTTTGGAGCATGTCTTATTATGATAGAATATAGAAGGACTGGGTATGTGGATTATTGGTGTTTGATCCCAAATAAATTCACGTTCCAGACATCCAACTGGATATAACAGGCTTTTTGACAGAAAAGAATTTTCTGTGCAGCCACCCAATACCTTGAATTTAGTGCCAGGCAGTGAGAAAGCAGACAGGCAGAAGTAATGTATTTCTGGTTATACTGCTGGGTGCTGAATATATTGGGACAATGTGAAATCTACTGCAGTTGCTCAGGTGCTGAAGAGCAGCCACCCCAGCCTGCTCCTGTCTCAGAAACTCGGGGGATGGAGAATTCCTGACGGCAGTTCTGCACTGCAGCCGGGGGTGCTGAGCACAGCCCTGTCCCTTCGGTAGCAGCTCCCCGCTCCTGGAGATGTGCGCTGCCGTCCCTCTTGGCTTTGTGCGCCTCTCCTTCAGAGATGTTCATTCTGATCATTATTTAAAGAGCCTAATAACCGGCTTGAAACAGCTGATTAATACATAATCTTCATCATGATTACATAGCATAACTGGCATTAATTTGAAAAGCCAGCTAATTACGAAAATAATTGTTGCAGCTTTTCCATTTCAGCAAAATGGAGAGTATCAGCTTGTGCTATGGAGAGAATGAGGGATGTGACATCAGCTGGCTGATCGCCAGGCTGGGGGGGACCCCATGCATCCCCTGCAACCCTCAACAGGAAAGGCGAAGCAATGCAAAGCTGAGCAATCTGCTGCAAACTTCAAACAAACAAACTTGGTCAGCTGTCCCCGTGCTCCCCAGAGAGAGTGATAGCATGTGGGTCTTGCAACAGTAACCTCATTGTGACTTCACTCTTATCAACGTATAGAAAGTCAATGGGCTATAAAAAGTCAACAACAAAACAGTTTCCACTTTTATATACTAGCTATAAACAAGTTTCATCTGAGATAGTAAAACTAAAGGTCCTTTAGTGTTGCTGTCTCTCTCTAAACCATTTCTGCCTCCTCCCTATTTTTGAAGTTATTTCAACTGTCTTGGAGATTAATGGATGCTGCTCACTTGACCTGGTGCTAACGACCTCTTCCCAGTATTGCCTCTGTCTGTTCAGGCCCCAGCTTCCCCTTCCATCCTTCTTTACCTCCCATGACTTTGCAGACAGATAAAAGATGACCGCGCTGAGGTCTGTCACACTTTGTAATGTCCTCCTGACGTTCATGAGTGTATTTGCTGCTTAATTTATCCAGGAAGGTACCGTGCTGTTTCCTTGACCAGTCAATACAGCCCACACACTCCCTACTGCAATGCCATGTGTTGTTCAACACACATTGAGGTTTACCAACTTCAGCGTGAGTTTGTCTGCATATATGTTTTTCCGTGAAAACCTTCTTTTTATGCCATGCTTGTATGGCCTTTAGTGCAGTGGGGTCCAGGTCTGGGACTCAGCCTTGTAGGAGATGCCTCAGCACAAACTGTTGATACCTTCTCAGGCAGGACAAGATCAAATGCTATCAACCATTATCATTTACATATTTTTTGATGGAGTCATCCCTTATTACATCTGACTTCTTGGATTTTGAACATCAGTCACTAGGCAGGTTAAATAATCATTCAGTTGTCTTCTGCCTTTAAAGCAGGCTAATTGCTCCCCCGAGAATGTCAGACAGCATATGGGAAAACACGCTAATTAGAATCAACTTCATGTCTTATAATTTTATGTTATTTTATTTGATGACCACTGATGTGCTGCTGAGGTGGGGAGTTTTAAAAATTCAAAATGAGAATCCAAAGCAAACACAGGAAACTCTCCTTTAGATCTAGACCAGATGAGCGGATCCTTTAGATCTAAAGCAGAGTTAGGGCCGGCCCGTGGGAAGGAGGCTGGCATTGCATGTGAAGGGAGGTTTAGCTGCAAAACACAGAGGATCTCTCTCTGAGTAGCGGAAAATCAGCCTCTCTATTCGGGGTAAAATCTGGATCCCACAAAACCCCCCAAATCCCACTGATGCTGATCAGAAAGGGCCCAGGACTGTCTGCATCGAGCAAAGATGCGCTGCATTCCTCCCACCTCCAGGCGATGATTCTGGAAGACTTTTGGAATGGCCCCAGGAGGCAGCCGGAAAGAAGCCTGGTCAATGGGATGGGAATCCTTTTCCAGTGCTCTAGCTTATCCTGAGCTGCGGCTGCACAGGCTGAATGCAACTGGAGTTATTTTTAGCTTTGTCAAAACCTAAGTCAAGAAAGTCAAAGTATTTTTGGTTTTCACTTTCTCCCCTCTTCCCCTTTTTAACAAAATAAACAGCTTCATTCTTGGAAAGAAAATTCCAACAGCCCTCAGCATGTGGTGTGATCTCTTATCTTTTACTCCTTATAACATCACCGAGTTACTTAGCTTTGAAGAACAACCATTTCTGATAACACTTTTCTCTCCCCCGCTGACAGTGTTGTTAACACATTTAGACAGCTTTCTGACAGTCTCTTTCCATGTGACATCCTGGAAGAAATACTTGTTTTGAAATAGCTCTTACTGAGGATGGATCCAGCCTGAGCTCCTCCAGGGACGCGAGAGCTCCTGCCTCTGTCTCGCAGACCTCTCGTGCCCAGGGATCTGTATTTTACGTATTTATAATCCGAGGTCACAAAACACCTTTCTTGTTGAGCAGCAGGGCTGGCTGTGGCATGGCAGTTTCTCCTCTTCTGATGGGCTCTGTTTTGGGGACAATATTAAGGCAAATGGGCTGATCAGGACCTGTACACATCATTTAGTGCCTGTTCCTCCAGGATGCCACTCAGCAGGTCCCTGAGGCAGGAGGGGGGGAGAGCCCTTCCTCAAAAGACCTGCCTCCCCTGGGAGGGCTTCGAGAACTGCTGCTTCTGCTCATCTGGCCAGTCCAGTGGAGAGAATTTCACTGTCATGCTCCAGGTCCCTCCAGGGCTGGTGTTTATACCAACAAAGAGAAATGAGATAACACTGGTGGGAAGTAAAAGAAAGTTCTCGGGAGCACGAGGTTGTGCACTGGGAATGGAGCTGAAACTCCCAGAGATTGTCCGTCAGCGTGGGACTGTTACAGTCTCAGATGCAATAATGCTGAATGCAGTGAAAGCAGCAAAATCCAGAAGGCAATAAATATCAGCCAAAAAAAAAAAAAAGGAAAAGAAATGACAGATTTGTTCATAAGAAATCTCTCCTTGCACTTTCCCCCAAGGAGCTGCTACTATAAAATGCTCCACAAGTAAATGCAGCTGAAGCTGGAGTTGGTCCCTCGTTCAGCCAGGTGTTGAGTGGAGCCCCTGTATCCGATGTCAATGCCAGCTGGTGTCCTCCAAACAGAAACAAAATTATCCTATAAATGGATGAGTGAGGAAGGCAGTGCCGAGCAGTGTTGGGGGCTCCCACCCTTCAGCACCTCTTCAGTCGAGAGCCCTTTTTACTGCCTGGGGAGTCCTTGCACCCCGGAGACGTGCCGTGGAGCCCTCTGCCCTGGTCCTCCATGGGCTCCCACCGGATCGTATGGGTCAGACAGCAGGAGCCTGGGATGTACTCCCTGCGGCAGGACTGTGGACGGGCTCAACGCAAAGGCAGTAAACGGAACTTGCAAACTTATTGAAACAAACCTGCTGGGAAGGAGCTGAAAATAATCTCTTAGGATTGTCAATGGGTTTCTGATTTTGACAGAACAACAGCACGGCAGGATCTGAGTTCCTGTCCCCTTAAACTGCTGCTGATCATGCATCAGGCCTGTCACTTCAGTGTGGCACTGCTTAATGTGATGCAGCACAGCCACATATCCAAAGCAATTTCAGGCTTCATAAACATGCATCACGCAAGAGAGACCCTGTGCAGGAATCTGCTGCTGCTGCTGCTTACAGGCGCAAGCTGTCCCCTGCCCACGGAGGTTGCTCTCTCTCCGGATGCTAATTGCTTAAAACCCAGGAGGAGGATCTGACTCCGAACGCAGGAAGAGGATTAACCTCAGAGCCGGTGTGTCTGGTCTGCTTACACTCACACGCTGCCTGTATTCATTATGCATCTCTTTTATAAGAATTAAAAACGAATCGGGTCTGTCCCCAGGCATGCAAACGTTACTCCCCTGGCAGTTTCTCTGGCTTTCAGGTCCGGCGTATTTCCAGCTGTATTTTCTGAGGGCCCCGGGTTCGCTCTGCCTCCACGGACTGATGAAGTCCATGATGTAGCTGCCCAGCTGGAAGCTCCCCCCGTGCCCACGATACCCAACAGCGAGAGGGAGCCCAGCGGGGGCTGAGCCCAGCCTCCCCATGGTCTGTCTGCCTGCTCGAAGAGCCTGGCTGGGGGAGTCGGGAGTGCCCCAGCTAATAGTGCCAAATTTGCTCCCTAGCACCCTTCCGAAGAGGCAAGATGTGGTGCAGGGAATACAGCTCTTGCTCTGATTCGAACCCCCTGTGAGCTCAGAGGAGGGACGGACACAGCGGAACTGCTGGTCCCCAGGGTGGCGGGGAGCTCCCCGTCCCCCCAACACTCTCAAAAGCGAACACGAAAATTCAGATTTCTAACCCTAACGACAGCGCCAAGGCACCAGCAGCCTCCGCTGGCACTGCCGCATGGCTGCTGCCATGGGACTTCGGCACGGGGCTGAATTTGAGAGGGGACAGTCCGGCTCCCAGCTACCTGCCGGCAGCCTGGCTCCCCAGCACTGCTCACCTCTCCGGGGGGTCCTGGGGACCCCCCAGCACCTGACGGGAGGAGCTGATGGACCGAGGAACACTCCCAGGAGCTCAAATTCCACCACATTTTGCAGCATAATGAAAGGCCAGGTACTTGCCGAGTAGTGCCAAGAAAATGAATTCAACCAGAAAATCAGATATGCAAAATGTGTGTGTCCCATCAGGAGGGATTTTCCCGCCTGCCAGGACAGAAAGCCCGTCACAGCGGGTCGGTCCGTTCCCAGGAGGTGGCGTCTCCCTCTTTTCTCATTTTGATATTGAATATGCAAAATCCTATTTCATTTGCACTGTATTAGGTACTTCATGTCACAGGGGGTGACATTCTTCTCCTATGTATAAGCTGTTTAACAGATGAGCAGTCAAGTGGCAAAGAAATACATTATTAATGCTTCTGGTTAAATTAACTGATTAAACCCACTGTAGCTAAACTGTATGTATCAGCACTTTACTTGCACTAAATGAGAAATTAATGGAATATGGCGGCTCGGTGTTTTAGGGAAAAGTAGAAAGGGATGGTCCGGAAAGGTCTGCCACCTCCAGTCGGCACCGCTCGGCCCCGTGTCCGTGGGGCTGGGGCAGGGCTGGGCGGGCTGCAGCGCCTGCAAACAAACTTCTCCTTTGCTACTCCGACTTGCTTGGCCTAATTGGCAATGTTTTCTCTGCCATTTCTTTGAACAAGCTGTTCTGGTGTGGCGTGTTTTACATCTGAGAAAGAGCGTTTACCACAGCAGCAGTGCGTAACCCCGACCAAGGGAGCGGATCAAAGCACTAATCTGAGATCAAAGGCCTTCAGCAGTGCTACAGCAGAAATAAATTAAGCTAGCAACAGATTTCCTAATGATATTTAAATTTTTAATTTGCATAATACATGATTGAAATGAAATGGGCATTTTTATTTTTTAAGCAGGCTCAATTAATTAAAAAAATAAAAAAGCGGCATCATAATCTCCTAGGAGTAGATTCCCATCAAGATAAGGGCAATGAAAATGCCAAGAAACTGTGAATTTACCCAATCTACAGCTCACAGCACAATGCGGAACCCCACAAGTGGCCGGCGAGTTGCAGCCCAAGAAACCCCCCCAAGGGGCAGAGCTGCCAGAATGAGCCCAGTGACACCCGGTCCCAGGAGTTTCCCTCCGCGGTGGCTGGGAAAGGCTCCCACAGGCTCTACAGTTCTGCTTTAGGTGGGCTTATTTCCCTGAAGAAGGTAGATCTTGCAAGCTTTGGGCTACTCGCATTCGAATTGTTCTCACTATCAGATACCTCACCAAATACTTGGTCTCACTTTGATTAATTAGCAATTCAGATTTCTTGCGCGTGGGCTGCCACAAGTACAGAATTAAACCGCAGCATTTATTTGTGCCTCTGCTTCCTGACACCCTTCTGCTGGGGAGGAACATCTGGGCTGGACCGTGCCCACCAGCGCTGGTCCAGCCCGGTGCCCAGACCTGCCCCGCAGCAGAGGCGCTGGAGGGGCTGAGCCCTCCCCGGCGCGGAGCCAGGAGCAGCTCCCTCCCCAAATCCCTACCGAGGCGGTGTAAACTCGGCAAACGCATCCTGGAAATCACCGATGACCGAATAAATCAGGCGTGCTCCAATGTCATTTTTATGGTTGTGCTTCGGGCTATAAGCATGTTTTAAACTGTAATATATGGGAGAAAAAAGTGTTTGAAAGCTTAAAATTATTAAGGATCTATAATGCAGGGTTTAGGCAACACAGCTGTACGTATATTTTTCTATTGTGTTTTATTGGCTTGCAGTGTAATCTAGTGTTAGATATGATGTCCATCTGGCGCACAGCTCGAACGAAATACGAAGCAGGGAAGCAAGGCCGCAACTGAAATAAATCCAGGCTCATGCCTGTGATTGACCGGGCTTGTAACAAAACCTGCAGGATGATAAAATACTTCAGATTTGTCTTTATTATGTGCTGTGGAGCTAAGCGCTGGCACCGTGGCTCCCTGCACGCGCTCTCCAGTTTCGGATACCCCCGCCACCGCTGCGCTGTGCCCTCGCAGGCGATTAATTACGGGTGCTACAGCAGAGCCTCTGCCCGAGCGGGCAAATGCTTTTCTTACTTATCCCAGTGCAAACTGGGCCCGACTGGTTCATTTGTGAAAATTCACTGTAAACTGAATACAGGGTGTTGAAAACTGAGAACGCCTTTTTTTGAGGAAAAAAATTGCCTTCTCAGTTAAATTGGAATTTGCAAATCTCCGGGCTCTGCATTAAGGGAGCCCCGGCTCTCTGCGACAGGTCCTGCCTCCGGCCACCCGCAGGCTCCCGAGTGGTGCCAGCCAGCAGAGCACGGCACCGGTAAGAATGACTACAAGAACGCACTCCTAAGAATAAAAACTGTATGTAGGAATGAACCTTGCTGAGGAGGAGCAGTGACACTGACCGGGCTTAGGCTCTTCCCAAGTGCTCAACCTCGAGCCTACGCAGCTTAGACGGCTGTGGTTTTTTAAGTTCTCTGTCCATTTTCTTTCCCTACCAGTTAATTAGCTCCTGTTTTACCTGGAAATAGAAATATACCTGATAGAAAAATGAAATAGAAGGTGTCCTGCAATGAAATCAAGCCTCACATAAAAATTCAACCCAGTTAAAATTACTATTATTGCATGTTAATTAATTTCTTCTTAAATATTCATTGCTAAGACCCAGCTAATAAATGTTAATACCCACCTGGCATGTAGCATATGATATTAGACTGAAGAAATCTAAATTAAATCCTATACTTCATTTACAATGTAACCAAATACCGGCAGTCAACTGATTGTTTCTCATTCTTGTGTTGATGCTTCCAAAAATCAGGGCTTTAAATAAGATGATGCGTTGAATAGCAAATGCAGTTCTGCAAATATTATGACATACTGTTTGTCATCTGCCCTAAATATTTAACAGTTCAGTTTTACAAGATTTTAATGCCACATGCTGAGAACTTGCTCCTGATAGATGCTGAATTTGATGGATGAAATGGATTCCATTCAGGACCTGGCAATCCCAAACCCTCGCCAGGGTCTTTGCTCTTAGCATCTTCTGGTTTTTCCCCCTCTTTTAAAAAAAGAGCAGAGAGGGGGGGAAAAAACCACAGAGTTCTCTGGAAAAAATTGTTTCTGCTTAATCCCATGTACTCTCCACAGAAAAACCTTTATGTAGGAAAAGATCAAAGGTCTGTAATAGATTTCAACAGGTTTCCAAGAGGTGCCTGGTGCAGAAGGGAGTTCAAGGCTCAAGTGATTGAACTGCCCTGCACTGCTGGTGCTCAGGGGCCGCAAAGATGTAATTGGGAGAGCTAGACGCTTATTTTAGCCTTTTTATCTTCCTATTTTAATGTCGTTAGACAAGAGAAAACCCCAGGCTTTGCCAGGATGTGGTGCTTGTTGTGCGTGCTGCGAGCACGGGGGGCTGCACCCGTGCTGCTCTGTGCCGTGCTCAGGAGGAGAACTGCAGAGCCCGTTTTTGGTGGGATGGGGTTTTCCCTCTCTGTTTCCAGGTGGTTACTCCGCACTGGCCATGCAGGGAGGGAGGAACGAGGAGCGTTTCTGGCAGTGTGGGCAGGGACCCCCCCCAGCCCTGGAGCATCCCAGGGGGAGGGCGGCTGCTGCCTCTGCGTGATCCGCGATTTTGTGAGGAAGCAAAGCTCAGGATTTTTTAGAAATTCCTTCACAGTCTACTTTGACTAACGTCTTCCACAGTCGGAAAGATCTGCCTAGGGTAGGCATCTTGTAAAGGTGCAATGGTCAAAATTTTTTATGAATGGTTATTTCCCCCCCCCCCCCCTTGTTTTTTTCAATTTCTTGATTGTCAATTCTGAATATCCAGGGTAATTACAGCTGAAAGATTTGCTGACTTAAAAGCAGCGCTTTATTCCAGGGAATGGAAGAAAAAAAGGGAATGACAAAAGGATCTGCTCTGAAAAACGCTTTCATTATTTTCCCGTCATCTGTACTCTCAATTTACAAACAGCTACACACAGAGCCGGGGATGCAAAGGGATGCGCTGGAACTGCCCAGCAGCATGACTGCAAAGCAGTTTTACGTTCCCCTAAACGATCAAAATCAGCTATTAAAAATCTTTTCCATCTCATAAAAGAAGACGATGCACATGAAAGAGCAGCTTGCGTGGAGCTGTGATCGGTGCCTTTCTGGGCCTCGGAGAGCGTGGCTGCCGCGCAGGGCTGCGGTGACGGACACCCTGCCTGCGCCCAGCCACGCTGCCCAGGATGGTTTTTATTCCGCTTCTGGCCCCTCTACCCAGGGCCGGGGTTTGGCCCGTGGCGCGTGTGGAGCAGGCTGCTCACACCGGAGCAGGGGCCCGATCCCATCCATGCTGGGCTCTGCTTCTGTGGGAAAAGGGGGTTGGATGGTGCCGTCAGACGGGACCAGACCCAAGCGCCGTCCTGGGGGTCGGGCTGCTCCACGCCGAGCTCTGGGAAGGGCAGAGCACCCTGCGAGGCCATTCTTACGGCTCGGATCCTGCCGAGGTGACGATGCAGCGAGTGCCGTTTACACCATCTTGCTGCTCAGAGCTGGGAGCGGCTGCTCTGCGGAGCGATCCAACTGTCACACTGACAGAGCTGAATGCCTTTCAGTATGAATTGAACCAAAGATGTGCTAATGAAGCTGAATATTCATTATTATGACTAAACAAACTAAGTGAATCACAAATTAAGTGGGTAAATTATTAGTTTGGTAGCTCAGAAAAGGAGAAATTTGAAGACCATTCCAATTACAGAGGAGGTGGAAAAGGAAGACTTTATGAATAGATTCAAACCCAATTAAAAATGCGTGTTAGTCATTGTATAGTGCTTCACACCTTTGTCATCAGTGACAATGGATGTAACCATTTGTACCACTTGTCTGCTCAGCAGTGACCTAACCACTTAATTGTTCACACCAAACCCCAAAGCTTTGGTGTTTCAGGATAATTCTAAGATTTATCATAGTGACCTCTGTTTATTAAGTGCTAAGGACACCGTTTCCTCAACTACGGCATTATGAATTACCAAGGATTATGTGTTGAGTAGCTCCTGTTGATCCATGCAGAGCTAATTAATGAGATACATCACCCAATCATAAACATGAGCGATAACACATGCCTCGTTAGCACAAATGAGCAAACTGCTACAGGGAGCATGGAGGGTGGGGTCAGGTCTCTGGAAGGGTTAATGAGCTAATACCTACTGACTGAAGCAAAACTTCTTTTATAAACACCGAAGCAGACGGTGAGAAGCAGCACCTGCCTGCAGGTCGTGGGCTCTGCGGGGTTACTGCTGCCTCCTAATTGCCCTGGCCTTGGGATCTCTGTCAGAGTGGTGGGAGAGGCTGGGGGAGTGATCGAAGGGTAAAGCAGACCTGTAGAGCTAAGGTATGTTTGTTGACCTTTATTTAGATAAAAATTTCTTTTTTTTTTTTTTTTGTTCTCTGGAGCCTCTGCTGTAGGTGATACAGGAATTGGCACGTTCTGCCAGCTCTGGAGAAGCTCCTCTCATAGCTGAAGAGGTCTCTGTAGAACCAGGTTTTGGCTAGGTGCTTGGTAAAGACTGGGAAGGTAGCTCAAGTCTGGGAGCTTTCTTTCCTGCCAGCACAAGAGCCTTGCTGCGGTCAGAGCACAGCGGGGACTGCCCAGACCACCATCTCTGTACCTCCGTGTCGCTTAGTTCTAGGTCTGTCGGGATAGTACTGTGAAAGGTAAACTGACTGGCTTCCCATGGGATGTTAAATAACCCCTTACTTTCTTACCTTTTTTTTCTCCTGGAATTGTGTTTTGGTTTTTTTTGTTTTGTTTTGTCTTTCCCCTGCTATTTCTTTCACTTTAGGTGAGTCGGTATCTCCTGTGTAATGGTTGTATGGTATAAAGTAAACTGGGAGGCATAAACTGAGAGTAGCACGAATTCAATGGAAAAAAAATGATTTGACAGAAGTTAAGCAAGCTCTGGAGAAAGGGATACTTGTGAGTGGGAGATGCAAAAGGAGCTGAAAATGCAGCTGAGTGGAGTTTGACTTTAATTAAAAAGCATATTCAAGAAAGAGATTTCTGACAGGAAAGCTGAGAGGAGTGAAGGCTTCCTATTTTCCACCCTATTTATAAATCAGAGAACATGAGCTGGCATTCCTCCTCTCCACAGTGGGTCTACAGTAAGCAGATTGTCTGTGGGGAAACCACACGAAGCTGGGCAAAACAATCCTCCCCCTCTTCTTCCCGCGCATGGGACGAGCAGCCCCCGGGTGGTTACTACTGCTGTGCCTGGGCCATAGATCTGAATCGGGGACAGTGACCCTGATTTACAGATGACTGGTGCAGAACTCGAGTAATATCTTCAGTTTCAAAGAGCCAAGTGAGAAAAACCAAGATTAATAAGTAGAACAGTCCATCTGAAAGCAAATTTGGAGCGGATGCTGCAGAGATATACCCTACTGTAGTGCTGAGCATCTGGTTTATGCATTGCTTTCTTCTTGATGCGTGTAATATATTTAAAGGCTATTTGGAAAAGATGTTTCTAGCATCTTCTAGCCCAGCAGTGAGCGGGACTCTGCTGGGTAGCAGCACGTGAATCTGATAAACGGAACTGTCGGGTCACTGCCACGCACCCTGTGCAAAATCCTCAATTAAGCTACTGCAAACGCGTTGGTCCCAGTATCGTCCCAAGGGTGGCTGGGGGAACCTCTAGGGTGCCGATCCAGCTCTAGAAATTGTACGTCGCTTGCAAATGTACCCTTTGCCCTGCGCTGCTTGATACGGTTTTGTGCGTGCGGCCGCTGAGCACGGCTGTGCTGAGCGCGAGGGATGGATCTGCGCCGCAGCAGAGCTGTGTAAGCGCCGGTGCCACTTTACAGGCAAAGCTGATGCCCAGCAAGGTGGCTGGGCTGTGGGGTGCGGGGTTTTGGCACTGCACGCGTCCGGCTCTGTGCTGGGCTCTTTTAAACCTGGTATCGCAACCCTGCCGCTCTGGCAGGGTGAGCGTGCACAGTCCCTGTGCTTCATGGGATTCTCTTAATTAAAATCAACTCGTAATGTATTGGGGCTATAATAATGAAAATACATGAGTTAGCATTGGAAATCAATAGAATGATTTCTGATCGTGCTGTGGACCTTGCTGTTGAAATGTAGAAACAATGCAGAAAAGATGGGAAATTAAAACATAAAGTGAGGGACAAGGCTCCTTCGTACTGTTGTGCTCTTCCCGTCCTTTCCCCCATTCCTATGCAGTCCGTGCCCCCTTCCCTGGCGCCCTAGCAGAGCCTTCCTCTTTGGAGCAGGAGCGGGGCAGCTACTAGGATGTTCCCAGCCGTGGAGATGCCTTTGCCTTCTCCTGAGTGGGGAGCGCTGTAGATCTCCAGGCATTGCTCGGGTCCCTCTTGGAGAACTACTTGCAAGAAATGCAGTATGAATTGGTTTACTTCTTAAATACCATTTATGGAAATACTTTAAGGCCTGACCTAAGTCACATCTCACCAGAAAATGAGTTGGAATAACCCTACTGCTTAGTGTTTCACTCAGCTTTGTAGTATAAAGAGAATACTACAGCTACATAGTGTAACAAGAAAAATGAGACACCCACTAATAAGGCAAGGGGAAAAAAAAGACATGACTTTTAAAACTTGCAGAAGGTAGGATTAAGGCCCAGAAAGGTGATACTTTTCTTAAGATCAACAGGGAGTTTGGCACAGAGTCCTGGGTACCCAACCTGCCATGTGAACGCTCTCCCTCCCACCTTGCTGGCGGGTTTTGGGGACTCGCTGGCTGGAGCTCCGGGCCATGCGACATCTGCCTGTCCCCTCCTCGACCAGAGCCCTTTTGGTGCCCAGAGCGTGGTGTGGGACGTGCTCTGATTGCAGGGAGCAAACCGGCACCATTTAACAGCTCTGGCAGCTGCTTTAAGCCGTACCCCACAGGCCCACCCAGCTCCCTCTGAAGGACAGGACTGAGCTCAGCTAGATGAGGACTATGGTGAGGTGTGACAACTGTCTGTGATTAGAAGGTGTCAGCTCTCATTTGTATAGGTCCCAGGAGGGTAAGCAGAGATAGCAAATATCAGATGGAAATTTTAGGTTGGGCTTTCAAAAGAGCTTCCTTGCTGCAAAGCCAACAGACGGAAGGTACAGCCTCTTAGGATGGAAATATTCCCGATGCTGT
>JANZLQ010000022.1:930885-975173 GCA_026212715.1 Elanus axillaris | reverse complement strand
TTCAAAAGAGCTTCCTTGCTGCAAAGCCAACAGACGGAAGGTACAGCCTCTTAGGATGGAAATATTCCCGATGCTGTAGAGGACCTCCCGCTGCTGTCCTCTCACTTCTGCTTTCTCCTGGCCCGTGTCCTCAGGAGTGGCCTGCCAGAGACCTTGCAGGCTCAATCAGGCTCCTGGGAACTACTACAGCCAGGAAAAAACAGTTTTCAGCTGACAGACAACCCCAAATAGCAGTGGGTGTGCTGCAATACCCGCAAACACGATCAGGAGCAATGCTTTAATTTAGAGACTTGTTTTGGCAGAGCTGCACAGGGAGGGCGATGGAATAAGAAACCCGCGGGGCAGCGGAGTCCTGCTCTTCCCTGTAGACCAGGCAGTGTCCTGGGCTTCTGGAGAAATGGCTTCAGGTGCACCAGGTGCTTCACAACTATCACATAAACTGGCTGTGAGAGAGGATTAGGACAAGAGCCAGGCTGGCCACACTGACAGCTCAGTCACGAGCTTGGGGGGGTGGTTGTGAGCTCTGAGAGTTGCCACCTCCTCCTCAGCATCCTGTCCTCCTGCAGAGATCCAGCTCTGATCTTTCCTCTTCCTCTCCCTATGTTTTTGACCCACCTACGACCAGTGTCATGTTCCCATTTGATGGTCTGTACTTGCAGGCAGGAGGGGTATCTCCTGCCAGGCTATGTCCCCAACTCCTGCTCTGACATGCTGCCTGCTCCCCTTGTTCTTCGTCTCCTCTATCACTCCCAGTTGAAAACTCCTTGGTAATTACGGAGGCTGCAGACAGATCCTGCCAGACGGATGGCGCAGGGACCAGCAGCTTGTCCTGCTGACCTCCATCCTCGGTTCTTCTTCAGTGCCAGGTGTCCGGCTGCTTCCCCTCTCCCAACACCTCGCTCTCCTTCCTACCCCTGCAGATTTTCAGCCCTTTCTGGGGGGGTGTGTGTGCCTAATTTAAAAAATAATCTGTCATTTCACAGTGAAAGAAACCCTCACTTTTACATTTTAAATGGAAAGAAACTCTGCTGTTAAATGTTCTCCTGGTATGTTGTAGAGCAAATGGAAAAAAGTGTCTGGAAGATGTGCTATAATGACTTGTGATGCTTTGCCACCCAGGAAAGCACTTGGAAAATCGTTGGGAGGAAAAAAATTCTTAGTTTACTCTGCAGGAACCCTGGGTTTTATGCCGCTTTTGAGTTAGCGTGAGGAGCTTTAGGACACTGAATGCTCAACTTGGCTGAAGAAAGGACAAACATTCCCAGGGGTGGAAATTTGCTCCACTTAGCCATATTGGTAAATGTGTTGTTCCCTTCCTTGCATGACCTGTGGCCTGCCAAGCAGTGACTAAAAACTCAAGGTAGCATCCATGTCCCCATCAGCCAGGTCGAGTCCTGCTTGCTGGAGGTGGGCTCTTGGGGAGGGTTTTGCTCTAGTTTGGCCGGAGATGAAGCGCTCGTGTTAGCAGGTTGCAGCAGTGCAGCTGGGGCACGGAGGCAGTGAAAGCTTTCCCTGGGATGAGAGGCACAATGCAGTGATGTGGAGATTTTTCTGAGCTCTAATTGCTTTTCTCAGATGAAACTGCAATGGGAACTGGGAATAAAATTGGTGCCATGTTAGCGTATTTGCAGCTGGGGGGAGATCCCTTTGTGCTCATGAAATAGGGCAGGAGACACTGCAAGGGGCTTCCCCTGGCTGTATGGGAAGAGCGTTCAGAGGTGAGGTGTCCCTGGGGAGAGCGGCCACCGAGGGAGGTTCTGCCTGGCCTCCTGCTCGCTCACAAATGCTTTTATTTTTAGACAAGAGCTTTTACCAGTGGCCTGGCGATCCGTGGGTGTTTCTTACCCTTGAGGAGAGGCAAATGTGGAAGGAGAAGCTGTGCTTGATATTAAATGCCCCCACTTCAGGGGTATTTCCTGAGGAAAAATGATTAATGACATTGAGCAAATGACACATGGGGAAACTATTGACCAAACTGGCAAAATAGCAGTCTTGCTCAGTACTGCAGGGCTCATGCTAAGCTGGTTTGCAGCTTTCCGTTTTCAAACGATGCTTTCACATGCTGGCGCAATCCTTTCAGATGCGCATGCTTTCTGATAGGGTCCAGTAGTGATAGAGCCTTTGTACACATGGACAGGTGACTGGATGGCAGCGTGATGAGCTGGAAAGAGACTGGTTTTGTACTGAAAGTGTTGGGAAGTGCATCAGAACTTCTGGAACTTAATCCAAACGGAAGTGCTGAAATCTGGGGAAACACACAGAGTAGCAGAAACCAGATTTTCTTCTCCCTTCTAGTCTGCTCCTTAGCAGGAGCAACCAGTCTTGTAGGAGGTAGAAAACCAGAGCAAGGGTTTGCAGGCTGATGCTGTGTATGTCGCTCTCCCCTTGGCCCAGGTGAGCCCTGCCCAGCCTGAGCTTGGTGGAGCGATTCCCTGTCCCCGTCTCTCCCCGGCTGCCCTGCAGGTCTGGAGGAGCCGTCTGCTGGTGCTGAGCCTCCAGGAGAGCTGCTGCCCCTGCTCCGAACCCAGCCTTCCGCACAAAAGCAACTTGCAAATCCTCCTCTGGAGAACCCGTGGCATATCCCTGACAGTACCCTACTGTGCTCACTTCAGAGATTTTAATTGCCATAATCCTTTTACAAGTTGGAGTAATAAAGTGCTTGCTTCCCCAATAAACAGGAGTTAATTTTGGTGCATTTGAGCTCTGTGTTCAGTTTTCTGGATTCGGGAGGCTGTTCTTGAAGCATTCATGTTGAACTAACAAATTTTTATTAATGTGTTCAAATGGAGATGAAAA
Organism: Elanus axillaris; assembly: GCA_026212715.1. Taxonomy (NCBI): domain Eukaryota; kingdom Metazoa; phylum Chordata; class Aves; order Accipitriformes; family Accipitridae; genus Elanus; species Elanus axillaris. The sequence goes on along the minus strand of JANZLQ010000022.1, from coordinate 972,377 downwards.
TGACGTGTTATCTCAGATGTCAGTCTTGATGAAACCAAAAAATCCCACTGGTTCAACCTCTGCTCCTTCTGCTTTGTGTAGCTGAGCCCTAATGCAGTAATGATATTGCAATACCCTCCGAGATGAATATAGAACCCCTAACTGGATTAGCATGCTGAAACTGTTTATTCCAGCTGGGCTTTCTTCACTCACAAGAGCTTGTCTGAACTTCATTCATTAATGTGCGGCTAAAACAAGTGAATGGGTTTGAAATGTAAGTTTGGTCTTTCTATTTTCCCTCACCTAAGCAAGCGTACAACTATTTATTTCCTCCTGTAGTGTAATCCAAACACAAATCCTAGGAGCAGCCAGGTTAATCTCTTTGGCAATTGAAGCTGGTCAATAGAATCTAATGGAAGGGTGAGCATATTGGATTGGGTGGCAGAGATAACCCAGTCCTTATTTTCTTTATCCCTGAATGAAGGGATGGCTTACCAGCACTCTCATTTTGAGGCTCACCTTGCTAATGGCACAGCAGTTTGGGCTTGGCTTTGGCTGCTGAGGATGCAGCAGCTCCTGTTTTAAGCGTGTCCCTGGGCAGCTGCTCCGCTGGGAACCAGGAGGACGTGTCCTGTGGGCTGGTGGCCCAGCTCTGCTGCGGAAGAGTGGGCAGTTACAGTGATGGGGTGCGAGCTAAGAAAGTGCTATGGAGATGCGTATGTGTGTGCTTAGATGTTGCTTTTTCCTTCTATGCAGATTTCACTGTTAATCATGCTATTTTTAGCTTCCCCTTCCAGAACTCAAACAAGTGCGTGGTTTTTTTATTTCTCTCAAATATATCTTGCTAGCAAATTTGAAACACTCTTATAGAGTATATTGCACGAATAGAAGAAACTTATTTTTTCCTTAAGAGTTCTTCAAATAATCCTTGCTTGTTAAGTGCTGAAAGAAATATGCATAAAGGTCTAGTTCTGCAGGAGGAACATTAAGTTAAAGGTCACGGGGAGAACATATGAGGCTAGTCTATGGATCTAAAGGGATAAACACAACTGCTTTCCTTAACTTCTGTCATCCTATTGATGCTCACCTACCACCAGTGGAAATAATGCAGCCTTTTCTGCAGGGGTGGTGGGGGGCTGGATCTTAGCTGTGCTGAAGAGCTACATGTGCTGAATCTCTTCCCGCAAGTTTTTCAGATACTAGTAACTAAGCCTTTTCCTGGTTAATAACAAGGAATCTTCCTGATGTTAAGGCAGTATTAGAAATGATGGGGCCAATTAACTCCCACAGTTTTCCTGTGACCTTTTGGAGTCTGCATTATCTGCATTGAGATACCCTTTGTATAAACAGACTAAAATAATATCAAAGGATGACGGTCATTTCTTCAGTTTAGAAGCAAAAAAAGGCTTTCCTTAAATAAATATGGCAAGCGTGTGCAGAAAGGTCAGCAAACGCAGTCCCATAGCCAGTGCAGAGGCTGGTATTTAAAACCCAACTGGTTTCAAAGCTGAGCACCATGATGGGTGTAATCCCTTTGGTAGTGTCCCCAGGTGCATCCTTGGGGAGTTGTCCACGTTTCTGTGCCTGCAAGGACCCGATTATCTCTGGGAAGCCAGGTGTGGGGAAGGAGAACAGCGGTTGTAGGCTTTGCAGCTTCTGGCAGGAGAAGTGCTTTGCTCCGGTGGTGCCTGTGGATCTCTTCAGTCTGGTCTCGGAGATGCCGGTTCTGCCTATGGATCCACCCGCGGTCGATCTGTTTGTCCGGTGCCTGGCCGAGCAGTTCCCGCGGAGCAGTCCCCGTGCGTCCCCTGCTCCCCGGGTGCTCTGCCAGGCACGGCGCAGCAGGGATGAATGCCATGGGAGGCCTGAAAACGCCCCGTTCTTGATCTGGTTGTTCCTGTAGGCCTGTGTGCTCCTCCAGACGTCTCAGCCCTGCTCTCTGGGGCCAGTCCTCCCAGAAGGAGGAGAGGTTTCTGCGAGGAGAAGGTCTGTGGGGAAATAGCACTGGGAGCTCTGCCAAAGCCCACGTGAGCTTGGGTATCTCGACCAGCTATCCGCTGCCATATGGATTATATCGAGATACGGTTCTTCCCCAACCAGAGAGAAAGGATGCAAGTATTTACAGTCGGGGGAGCGGGGATCTCCACCAGCCCCGAATTGTCCCCTCAAAGTTACCCTACCAAATGGGGGGCAGCCCTGGTCTGTATTTTAGCTGCAGCATGGCCATCTCCTGGGCTTTGCCCTCCGGGGAGAGGCTGCCCTAGGTCGTGTTTTGCCCCAGCTCTTCCAGACCAAGGCAAAGCTCTGCTCGCAGCACTTGGGCAGGTCAGCTCGCCCCGAGCAGATGCTCAAGGTCTCCACGAATCTCTGCTGGGCGCCTGCCCTGCAGCCTGGGGGGACTGACCATGCCGGGACACCCGTCCGCCACGGCACAGCTTTGTCCTACTCGTGTCGCTGCTGCCCGTGTGCTGCCTGCGCCAGTTAATGAGAAGGCGTTGTAGGGCAGAGCACTAGGGAGTTGGTTTAATAACCAGGCTACGAGGTGTTTGTGTTCAAACTAACTCTGGCTCTGTTTTCCTCCCATTACACAAACTTAGTTAAAACACCACTTAATAGTGCAGACTTCTAACAGGTTCTCTAGGAAGTGGCTGTGAGTTTATCTATGGATTAATAACCACAAGCTGGACTGAAGGTCGCAGTGTTATGTTCTCCATGGGTGTATAAAAATAAACACGTAAGATGTCCTTTCGGTACTTCTGTGCAGGCATCGTACAGGGGGCCCAGAGCATAAACACGGCCATAAAATCATTGTAACATCACACAGCTCAATGACAATATATTGTCTAATTATAGAAGACTCAAAGACGTCCTCAAGAAGATATAAAGTGGAAATGTAGGTCTTTGGATGGGTCCAAGATGAATCCTGAGGAGACTGGGTAAAGGAAATGGGTGGGCATTAATGAGTAGCACAGAAATAAGGACTTGAGGAAATTCAACTATAAAAAGATGGGGAAAAGGAGCTGTCTGTATAACTAGGAAACAGCTAAAACAACAGACCAAAAGGGAAACATAAAGCTGGAAATTGGGTAATAAATCTCTGCCCTCATCAAAGAAGAGACAGTTCTATTGGAAAATAAAAACAACACTCTAGAACACAACAAAGTGGAATTTATAGTCCAATTAAAAATGCACGACTAAAAAAAGAAAACCTCAAATACTTTTCGTCTTACTTTAGGTAGAATAGAGTGAGAACACAGCACATGGGGAGGGGGGAAGACAATTGGAAAAGACAATTGGAAACTGCAAGAAGACAAGAGCTTGCATGTGCAACTGATGAAAGACTTCTCTGTGCCTCCGAGATGTTCTGCAAAGTCACAGGCTGCCCCAGAACTGCTGATTCCTCTGGACTTTGAGTCATTTGCTTTATACCAGTTAAATGTCTGGCTCTGGTGCTCCAGCCTGAGGTTGAGAGGCCGTGAAAAATGGAGCCTGGGGAAGAGATGGTCTCACCTGTCCCATGCCTTGCGCTCAGGGTTTACAGGGGATGGCTGTACAGTATGTGACGGAACCCTGTGGGAGTCTTGATTAAAACCTGATGCTCTTAAACTATTGAGAGATGCAGCTGGGGCCAGGACGGAGGCTTGTACCTAGAGTGGCATCAGCAGAAGAAGCCACGGCAGGAGTCGGGAGCAGCCTAGCCCCATCGCTCTCACCCCCCAAAGGAAATGCAATGCCATAGCATTAATGTGGTTACAAACCTACTGAAACAGCCCACAGCTCAATGACAACAGATTGTCTAATTATAGAGGCCACAAAGACATCTTTAAGCATCATATAAACCAGAAGGGCAGATCTGAGGGTGAGTCTCTAACTCCCAAAGAACATGGAGAAGGGGGAGAAGCACTAGCGTGCTGCGCGGGGGGGGGCACTTCCCTCTTGGCCGACGCTGGTGTTGGCGCTGGGGAGGAGAGAGGGGCCCCCGGTAGTGCTTCCGTGGGGAAAGCGGACATCCGTGCATCCGTGGAGGGAGGGAGAGAGAAAAGCAAACACCATTATTATCACAAATGCTCCTGAAAGCTCAGGGCAGCTTTTACATGAGCAGCAAAAGCCGCGCTAGCCACACAACCAATCTGGAGCTCCCTGTGGGGATTCAGTAAAACTTCCTCAAATTGCTTTAGACGTTTTCCACTCTCTCCACTCGTTTTATGTGCAGAGTTCGGCGAGACACCGTTTCCTATTCGAACGCCGCTTGTCACTTACATTTGCCTTGTTTTTCTTCTCTCTGCCAATACTTTGTTCTTCTGGCTCTTGAGTCCCTCAGGCCCTTCCCGATGCCAGCTCTCAGCGCAGAGGGGCCGTGCGTCCGTCCCAGCACGGGTCGCAGTGCGGAGCAAGGCGCGGGCAGCCCCACTGCGCCGTGAGGGAACACCACCACCCTTGGACTGTCGCAGCGAGGAGGTGACCGCTAGTGCCTTTGTGCACCAGGGACGTGACTCAGCTCCCTGCCTCCGTCCTTTCTCTCGAACAGAATTGCTGTCTTTTTTTTTCCTCTGTGCTCTTCAGCAGCTCCTGTCCTGCTCCGTCCTGCCTGGGCGCCAGCCCTGCTGCAATGCGGGCAGCGGTGCCAGCAGCACCAGCTGGTGACCATGTTTCTGTCTGTCTGCTGCTTATCAGGAGTCAAGCCACAGACACTCACACTCCAGCAGTGAATTATGATATAAAAATAAGCACAGGCCTGATTATTGGCTTTGTCTGCTTTTTGCAAACAGATGCTCCATTGTTTATTGAGCCTGTTCTCTAAATCCACTGACACGTACACGGTATTTTAGATTTGCAGGCACTCTTGTATCTTCATTTTTAAAGTGCAGCCTTTAAAATGCTGGACAGATGCATTTTGCGTGTTGTCTGTTAGCATGACCACCTCCCACAGGACAGTGTATTTAGCAGTGACCCAAGGCCAGAAGAGCTTTGTTTCCTAACCCTATCAGAAAAGCAAATCCCACCACAACCTTGATCTAAAGAAAGCATATATGTTTATGTTGCAGTCTCCTCTCACTGATGCTCAGTGATTCATCTCAAGCAAGAAGAAACTTTGTTGTGCTGGGGCTGACCCCCGGCTCAGAGTCTGATAGTTTTCTTCTAGATTATATGAAAATATGCTGAAGTAATGGTCATTAATTGCTGATTATCCTATCTTGAAAGCTGAACTCTTTAAGGAGCCACCCAGTGCATGTTCTCTGCTCTACTGGGTGACCAGATAGGTACTGCTGGCTCCTATATCGACTTAAATTGCTCAAATACAGGTCTCCTGTGAATATATGAGCTCACATGATGATAAAATTAGCTTGTGCCAAATACTCCTGTCTGTAAAATGCTGTCCCTTGTCTATTTGCAGGCATGGTGTATACATGGCAAGCAGATTCATTAAAAAAATCAATTTTACAGAGGGACTATTTTGAAATATTATGCCTACCACAGTTGTTATGCACTTGTTGGATCGGAAAGAACCCCTGCCTGTTCACTGTGCTGTTTGTGACATTTTCAAATCTCAGCCCCGTCCTGTCTACCAATATTGCGAGAGTGTGTCCTGAATAAGGGGATTTGGTGAAGCTCTGCAATAGTCAGCAATTTCAGCTCCCAGGGATACACAGCAACAATTTTCCTTGTCATTTCAGGTTTCATTTCTGAAGAAACTTAAAGGAAAACTCAGCCCAAATTACACTGTATTTGCCTCCCATCAGAGCAAAATTGTATGATAGCTTTTACTTGATTTCTGCGTGAAATTCCGTGTCTGACTTAGTCAAGTACTTTTTGTGTGTCTCCCGCTAAGTAAGAAGGAAATGCAGGTGCTTGAAAGGGTGAAACCCAGCCTTGAATCACTGACTCTCAGCAAGCTAGGCTTGCCTCGGCTCTCTAGCCAGAGGAGATGCGAGAGGACGTCTCCTTTGTGAAGTCCTTTCGCTCCGGTCAGAGCTCATCCTGAACTGAGGCAGCTGCGTGGTGCCTCTCCCAAATACCTAGAGCCTCTCGGCAGACGTTAGTGCAGCCCTATGCTGGCTCTTCCTCGGCTGGTGCGCCTGCATTTCCAGTGGGCTTAATGGAAAGACAGTAATAATTGCTGCCTGCAAGTTTTGATGTTGTGTAGTAATGACAAATATTTTCCCTGTGGAGCACGGTACCAGGAAATGCACTTGCAGAAGAGCCTATCCGAATGGAAAAAGCACACGCAAGAAATAACTGACCTAGGTCAGACGCTCTCTGCTGATGATGCCAAATCTAGGTTTGTTCTGCTTCTAAAATAATAATAGAGCAAATTTTCCAAGCATCCTGGTGACAGACATCTCTTCCCTGCCTTCTTCAAAGGAAGAAGCTCCTTTTTTCAGACCTCACTGAGATTACTTAGGCTACGGCACAACAACGCTACATGGCTTTCAACAGCACTTTCAATTAACACCAAAATCTAGTGAGAGTACATAACCACAGGTATTCGACTGCCACGGGACAGATAGGAGACACAGAGTTCAAATGCAATGTCTTTAGAAATCCCACTAAAAAAAGCTTTTTATGCATATTGGTCTGATACGTGCTTTTTCACTTGCGCGTTTCACCAAGGGGACGGTATTTAGTTAATTCTGACAGAAGTAGAAACCACTTTGCCCCATAAGGACTAAGCTTGGTCCCAACAAGCAAAAGTCAAATGGGAAGCGTGGTGAGCAGCAGCCGGCACAGCATAGCTCTGCCCAGCCGTGAGCGTAACAACATTCAAATAAAGAACCGGCACAGAAGCTGTTCCGCTGCTGGGAACCTGATAAGCAGACAGCAAAAGATGATAATGTCCCCCGGTGGCTGAGACTAGGCTATTATTATTAATTTTTAATGTCTTGCTTTGTTCATGCATCACATACGTGCAGCCTGAATCCAGCCTTCAATCAATAACCTGTCAATCTTCCTCCCGCCTTTCATCTTGCAAATCTCTACGCTTGTGTCAGAGGCTGGTTTTGTTGGTGCCGAGAGAAAAGTCGGTGACCACGGGGAAGCGGATCGCTTACACCTCGCGTCAGCCTGGCCCTTACTTCTCAGCTGGGTTGTGTATACTTGCTGTTCTTTTTTTCTGCATTAGCGCATCTTTATGATTGCATTTATATTCATTGTTTTAAAGTGTGCTTCAGACACTCAGCAGGGCACCTTGTTAGACAAGGTCATGCCCTGAGATGCTTTGAATCCATTATGCGAGTGGGATGCCCTGAGCAAGGGGGAGGGAAGGACGCGTGAGGTGGGGATGAAACTCTGATAAAACTCGGAGGTGCTTTGGAAACCTCGCTCGAGTCTCAGCGTGTTCCAGGCCTTCCCGCTCCCTGTGCGTGGGATTAGCTCTCCCAGCACCAGTCAGCCGCAGTCAGAGCAGCCGTGCAGCCCGTGGCCGTGGTCTCAGCAGTGCCCCGGGTGCTGTGCAGAGCCCCTTCCAGCCCCCAGTTTCTGTCGGAGCATTCCTGCATCTGAGGGGGACCCTTATCCCTCAGGAGGTCTTGTAGCAATCCTCCCCTTTCTTCCCTGCCCTTGGTCTGAAAGAGCTTGACTTCTATAAACCGAAGTGAAGTACTTCCAACGATGTGCAGGTCTGCAGTTATCTCGGAGCGCAACTGGTGGTTTCTGAGCGTCTGGGACCAGCTGGCTCAGAGGGGGAAATCCTCGGCTCCTCCAAACAGCCACGAATCACCCGAGTCTGGGGCCACTTTTGTTGCTTCTGATAGCCAGGAAAAAAGTCAGTGCAAATTTAATAGGGACCAGAGTTTGGAAGTCATATATTAGATTTGTGCCCTAGAAAAGCAAGTAAAGAAGAGGAGCCTTTATTAAGTGTCTCTATAGCACAGACTATCTGAGAGTGAATTCACCTGGCTTATTCAATTGGAAATAATGTTTTCAAAACCAAGATGCATCTGTTCTCACCTCCCCTAATGAAATTATTTAGCACCCTACTATTACACTGTTTCAAGAAATAAGATTCACTGGATGATAAAACTGACACAAAAAATTGATCCAGGCAGAGAAAGTATGTATGGAGCAACAGTAGTAACTTGAGCAGCTGTGCCACAGTAGCACATTTCATATAAACTTCTTTTTATAGCAGAAGCACTAACTGCTTTAAAAATGTGCTGGCTTCTGTTTTGTTCATGGTTAGCTAAAGATGGCACATTGTTTAGAGTTCTTGGTTCAGGAATGTGTAGGATGTGTTACTTCCCAGTGATGGGAAGGGTTGGGGGGAGGATGATTAAACCAAATAAAGTGAAGAAGAAGAAATAGCCCTTGGGTCCCTTTTCTTCCACAACCAAATTTCTGATTCTGGTGTCCAAAAGCACGGTGGTGTTGACATTTTCAGATATCCACTGCACAAAATAGAGACCTTCATCCCTTGCTCTTAGAATTGTGCAAACTCTCCACTCATTACACATGACCCTCCAAGGCGATGTCTTTTCTAGGGAAGCTTCAGAGGCAGTCTTACAGAGATATTTTTTCCCCTAAAATTTGACAGGAAAGCAAGAAATGCCAAACTTCACCTTAATACCCACGACCTGTGCCATGCAGGACCCTCCAGATGGATCTTACCAGCTTCTCTGCCTTTTCACCATCCTCCCAAATGGCTTCTCGTGTTCATTTGTGCCAGTTGGGCTCCACGCTGCTCTGCCCTCATTCACACTGACGCTAAAATCCAACACTGAGGAAGAGAGAGGGCTGTATCACCTGAATCCCAAACCTCATCAAAGAATGAAGTCAGATTTATTTGACAACTGTTTTCCGTGAAAATGTGTTGAGAGGAATTACATTAGTGCTGCTGCTAAATGCTTGATTAACTGACTTTCCTGTCAGCTCTGGCAAGCTTGCATTAACTGGTTCATCCTGCCTTCCTCTCTTTAACACTGCTGTCTCCCCAACTTCTGGAACTTCTCAGCTCTTACGTATTTTGTTAAAATCAGCCCGTGATTACTCAGTGCTATTCTTGGCCAGCACTGGGAACCTCGGGGAAGCTTTTCTGGGTTTTGAGTATCTCCTTACAACCGCAATCTGGGCTCCCCCTACAATACTGATGTGAAGAAAATACACTTCAGCATCCCTTGATGGTACTAGATACCACTTTTCCGTTCATGTAAAGATCAGAAAATATGTATGAATCCTTTCTGTGTATTACTTTTGCACTGTTAACAACCATTACATCATATTCATCTAATCATGTCCTATTGATTTATTAGCCTTTTGTAGGTTTTCATCTATTCTTCTCCACCTTGCTAACCATAGATATTTTACCAGGATGTCTTTAGATTTTCTTACAAATTTTCTACTTGGCATAACTTCTAATTTATCTTTATTGTTTCCAATTTCATATTTTTCCTTTATGCTTTTTGTGCGTTGATTCTGGCTTCTAATTTTATCGCTGGCTTCAGTTCAGCAATAAACCAGGATGGGCTCCTAGCCAAAGCTACCTTCTTCTCTGATTTGCCAAAGAAAATATATCTCCATATTCTGGTAAATTCTCCAAGCTGCCTCGTCCACTTCCCACCGGTGCGAGGGTCAGTGGGGGCTTCCCAGGAGCCACTGGCTGGGACTCTGGTGCCAGTGCTGTGTAAGCAGATGCCCAGAACCAGAAAGTTCCTTCGAAAGGTTAAACGACTTGATGTGTTGCAGCTCAAACGCTCGGAGTGTCAGCTATATTTTCAATTGGCAGAATCCTGATAACTGCACTGCAATGAAGGGGGCTTTCAACTCCTTTTGGGCAAGGTTTTTTCCTGGTGTGCTCGTCCTTCGCTCCAGAGCCCAAACACAGCTCGGAGGAGTAGAAAGATCTTCCTTGGTTGACACAAAGAAGTAGCTGCTTCTGTGGCTCTGCAGCACCTTGTCCAGACACTTCTGAACAGGTTTTTCCTTTAGTCAGATAGGAATCGAGCCAAGCCAGCCCCGTGTCCACCCCCGTGCCTGTCTGACCAGGCTGTCTCCAAGTTCTGCGTGTGCCTGGGATGAAGCGTGCGGAGCACGTTTGCCCTGTCCCCCCGGAGCAGGCAGCCCTGCAGCACGGGCTCTGCGGATGGGGAGGAGGAGGCTGGCAGATCCTGACTTACGGTAACAGGGATGGTGCGTAGAGCATCGGCTGGCAACCGCAGCACTCCCACCTCAGCATATGTCCTCCTGCCACTTAGCACAAGCCGGTTTTTGCTAATGGGAATTACCAGTGCTTTCATCTGCACTGCTGATTGAACTGCTGCCTGATTCCCACTGCTCTGCAGCCCAGGAGGGGACACGCACCCATCAAGGAGCTGCCAGCACAGCCTGCAGCGAGACGCTTCCCTGCGCCAGCTCCAGTGGGATCCTGTTTCCCAGGTCCGCTCCAGACCCGGTCCTGGGTTAGTGGAGGGCTGCGAAGCACCCTCTGAGATCCCGCAAAAGCATCTGTTGGGGTCCAATTTCTCCTCTTTTAAACCTCCTCCAGGGTGGCTACAGCATTTGCTGCTGTTTAGTGGGAGCTGCAGAAAGCTTTTCAGCAACCATGGTAAATTCAAAGCATTGGGATATAAAACCAGCAGTCATGGGGGTCCTGAGATATATATGGCTAAGAGAAGGCTCCATTTTCTTTGCTCTCTGCAAGCCCACTCCAGCAGTGCTATTCTGAATAACGTATTGGTTCCTAGAATCTCAGGCACAGGCCGAGATTGCTGTATTTTTAAGACGTAATGAAAAAGGTAATTTTCCCAGCCTCCCTGCAATCTTCATCATTGGGGAGGTATTTTGTGCAATTTTCAGTACTAGCTATAATCATGCTCCCAGAGATGATAGCATGCTGCCGTATTGCCAGGGGTTCTTTGAACCCTGCGATGCTTTGGGCCCCCCAAGTAAAGGAAAGAAAAAGTGAGTACAGCCACATAGGTGTCATCTCTACTGGAGCTGCTCACATATAAAGCTCCTGCGCTGAGAGCACAGCATGTCATCTAGGCAAAGGCTGGCCTAATACCCAGATTTTAATCTCTGCTCACAAGATGAGAAGCTTAAAAAACCAGAGTTCAATGGTGAATGAATCCCCCAAATGTGTTAACACACAGAACATATGCCCTGTGAAGGGGACACCAACAGGTCCCTGGCGACGTACTACAGTCTGTTCACTCTTCTGCCATGCTGTTGCTGTGGATTTGTCCCCTGAAAAGCTGAAATTATGACATTTGTCATAATAATTTTGGCAGGATTAGTTGCTATGCAATGAAAGGGACACGAAGTTCCTATGATGTCCAGTGCATTAGCCTTTGAAAACATGATGGGGCTTGGAAAAGCTTCTAGATTGCCGGGGCCTTTGTAGCCCTCACTTTGTCTGTGATGGATTTGCTGAAACCAAGGGCAGAGGGGGAAGCAGAACAGGCTTTATGGAGGAGATAAGGGCTGGAGGAAGAGGTGCAGCTCTGAAGCCGGCAGAGCTACATGGGCGTTGTCCTTCCCCCTGCTCCTGGGAGCCCCTTCGGAGGCAGGTGCTGAACGTAGCACAGTGTGGATCGGGAAGGCACAGGAGCCGTGCAGCAGCCAGCGGCTGCGGCGTGGATCTCCAGCTGATCCAGTTGCAGCTGCACGAAGCAGCCGTGCTCTCGCCCTGCTGCTTTCCCTCAGCCCACAGAGAGGGTCCGTTACATCAAGAGACTCAGGTTCATGGAAGATGATGCTTCAGACTTGTGGGACAAGAACTGAGAAGAGTTGTGAGGAGCACGCTGCTAATGCCTGAATATGTAGATATATGGGGTATTAATAACACAACAGTGCTCCCAACAACAGCTCTTTAGTTAGAGAGCTCCCAGCAGTGAAGCTGGTTGGAATGAGCTCCATCTACTGACACCGCAGCACTGTCATACAGTCAAGGGCAACGCTCACTTCCAGGAGGCTGCGTTTCGCTCCCCAACTGCTTGTACCGGATAAGCGGGACACTGAGGGGTAACGCTAAATAGCACAGAGTCTGTAATGCACTTTTGCAGCAGCTGATGGAAGGGAAGTGCAAAGCTGTGTTACCGGCAAAATAAAGCTCGGGAGTCTGGGCAGCAGCTTCTGCAGTGCTCATGGAATAAAAACATGCCTCTTGTGCTACGTGCCAGAAGCCATTATCCAGAAAGCAAATCATCTACAGAAAGGACCGTGAGGAGACCACAGCTCAAAGATGGGGGGGTCTGCAGCAGCTAATCTGCAATCATTCACTTAATCAGGATGTCTTTGTCACTGCCTTGTGTTTCTAGTGTTAGGGCTTGTGATACATATTCGCAGGCAATAGGACGCAAACAAGTTGTAATGCTCAATCAGATTATGTTAGGGATTCCAAGGAAACCAGAAATGAAAATGTCAAACCTGTTAAGCTTTGGAGTGCTTTCACCAGAACATGGGCAGGAGGGACTCCAGGAGGTCATTTAAAAATAGGAACCAGAGGGAAATTGCTCTCACAATGGTGACATTCTGGTGTTGATGCCCTGCTGGAGCACTGTTCACCGCTTTTTATAGATCACAAAAGAAAAAAAAAAAAAATCATGTGATGCTTAATTTATGAACCCACTCAGAAAGCAGGGGCTTAAAACTCAGCTCAGTCATCTGAAGTTCAGCCTTGATAGTGTCTGTGTCACAACTCTGAGTGCCTGAACAAAGAGGCAGAAGATGGTAGGTGAAACACAGTCAGTTGTCCATAGCCTGGGGCCTCTTATCATCATTTTTACATGTGCAAGGGCGGTGTAGGACACTTAGACAGGCAGTATCTTACAGCTTTTTTGCATCTCTTGAGTACAGAGCTCTACTTCAGCACACAGCAGAACAGCAGGTCAACTGCCTGTACTGCCTCTGCGTGCTGCTCGGCTGTGCTGCAGCTTCCCCTCAGCTGAAGCACAGCACAAGCTAGAAAGCTGCAGAAAGCTGAATTGCCTGAAAGCATGGGAGGAGTAATGAGTACTCCGAGGGGAGTCTCAGGAACTTTTAAGTATTAAGGTAACAAAATTGCTCCTCCTCGATGAGGGCACTGTGAACTTAAGAGATCTGGAAAGGGTTACTCATCGGGAGTTTAGCCCACTTGTTACAGTGAAAGGCCATTTCATGCTGCATGTAACTCAGGCCTTTGCTTGACTAAAACGTGCATATGTGATAGTATGTCTTTTCTTGTGTTTATTTGCATGTAAGGCTGTGGTTTATCCTATGTTGAATAGGAGACAGTAGTACCAGAAAGCTTTTTGTTAGACTGAAACCAGTGCACTGGGAAAGGAAGTGCATAATGCACAGCGATCGATTTTCCTCCCTCTGCGGTCCCTCCGGCAGCCTCCGACCCTGGTCGGCTTCATGCCAGGGGCAGGGAGTGAAGGATCGAGCCCAAGGCATCTAGTGCGGGAGTCCTGTCCCTCCTTCCTCCCCTTCCCCGCACAGGGATGTCTGCACTTGCTACCACAATGCGATTACTCCCGTGTGCCAAGGAGGAGTTTGGCAGGGCTGTGTCTGATGGCTCTGCCAAGAGCTGTTTGGCAAACACGGTATTGATAGACTGGGAAAGCAGATATCAGATCTGCAATATGGCCCAGCTCAAACAGTAAGCAAACAATTGTGCCGCCCCGTTTCTTGCTCAGCTTGTTGAATCTCCCCTTCGTCTCCTGTACCAGAAGTGCTGGTGCCTGGCAGTTGCTTTGGCGATACGGGCACCTGTGGTTGCGGCGGACGGCCACGGCGTCTGCGGCTCCCCCAGCCAGCGTCCCCGCTCCGACAGCCTGCGGACAAACCCAGCATCTCCACTGAGGTTTCACGTGAGCTCGGGGGAAAGTTTCTTTTCGTAGCTCTTCTTTAAGGCTACCAGGATTCCCTAACGGTTACAGCTGCTCTGTTAACATAATTTGTTCTAAGGCTACAAATACAGAAACATTTTTGCCTACCCCGGTTTTCTTCTTGTCTGGGAAGAGGCTAGGCTAATACATCACGGGGTCTGCAAAGCGTCACAACCATCAACTCATGTATGAAAATGCTATGAATCCTTCTGTCCCTATCTCCTGCCATACTGCCCTGCCTGTTCTCGGTAACCCACTGTCCAAGGCTTATGCCACACAGGACGGAGCAGCGGACCAAAGTGATGCCTCCTCAGTCCCTGGGCCGGTAAGGGGTGGATCTGCATCGTTCCCTCGGTGCTGAACTGACAGTTGAAATACTGCGCTTAGGGAAGTCTGGAAGAAGGGGTAGATTCCTGCACCCATTTACCAGGTCTGACTTTGTAATGTGCCATATGCTGTCTTCCCTGTAACCATGCTCCAGCCAGTCCTTCCTCCATCTGCATCGTTAGGCTCCCGCCCCCCCTCTCCTTCCCCTTCCTTTTATTTTTCTCAGCTGTTGACATCAGAAGCTCTTCACAGCCACGACTGCCTTTTGCCCCGTGTTTGTAAAACCCCTCTCACGATAGGGCCCTTCTGATGTTAGAGCCTCCTGGGTGTCCCTCTCCCCGGGCTGGCAGGAGCACTACGCTGTCAGCCGGGAGCATCTCTGTTGTAGCGAGACGCCGAGCACGGCTCTGCCACAGGTGGTCTCCGCTCTTTCATCTCAGCTGCTCTCAGAGCCATCCCTCCCTCTACTCCACGCTCCCGGCACAGGCGGCAGCGGGAGCGAGGAGCACGCGTGGTGTAATCAAAGCAGCAAACAGACAGGGAGACTGCAAATACACCAAGCAGTACAAAGGGCAAGACAAAAATAAAGAGTCTGATCCAGACATTCAGGTATAAGATGACAAAAACATAAACAGCACGCTAGTGCCTGTAAATGAATCGCAATTCAGCAGCCAGGCGAGCGGAGCTGACAGGCGGAATGACAGCTCCTCTCATCATCTTTTCAATTACCTGCTGAACAGTGGACCTCACAGAAAGCAGAGAAGTCACCGGCCCCTTACAGAAAGCAGCTGACGGATCAGCAGCTGTCCCTTCCCTCGGAAGAGGTGAGGAATAAAGACCAGCTTAGAAGGTTTCTAAGCCCTCATTCAATCTCATTCAGCCCCGGCAGTATCGATTGCTCTCCTGTGGCACGAGGGGGATGGTGCCCGTGTCCACCCGCCCCAGCGGGTGCTCCTGCGGGGCTGTGTGTCCCCGTGCCACGGGGCTGTGTCCGTCCCCAAGCACCTGGAGCCCAGGGTTTCCATCCTGCCAGCAGGGAAGGAGCTTTCCTGGTGGTGTGGACGGCGGCTAATTATACAAAATCAGTATTAACATACCTGTGTACAAAGGTGCTCCTTTGCCACCTGCGTGCAGGAAGGGAGCCACAGTGAACATCCAACTCTGGCTACCCAGAGGTAGCTGTGTGGTGTTGAGTCAGATAAAAAGCATCTCCTTTACAGAGAGATCCCAAAGGAGCAGAACTCCTCGGCCCCTCTCACCACGCAGGAAAATGGAGGGAGTTGCAGAGCTGCAGCGGCTGCAAAGCCACTGGGGACGGGGGGAGCCAGCGGAGGTGGACTCCGCGGGCTGGAAAAAGGGAAGCAGGGAAACAAAAACTTCGGTCACGTAAAAAGTCGTAACGTTCACCTTCTAAAACACACAAACTCAGTGATTTAAAGGGGGGGAAACTACTATTTGTTTCCAAATTTACAGGCAATAATACTTGATTTAGATCCCTGTCTGCCTCCTGTATAGACTGCAGTATAATTTAAAGGACAATAAAGCCTGGGACCATAACACCATCACCACAATAAATCAAGCTAGCTACCACTACTCAGAACAGAAATTATTAATCTGTGTTCCAAATGATATGCCTGCATATTGCTTATTTTAGCTGTTTATGCAGCAAGCTGAGATAGCACTTTCCCCCGTTATTATTTTTTACTTTTGCAATGAAATACTGTCTCCTCCTACCAAAGGGGCATTTATTACCCAATATATATGGGGGCAGCCTAGTGTGTTGCGCACACAAAGCATCTAATATCAGGATTCAACTTTACAGCATACCACCACGCTGTTCATTTCTAGGATGTTCTCAGCGCTGAGGGCACTAATTCATCCCCAGCCGGCAGCGGCCGGAGCACAGCGGTGGCGTGCACCGGGCAGGCTCGCCGGCGTTACCGCACGATGGGGAACGGGACAGTGCCGGGGTTAGTGCTGCTCCCAGCCCCTGCCCCTGGGAATAGCCTGGACCCGTGCTCCTCTCCCAGCCCCGGCACCTCCCGGGAGGGCTCCGGCCGCCCGGGCAGCGTTCGTACCCTTTGCAATTACAGATCATCAGCGGTTTGGGCAAAGTCTATTTAAAACGCTAAGGTACAATTTAATTTTTCTATTTAAAACACTAAGGTAGAATTTAACTTTTAAACATTCAAATTCGCGGGGATTTTTAATAATACAAGGGAGAGAAGCCTGTTAGATTCTGAGGGGCAAAAGCATACATTTTCATGGAAAAGTACACTAAAGAACTGATCAAACTTTGACTGATTTTCAGTGGATGCTTTAGCCTCGTGCGCTGCTGGGGTGGGTGAGTCTGTAGCAGGTTGCAGCCTGGCCTGGCCGTGCCGTCCGGTGCGCTCGTGCTCTGCAGTGACAACGGGAACCCGTGTCCGGACAGGAGCGAGAAGTCGTCAGCATTTGTCCCACGCACAGCTCTGCAGAGCTGCTGTCAGACAGGCACATGAGCATTTTCTGATTACGATATGACAGTTGACAATTTGAGCAAGGGAGTGATTCACCCAAAGCAACAAAAGCAAGAATGAGACTTTTCTATTTTCTTCCCTTGGGACAGAAACTAATTAAGTGCAGTAATCTGTGGTCCTCTCTGAAGCCAGGCACAGCTCCCATGCCCCACTGGCCTTGAAAAGGCAGCAGGGTGAGCATCACTGCAGACACCTCCCTTTATTCTTTGTAAAATCACAATTATTACCGGGAATTTCCTCATCACTCCAGACTCGGTTAAACCCAAAAAGCCATCCCAGGGAGTGCGCAGGAAGCCTTTCCCAGTAACTCTGAAGCAATGGACTGAAAATCATGGTATTTTATAAGTTCGGGGACCATTCTTGCATCTTCACCGAGATTTGATCATGCAAGGTCTACCTTCCTCTAATAAAAATTGCTAAAAATTGTATTTTCTGTTAAGGAACGATGAGATTGGCCCTTGAGCAGAGAACACCCCCACCTGGGATCTTAATACCAATGCAAAATATTACGAGCTTTGTGTTTAAAGTTAGCAGAATTCCTGACTTCTGAAATCCCTGGGGTATTTCATGAGAGGAGAAAGCACTG
Source organism: Elanus axillaris (assembly GCA_026212715.1). Taxonomy (NCBI): domain Eukaryota; kingdom Metazoa; phylum Chordata; class Aves; order Accipitriformes; family Accipitridae; genus Elanus; species Elanus axillaris. Next base: position 955,164 of record JANZLQ010000022.1, on the reverse strand, counting down.
CTGTCATGGGCAAACCCACCTGCAGCTATATGCAGGATTTCGTCTACATTGTCAAGGGATTAGCATCATTGTCATTTGCAGGAGTCATCTGTTTTCATCTGGAGTAAAACATTAAGATGCTAACATGAATGTTAACATACTCCTCAGGACTACTTAACAATGTGGTTTTAATAAAGTACAATTTATTTGTTAAACAAATAGTATATTTTAAAAAAAAATGCAGCCTCCCACATTGTCTGCAAACCACATTCTGTCTGAAGCAAAGGGCTGAAAGTTACAGTTGTACATAATGAAATATTCAGCACTGAAATTTTCCCCGGGAATGTCCCCATCTGCTGCTAGATTTCTCTTTCATGCTAATTATTAAATATATCTGCACAGAAATAAATAATAGATTTCCTTTAAAGAAGCAGAAGTGAAATGTGATGAGTGCTTGGTATTGGGGTGTGCTTTTCCCTTTGAAGTTGCAGTAGCCTTAATGCATCCTAAGCCACAGGCACCCTCCTGCCCGGCAGCAAACCGCAAACCTCAAGGGAGCAGCACCGCCGGCTCCCAGCCCGGCTCCTGGCAGCTCCTCCTGCCCCTGCCTTGGCGTTGGCAGCCACGTGCTTTTGTCCCCTCTCACGAGCAATCACGCCCTTCTCCAAACCCAGTCCTCAGCTAATAAATGCAGGGGGTTTATAGCTATTCTCAAGCAAACTGCGAGACCTAGAGCTGTGCTGGGACAGCCTGTCTCTTGAGAAAGCCCTGGTCTCCCCCAGAGCCTCAGCAAACCCAGACTGGAAGAGCTCCAGTTACCTTGATGGTTTCACTTCTCATGAGCTAATTTCACACCTTCACTGAAGGACATTCAGGAATAATGGCAGCGTTTAGTTCACAGAACATCTCACAATAGGATGTCCTTTCTTGGTGAGAACTATGCTCTTAAAATACAATGCGTAGCATGAAGTATACTTATTTGTGTCGCGCAGCCTTACGCAGCAGCTAGAGCCGGTACGGAGGTGGTAGCAATGCCGAATGGCACTGCCGAGGTCCTGGCGCGGTTCCTGTTGCCGTTGTCTGAACAGCTCTGAACTCCTTGGAAATCTTTATCTAGCACGAGGAGCCCGAGGTTCCTCCAATGCTGCTTTGGTAAAGTGCGACAGAGTCAGCTCTTGTGAGCTGTGGGGTGAGACACGGGATACGGGACGATCCCCCTCTAGAAAGTGTTTTGGGGAATGTGTTCTCTCTTCTTCCCACACATTCAAAAATGTAGTGAAATTATTAAGAAATATGAAGGAATGACAGTGCTATACTACAGGTGCAGAAAACGGGTTGTGGAAGAACGAGTGAGAAAAATGATGTTTCCTCCTCGTGTAATTATTGATGCACTCCTAGAAATGTTGCCCATTTTCAGAAATAAACCTGTGCCGCGATGTTTGCCTGTAGGACCCGCCATCGCTTCTCCCATTGCACACCAGCTCTGGGGGCATCAATCCCACTCCTTTGTTCAACAAGGTTCTTGCCCTTTTTGGTGACTCCTGGCGAGTACAGTAAGAGAAATAAAAAGTATCAGTCATAACTTTTCTTACGGAGGCGTCACGTCACACCAGCCAACCAGTTCCCGGCTGGAAGCCCGTGTGTTGCAGTAGTACTGCACCGTGGCGTGCTGACCCCATCGTTAAACTCCATACTGTGAGATTTTCTCTCTTCTCGCTGGAAGCAAATATGTCCCTAATAGTGCAAATTGCTGCAGAAGTGTTAATGAAACACGTTGCAACTGTAAAGTAGGAAGAAATCTGTTACTACAAAATGCATTTCGATTTCCTTTTTACAAATTAGACTAAGAGAGTCAAACAGATCATATTTGTATACAGCTCGTCAGGAACAAGCTTTCACAGTTAAAATAACAGGAGCAAGAGCTGTTTAATTGTTTACTCTGCCTTTCTCGAGGGAAGGGGCCGGTGCTCAGGCACGGTGAGTGGGAAAGGTCTGCTCGGGATGGAGATCACCAGGATGTCTGTCTGTCTGTCTGTAGACTCCTCATCGGTGGCTTGCTTTCCCCAAAGTCCTAAATATCCCTGTTCTCAAATGGGGAACCTCTTCCAGCAATTAAATATTCTTACCTCTAGGAAGATTTTCTTAATCCATAATTGATATCCCCTGTGTTTCGTGTTATAGGGTGGTTTTAAAAAATCTACAGAAAGGCATCTTGTTGATGACAAATTTTGAAGTTAAGTGCAAATCCTGCTTGCGCCTACCCTCTTTATGCCATAGGAACTTTCTGAGAAGGAAAAGTGAGAGCCACAAACGTCAAGATTAAAAGATCTTTCTAAATGAGGTTTGATTCATCCTTCCATCATTCCTGGAAGAAATCCTCTGAACTATATACTCCAGAGTTTGCTATTCACAAGGCTTTCAGGTGAAATCTTGAAACACTTAAAATCTGTATGTTTCTGGTAGAAACTGCAGGTCAAATGGTTGTGCTGAAAGAAAGTATTTTTGGTTTGTCACCTGGGCAAAAAGCTCCTTTGATTGTTTTTAAAAAAACATATTTCTGATGTGGAGATGAATGGTAACCATGTGGTAAAATGATTTGGGAACCCTCAGCAGGCAAAATCTCTGCGTGTCTGATCTTCCATTTAGTGACGGTGGAGATGAAAGCTTTGTTTTCTTATATGCTGGAATATTTCATTCCTCCTCACATCTGTTTTCCCCAATTTACTCCAAATGACAATGGAATTAACATATATAATGGCAAGCAAAAATCTGAGTTAAAATGCTTTCCAAAAAATTTCTGTCCAAAAGATTCAGCTCTGTCCCTTCCAATTAGCTTCTAGGTTTTCTCTAAGTTAATTGCAAAGTTGTCATTCTGACAGTCTGCTGTAAAACGAGGGAAAGAAAGGGCCGAGGCAGAAGCCAAAGGGTGTAAATTATTCAGAGATGTCATGCATTTCTCGAGGGGACCCAGGTGACGTCTGTTCATGCCCAAGAACTCAGAAGACCCAGAGAAAACTTGGGAGTAAATTCAAGCCTTGCCAAGATACCCCAATCTGAGATGACAGCTTGTCCATTAGCAGGTCTTCGGACCTGTGCCCTAACTGAAACGGCGCAGACACGCGTGACGCTTCGCGTATATTTAAAAGCTGCTTCTCTGCATCACTCACCTTCCCCTGAGCCCAAAGCCTCTTGGGTGCCGTCCACCTTCACCCTCTCGGCTCGGTCCTGCGCCTTGCCCAGCTGCAGGGCTCTGTGGCTCCCATCTGGAGAGCAAAGTGTCGGTGGCTCCGGGGACACGGGCCAGGGAAAGCCGCCGGCGGCCGGGAGCTAAGCTCCGAGAGCAGGGGGGAGCTGGCTTACCCCAGCGACTTCAAACAGAGCCGCCACGCTGAGGGCCCTCACTGAGAGACGGGAGGGGTCGGAGCTCCCCATGGGGTCACTCGTGATGAAAACGCACGGTGGGAAACAGCGTGCGTGCCCTGAAGGATGCACAATGGAAGTGACCAGGGAAGAAAGGGACGGAGAGGAGAGCTCTAGTGACTTGCCGTGGGACAGCCTGCGGGGACGGGGACGGGGACCGCGGGCTGCCGGCTGAGCCCCACGCTCTGCCCAGCGGGGTGCCACGTACCGGGTACGGACCAAAGGGATCCAAACCCGGTCACCAGGTAAAGCAAAGCGGGCGAGAGGGATGCTGGCCCGTGCCGGCGAGGGAGGAGAAGGCGTGCAGGGACGGGAGGGAGCCACGGCTGCAGCTGGAGACAGTCTCTGCACGTTTCAGTAGCCAGGTATGGGAAGACTCCGAACCCCATCTTTCACGGGTCACCTGAAGAAGCAACTGCGGGGCAGTGTTCCCCATTACAGCACAAACTAATGCATTATGTCTTTGTTATGCTAATGTCCCAGTACTGCACAATTTAAATAGCACTTCCAGAAAAATTAAGTATGTTCATTGACACAGTGAAATGTTTTCACCCTCCATGTAACCTTCACAGTTTCTGTACAAAATCTATCAGTCAGTAAACTATTCATCTGCGAATGCTTACCAATTATTATGCTAATGTATTACAATACATTACAGTGAATTCTTTTTAAATGCCAGGAAATGCAGCTGTCTGGCAACCTACCTCGCCTGTACTGTGGAGCTATCAATAAACAGCATAGCATTTGCAACTGGATTTTGACTGCTTTGTCAGAACTACGCAAGAAATTTCTTATCATTTAAAATTATGAAGAAATTCAGGAATTAAAGCGGTGTAATGTATTCTCCGTGCAGTGGACTCGCGAATGGCACATAAATACAAAGTAGATAGCTGTTGCGTGGGTTTGCACTGAGCCAACTTGTGCACGAACATTACAGCACGCAGCACAGAAAGAGCACTCTGCGTCCACCCGAGCCGATCCATGTCTGTGCATGCTATGATGTGTAACTCCTATGTAAGTCGTATCTCTTTTCTGGAACTGAGTGACACTAAAGCTTAGACTAGCATACGCAGACTGCAAGTGGAGATGCTAGGTAATATGTGGAGTATAGCACACTACTAGTTCACACTGAGAGGATTCCTTCCAAAGATCTTGGGAACTGCTTCCAGGTACCAAAGGGAACTCTCTCTTTTGTTGCCTGATAGAGGAAATATTCAATATTAATATAAATTTGGCCGTACTCTAAATCACTGAGGAATGATAGGATAAAAATCCTAATTTATTATCTAGAATTAGTATCTCTTGTAGAAAAGATGAAATTGCCTAGTCTGTGTATTTTAAATTTCATTGCATTTTTAACGCACTGCCTGTGCCGAGAGGTGTGTGTGGAATAGCGACCAACGCCGGAGTTTGCTTTCCCAGCAGCGCTTTGCATTCCCTTCCCTGAGAACGTGTGCCAGGTCCACGTACCGGCAACTCGCAGTACTTTGCTGTACGCTGTTATGTAGGCTTACATAAATGTACATACTTGGTATTTTTAAACATTTGCAATTGCATAATACTTTAATGAATTCATACATTCTTCTGTAGCACGACACAGAATATTGGAGAAAGACTATGCATACATTAGCGGTACAAAAAACTTCTCGGCTCCAAGGAGGGCCCTGACAATCAGGCTTACGAGCCCCGGCCCTTTGCTGCTGATCCCTGGAGGTCTCTGCCTGTCCTGTAGGACAAGGCAAGCCTGGCTGCACACAGGGCTCTGTCAGATAAGATAATCACGCCCTCGGAGGCAGTGGAAATCTCCATTTTCTCCCAGGAGGTAACGCCCGGGGCCACGAGATGCTGCCGGAGCCCGAGTCCTGCGGAGCGGAGCTGGCTGCGCTTGAACCTGTCCTGGAGCGGGACCTGCCAAGCGGTTCGGAGCTGGCAGGGAGGTGGTGTATGGGGAGAGCAGAGCAGGAGCACCGTGTTTGCCACACAAGCAAACCCTCTCCGAACGCACCAGCTTCACCATTGCAGCCAGCCCTGCCTGCCTGCTTCGAGATGCCCAGCCCCGGGGCTGTCAGGCTGCCAGAGCCTCTCCTCCCTGGAAATCCGCCCAGCAGGATGGGAAAGGTGGTTTTTTGGTCCGGGGCAAGCTTGGTGTAGCATGGTCTTCATTGCTGGCCCATTCCTAGATGGATGGCTTACTGCAGCGATGAGCAGTCGTGGGGTGTTTCTGCAGCAGCCTGTTCTGCTGTCAGCCCCGTGGCTCGTAAGCTCCCTAGCCTTTTTAAATTAAGGTGAGTTGTCTCAGTGTGGCAGATGTTTGGGAATTTTGAATTGAAAATGCAAAGAAAAATAAATGCCGCTAGAGGCATCCATCAAAACTTCTCTGGTTCCCATATTTGTCTCTTCTCAGAAGCTAATATCCATGAATTTGATTATTAGAGTCATAATGTTATAATTATTTCATTTAATACTCTAATTATCCCTTGTGATTAATCCTGACCATAACAGAAATGTCTGTGAGTCTGGAAGGCATGTTCCAATAGATTTTGCATTATGAATGTTAATTTGAGTTAACAAGTATGATAGCTAGAGGAAAAGGAACCAAAGAGCATGAGGACTTTCAGCTTCTGAGCAAGCGCAGGGTCTTTTCCTGCCTGTTTTTGCTGGTAACTGGGCCAGCGAGCCCGAGTTTCTGCTGGCGTCGATTCGGTGACTTCGGTATAGTGTCGGAAAATCTGGGTCCGTACGCGGAGGCTGTGCAGCAGGCACGGGGGTGATGGGTGAGAGGTGGCACAGCCTTTGGACAGTCCAATGTCCAAGCATTGTATGAGCAAGTACTGCACTGCTGGTGGCTTGCGCTCCTACTGTAAATGTCCACGGGCATAGCGTGAGCCCACTGGTGGTGCAGACGTTCTCCCGCACTTCCCTGTTCCCATTGTCCGGTTTAGATGGATGTAGTGTAGAGCGTACGCTTTGGCCAGGCGGTACTTCAGTGTGTATTTGAGAGCTGTCTGATCCCATTTACTACCCTGTTTCCCCTTGTTTCCAGCTAGAAAATCACATTCAAAGAAGGTGAAAGTATCTTAAATTCTTAAGTATCTTCAGCGTCTTTGTTGGCAGACCCAGCGCAGCCACAGTGCACCGCTGCGAATAGAAGAGCAAATACTTTTCTGTAGTATCTGGTCTTTGGGTCCAAGGACCTTGGTGAATGAGCTGTCAGATACATATTGGCTGTTATAGGCACAAATATCTATTTACACACCTTTGCACTATAGTTGTACTGAGCTGAAAAATTGCTGTCTAGGACAACACCAAACCCACCACTAATTCTGGCATTTTTTTTTTACTCTTGCTGCAGAGGCAGCAGCAAGTGCAGCACTCAGAGCCCTGCGCACACTCGGGCTCTTTCTCAGACAAGTGTGCATTCACATGCACACCCAGACACACACATGCCCTCACAAACTCTGCATGCCTGCCTCCAGGGATTGGCCATCTGTGCCTTTCTGTACAGAGAAGAGAAACGTATGGACAAAGGGAGCCTATGCTGCTGGCAGAGACCTATGGAGACAGGCTTCTGTGATCTTTAGAGAAAGGCTTTTCCTATAAGACAGATCTTTAAACGGCGTCGTGTCAAAAAGAGCCAATGTTATTTTCATGGGCTGAGACAGTGGCTGTAAAACAAACCTCAATTCAGAATGCAAAAATGAAGGAGCAGAGAAATCTCTGACCTTGTTCTCTACACACAGGACTCGGGCAGAGTCAGCTTGGCCCATTTCACCATGCTCCCTACCTAACGCCTGCATTAATCATCAGGCCCTCTTGCTCCACCTCCATATGGCCAAAGCAAACACTGCATAGATTTTTTTCTTTATACACATAAACTATGAGGTTGCAGAAAATAGCTTTTCAAACTGAGGAATTATTGCTAGCTCCTGGCTTCTGTGTCCATCTATCAAAATAACTGCTGACAAAGGGTGAAGTCTTTGGCCTTGCATGCACTGAAAGATGCCAAGCAAGAGAAATACATGCATGATGAGTACATTTCACTGCATAGAGATATTTCTGTGGCCTTTACATTCCCATCACTAAAAGAGTCAGTCTGTGAGAAACCAGGAATCCTAAAGGTGATGTTTCTGCTCTCGTCGTCTGAGGCTGTCTCAGAGCTCCAGCGCTTTGCTGTCCCCACTGGTGTTTTTCTGCTCCCACTCCTCAGTCAGCGCTGTAGGCTGGTGAGACTTGAGCAAAGCAGGACCAGGGTCTTTCTCCATCTGGGGCTGGGCTGTGCATGGGATTCTCGCTGTCTTACATGCTACTGCTTAGAAACCATCACTGCTCAGAGGAAAAAAGAGTTGCTAGTGGTGACAACTGTTTTGTCCACAAGTACAGCCCTTATTTTATCAGCTGCACACAATTCTCTTCAATCCATTTGCTTCAGTTGCTCCCCAAAAGAGCGGAGAAGCTGGGTGCCTCCACCTTTCCTGGGCGCTGCCAGAACTGCCCGGGAGCTGCGGGGTCTCCGGCCGGGAAGGCAGCCGGCCCGGCTGCAGCCGGAGGAGCGGAGAGGGAAGGGCAGCACCCTGATCGCGCGTGGGACACACGCAGAGTGGCTGCCTCCTCCCACCTGGCGTGGGCGGTGAAGATGACTGAGGAAGAAGTAAAATACTAGGACGTGAACGGCGAACTGACCTGCCTCCGGGAGCGTTCTTACTTAAAGCCGTGCTTATTTACCCGCTGCTGCAAGGGGAGGAATGGCTGGCCAAGATCTGCTTTGTTTTGCAATGCAAGTTACCATGATAGGCAAATTACCAGAATTTACTAAATAGTACGAAACACCTGCATACACAAACTCAATTTTCCTTTAAACAAAGGAACACCTGGCAGCCTCTAACTTCCAGGGCTTTGAAAATGCTGTTCTTCAAATATTTCTCCAGGTGCTCTCAAACGTTTGCAAGTTGGCCTCTCTAAAGCTAAGGGCTCAAATTGCACACGGATGGAGCTAGCTAGCTAATTTTGGGTACTGAAATGTGAAAGATTGAGCCAAATGTGTCAAAGCCTCCTTTACAGCCCCGGATAGAAAGGGAGGCTCAGGCAGAACCTCCTGAGGGTTTCTTGTGTCAGCGGGATGGCTGAGGGCAAACAGGGAATCACCCCGGGGCTGTAGTATAGATAGGAAAATTAATGTTACCTGCCGTCTTCCCTACTAGTCCGTAGCCCACACATTTGTTCCCAATTTAGCTCGCCTCGTAGTAAGTCCCCAGCTACTGGATCTGCCACCTCTGTGCCATTAGCTGCACTAAGCCTGAGTTTCTGGCACGCTTGCTGCAACACGCCTGAGCACCGCATGCTCCTGGCCTTCCCCTGCCCACCTCCTCCAGCATTTCAGCGCTCTCAGACGGTTTCCAGATCCGTCCACCTCTCATCTCTCGGAGACAAATGTTTATCTGCAGGGCAGTGCTCCGAGCTAGAGCGGCTGTGCCCTTCCCCGGCGCTCTGCCGAGGCCGGTGCTCGACGGAGGATGCGGTGCCTTTCTGGGTGGATGGGCTGCGGTGCGGTCACCTCGTTAGCATGGACAGAGCCTGTTAATTAGTGAGCCGGACAGAGATCCAGATGTTGAGGCGCTGCAGAGGGCATGCACAGCCACAGGGCGCAGAGGGCAGGCCGAGTGGGAAAAGGGCTTTTCTGCAAGAACAAACGGGCAGTTCTTCATCCCTCCCTATTTCTGTTTCGCATACTCCAGAGGTGGCTGCCAAGGACTGCAGCCACGCAACGGAGCTGTGGCCTTCAGCTGTCAGAAAGATGATCTCAGTTCCACTGAAAAGTTCACATCCGACAAAATACTTGTGCTGGGCTGTCTCGGGTATCCTTGGGCTTGTGGGAAGGCTGCAGGAGCAGGGAAGGAGGGGTGGAGGCACTTGCACTTCACCGTGAGGTTAAGGCCGTGCTGTGCCGCACCGCCGAGGGAAGAGCTGTTAGACACTTTTCAGACGGACCCACATTAAGCTTCCCAGAAGGAGCAAACCTCATCCTCTGTAAGCAGAACCATGCCCCAGATTGCCCATTAAAAGCTGTTTGGGTGTTTTGTAGTAGGGATCTATAGTGAGGAGCAGATGCAGCCAGCTGCAAGGACACAAGCGCTGTACCTGGGGAGCCCTCACCCCCATCTCAGTTGCCTCCTGGAGAAAACCTCCTTAGAGAAGGTTGCTCAAACCTCATTCCGAGCCGAGTGAAGGAATTGCAAGCCGGAGCAGTCAGGAGGGAAATGCTCGCCCGGCATCTGCTGCCCCATCTCGATACCAGGGCAGGACGGGCCGGCGGCGGCGGGCGCACACGCGGCAGCAGCCAGAGGTGGAGACGGAGACGGAGGAGCTGCGGGAGCACGGCAGTGCCCAGTGCCTGCTGCAGGAGCTGGCCCCATGGGCTGCTTTTGCCCTAATTTGATTAATAAGCACAGCCAACCTCGCTCCACCATAAGCCCCATTTACAGAGCAGCGAGTATCCGTAAAGCCAAGTCCCCTTCTTCTGTGTCTGCGGCAGCCAATTACTCAGTTCTAGTGCGACAGTCTGTTCTTCATTTGGCAGTTAGGGGGTTGTTGAAGGAAATAATGCAGCAATGTCCTCTTAGTGGGGGTCTCAAAAATAATATTCTAAGAGACAGGAGAAAATTAATGCGAAAATGTGGTGTTTACAAGCCCCTGTCACTGCCCATGCTTGAAGGACTGACTATTAACACCTGGTCAATAACAAGATCTTTCTCTAAAAATTTTTGAAAAGGTATCAAGGGTGATACTGAAGAGCATGAAAATAATCTGATTAATATGATGTCTCCTTGAAACACTTCTGAAACGTGTGAAGTGTTACTTTTACTGCAGTGTACTTTTCCATCAGAAAGTGAAAATCAAAGTGCAGAACAACACAAAATGCAGAGATCCTTACTACATGGAATAATGAGGCCATAAAATCAAACAATAAAGTTAAATAATTTACCATAAATATCTAAAGCTCTCAAATTATTCTCTACATTAACTGCCTATGTCTAAAATGATCTTTGCATTCACCATGTCACAGATGGCAACATGAGACAAGAGAGTCCTTGACAAAATCTCGCTGTAATTATTCTTTCCACAGCTGCAGTTATTTTAATGCCTTTTCAGTTAAGCTGAAAGAGACGCACACATTTTATAAATAAGGGCTTTTAACCAGTTTGACAATGAAGCATTTGAAACGTACAGTGAAAAAAAAAAACCAACCCCAAAACTTTCACTGCATCTTGAAACCTGGGAGAGCAAGTGTGCAGACCCAGAGCAGGAAGACAACAGTTCTTTCTGCAGCAATATTTAGCAATTAAAGCTAAAATTATGTTGATTGTAATGGCCTGAGATAGCTGTTAATAGCAACTTTCAGAGTTGCTCAGACACAATCTAACAATTAGTTTTATTTTGGCTAGCAGCTCGGAAGAGTCCTGTCTCCACTGAGAAACTGCCCCTTAAGGACAGACAGGGAGCTCCGAGACTGACTTCCAGGAGAAAAATACAGCTTGAATGAGGTCAGGGTTACACACTGCCCAACACCAAAGTGTTCAGCTGCAGTCCAAGTTTGGCTGGCTTTTCTTGTTTGTTTTGGTTTTTTCCGAAGTGCTTTAAATCTCCCTAAGGAGCACCATGAGACGTTAGCCTCTCCTAGCCCTAGGAAAACCAGCTGACCAGCACTTAGCTGCGTGCTGCGTTCGCAAAGCCGGGGCACTGCACGCACGTCCCCGCCGAAGTTGCCCGAGAACCGAGGATGAGCTGCCCTGAGAGAGGCTGCATCCCTGGGGACACCGTCCGGGTCTCCTCAAAGCCGGTTTCTCAGCCTAGCAAATAAAGCATCCTTCCCAGGGCACTGGGTTACACTCCCTCTTAGCCACTGTTCCCATTTCTTTCGGCGGACCATTGATACCCGCACTCAGAGTGTCGCCTTCCCTGCCGTAAGGGCGATTCCACTCGGGAAGCAGCTCTGAAACCCCCGACATATTTAGGCACCTAAATAAAAGCAGGCTCATTTCGGAGTGGTCCTGTGTATTGTAATTTTCATCTGCTCAGAGAGATAAGGAGGTCGGGCTGTATCTAAAACTCCAGACAGCTATGAAAACTTGAGCTGAAGCACCAAAATTGTGGTTCCTGCAGGAGTCTGTGGAACGCCGCAGAGCGTGCCAGCTAGCAGAGCTCTGTGTGACCTTCGCTCGTGCTTCTGAATCTCTTGAAAGCCCTCAAAACACCTCTCCCCTAAATCTATGTTTCAGGAGTCTGAATAAGTGGCCGTATTTTTTAAAGCTCTGAACACTCAAAAGCTCTTGTGAAAAACAAAAGAAGCTGAATCCTCTTTAAGTGAAGTTCGCTCCTCTCCCAGCAAGTGAAGCAGCTGCTTCTCCCTCCCCTCCTTTAAGCTGTCTGTTAGTTTAAAAGAAATGTGTGGAGATGCAACTAAAATGATGGTAGCTGTACTGGGAGGATATTTTCCCATTTAAACTAAATAAAGAAAAACGAAAGAATGGAAGATCGGTGGGAGGCTTTTCAAAGTGTAATCCTAGCAAGCTTTGACGTACAAAGAAGACATCGTGGTCTCCGATGCTTGCAGACTAGGGAAGCCTGATTAATGAACGTTATTGTCGGGGTGGCCTGGCTTTTATGCTCAACACTGAAAGGCACCAACCCTCCGAGTATTCAGCATTATACAATAACAGATTGTGTGCAGTTAGCCTTAGAAAACAAATGGGCTGTCTCTTATATAAGATTATAGAGCATCCATCACTGGCTGGCATTAAATACCACACAACACTAGTGTATGTAATTAGCAATACATGAAATCTAAACATTATTTTAAAGGCGTTGGAACAACAACAAAAAGGAGCGGAGGATGTTCATGTTTCCTTTTCACTTTGAAGCATCTTTTCTCTCCTAAACGAGGTCCCCAGAGAACGGACTTCTCCAGCCCCGCGGAGCTGTGCCGCCCTGGCAGGGGAGGGCAGGTTGTTCTGGGTTTCCCTCCCGCATCCGTCCAGCCTCACGCCCGCACTGCCGGGATGCGGCTGCCTCGGTCACCACTCCCAGGACAGGGCCGGTTCCCTGCCAAAACCTCTGCTCATCCTCTTCTTAGATTTAGACTGCAAATGAAATACAACTGTAGAGCTGAAACGGGGAAAATGGGATTTTTTTTATGAGACACAGTGTGCACTGTGTTAATGGGCTGCTCATAAACCATGGCTTGCCTCAAAATCCTCAGCAAAGTCCAAAGAGCTGCCACATCAGAGAGCTCTCTGTCCTTATTTTATCTGCCTACAAAAGGAAACAAGAGCATCAATTCTCTCTAGGAGAAATGACACTACGGTTGTAAATCCATTTGGTTTGCTCTGTGGTTCGCTAGCCCTGAGCTGCTGCACCCAGCAACACTGCAAGGGCCGGGATGGTGACCCGAGGAGCAGAGGTGTCTCGGTGCTGCTGGCGGAGCTGCTTTAGGAACCTGCTTCTTCCCACCTTTCCTCTCCCACTCCGGCGAAGTTACGCAACTTCGTCGCAGCAGTCGGTGGGGGTGCAGGATGGGGCAAGGACCCCGCTGATGCAGCGCACAGCCTATAGAAGCCTGCGAGCCCCCCAGTCTCTGCAAGCATTTGGATTCCAGGGGAGAGGGTAGTTACACATCCAAGGGCAGCTCTTTGCACAAAAATATAGGTGAAAGCGTCTCTTTTTTCTCCCTATTCTCTCCTATCTGTTGCTCTCACAGTGTTGCCCAGGGGCCTCCGTCGCTCCGGGGGCTGCAAAGAAAGGACAGGCTTTGAAAGAAACAGGGACCATTGGCAGGTGACCCAAAGGTCCACCAAAGTCAGGGAATGCTTCCCACAGAATTCGGTAGCATTTACTCTCTCTCGCTTCCTGCCCACCATATGCAATAATGGGAACAGTATTTTCCTTAAGTATTTTGCCTAAGGCTCCTCAGGGTCTCCGTCAGAGCTGGGACCTGACCCGAGGCTCCTGGATGCCAATCTCTTATCCTGCCTTTTGGGGTTTTTTTGGACTGTACTGTAGTATCCGCCACACAATTAAGAGCTATATTTAAGCACTTGAATAAACAAACAAACAAACTCCATCCTTGAAACAGTCAAGCATGCCTCGTGGGGTCCCGTATTCCTCAGTTTTGAATCTCAGACTGATAATTAAAAACAAAAAAATCACTTATACAAATTAACATCACATGCTGTGGAGCTAGCACAAAGCTATTGTCACTTCCTATTTCAAACATGCTTGAACTAAAGGGGGCTTGGATTTTTTTTTTTTTTTTTTAAGAGAGGCAGAGAGAAGTCACTTGGCTGGATGGCAAGCAGCTGTCTTCAGACGGATGTCCTGAGGGCTCTTTCTAATGCAGCCTGCCTGCGAGAGCCTGGCACAGGACAAGATAAGGACCCAGGCACGTCACTGCCAGTTTTATGATTCCCAACTGCAGAGCAGACCAGGGCAGAGTGCCGCTCAGACACCCAGCAGGGAGGCAGCAGCGCAGGATTTCCAAGGTTCCCGTAGACATCACACAGTATTTTGGACTTGGCTGCACGTTCCACGATTGCTCCTTCACACGAGGACTTCTGGCCAAAAGAAGCTGGTGGTGTCTCCTGCAGGGGAATGGCCTGACGCTGTTCCCCATGGCAGCGATAAAGCCAAAGCTGCTGTTATGGGCTGCTGCTTCTGAAGAGCATCCTTGACCCGAGAGGACCCCAGTGAGCATTCCAGTCCCTGGAGAGCTCTGGCATCCAGAACCATGAAGTATCCATAGACCCAACCTCTCTCCGGTAGCACCCCGGCTCTGTCGACCCCAGGATCGAAGCTGTCCTGTGCGGGGCAGGTTCTACTCCCAGGGCCTGAGAGCCCCGCGCACGTCTGCGCCGGGATGCGTTTGGCACCGGCTGAGGCGCAGAATCCTTGATCGGATGGATCTGGCTGGGGAGCCAAACGATCAGGAGCTTATTATAGCCTCCTTTTTAATTAAGTGTCTCAAATAGGGATTTAATTGGGATGTAATAGCACACGCTATTGTACATTAGTTAAATACCAAGGGATTATTAAGAGTATGTTTTTAAGGCTTTACAGTCCCATATTGAGTAAACAGTTGTTAAATTTCAATAAATAACTTTTTAAATCTACATTAAATAAGCAGTTAAGCATATTTAGGATAGTCATTTTTTTTCAGAATGACTCCAGTCAGAGAGTCCCGGGTTGTAATCTCAGTATTTCACTGGTTTAATAGGGTTGTGCCTGCTCATATCTATTTGCTCTGCCTCAAAGACCCTGCCTTGGTGCAGCAATCTCAGCTATTTACATCCTCATGTCAGTCTTTAAAACCCTCACCATTACCACAGCCCAGAGAAGCAGGGAGTGCGCTTAGCCCTGTTTCACAAGTACAGAATTAAGGCACAGAAGAGCAAAGTCATTTGTTCAAAGCCACGCGGGGAGTCTGTAACAGAGCAGAACAGGAGCTAACGGAAGATCAAAAAATACTTTTCTAAAAATAAAGCTTTGAAAATCTGTAAAGGAAATGTGGCTCTAACAAATTGCTATATTACGATCAAAAATGCAATTAGTCGTGTGCTGGTTTTGTTGCTGACATGGGTAATGAACATACAAATGTCCCACGGTCCCCAAAATCTAACATTCCCATCCATTTGCTCCTTGTGTCCAGGGAATACCAGATCAAGGTAGTGAGGGGCTCCAGGAGGGACGATAGTAGATGGCCTTGCCACCAGGCTTTGATCCCTGGCAGGCAGCTCTCGCCTGTGTTGCACCAGGAGGGTCTTTCTAAAGACGGCACATCAGAACCAACAGGTGTAATCGCCCCAGTAACCGCGGCAGTGAATAACTGAGGACTCACTGAACCTTCCTATTAAGGTTGGTCTTGAGCTGCCTGCTGCTCTCTGCAGCCGTGGTGTCCTTACAATGAAGGATCAGCCTGTCCTGAGGAGTAAAACTGCTGCAGTTCTGTAAACCGGCCCCGTGGCACAGAGCGAGCGTCTCGGCGCTTGGAGGAGAGGACGCGAAGAGGGGACACCTCCGAGCAGCGCCCGGCCGCGGCGGGCAGGGAGCAGGAGCAGCCTCGGCTCTATCCCGGAGAACCTTTGCTGGCGCTGGGCTGGACGAGCCACCACCCGTCCTGTACCGTCGGGGTGGCATCCAGGACGCGTTGGCACCAGCAGCCGGCCCTGAGCGACTGGAGCACGGAGCCGCGGTGCAGGCGGGATGTGCGGAGCCGACTGCGCACCGAGTCCCCACCGACCTCTGCCAGCCGGCTCTGGGGGGCAGACTGAAAAGTCTCCGGAATCTTGCCCCTGCTCCCACCTTCTCACCGGAGCTGCCCAGAGCTTCGGACTCCTTTTCTCCTCCTGTAAAGGAATCTGAATTCAAACCTTCCTTTCTGAAGTTAAGTCACTTCCATTACTCTGCACTGCTGAACAGGTAACACTAATGAAGAAGCCAAGAGATCAGGAATCTTCAACCAAGTGCACTGTAAAATTAATGAGAAGCTACGGAAGAACATAAATAATCCGTGCTCCCCATTAGAGGTAGTTAGCACCATTAAAGCAATCCAGAGAAGAACCTGCCCAGGCACCACCAGCCATTCTCCCTTTGAAATCCATCACTGTCACCTAGTTTTTGGTAGCTGAAATCAAAGGATGGTTAACCCTTTAACACCCAGGCTATTTAGAAATAATTATTGTTATTATAAATCAAAAGTGATGGCTTAACTGGTTGCAAAAATGTATATATAAAAAACCCAAATGAAGTAGCGTGGCCACAGTGGAAAAATCATTAGCTCCCTAGTGGGTTTACAAGTAATTTGCTAGAAATAAAAATGCAAAACCACATTTTGGTGTGTAATGATCATAAATAATCCTCGGACAAGAATTCTTTCCAGGACTCACAAGTCCACTCCCTCAACGGCAAGTTTTATTACCCTGGTTTCTCTGTGTATTCTTTCAAAATGCTGCTGTCATAACAATTTATGCATTACAGTCCTGTTGGCATAAACTTTCATAATTCATATGGAAATAGGTTTCCCCGCAAACATGCACAAAGAGTCATGTAACCACATAGAATGACCTTAATAATGCCGTCGAAAAATACAGATCTGACTCCTGGGCCAGTACTAAATATAGATGGTCACCAGGTTAGGGTCAGAACTCCCAGGCAAACTCATCCGAGTGGAGTCAGGGGTGTTGCAGTACAGTCGGTGTGATGTGCTCAGTGCTGTCACCCAGGCTGGTGGCACCTTGCGGGATCTTTAGGAAGCAGGGAACATGTTGAGCGTTTTGATTCCAAGCGCTGGAAATAAGCAAAAATCCCAACCAGCTGCTGAGGAAGCCTGTGAATGCAGGTTTTTTTTCTTAAAATGGGAGAAAGTACAGCTTGTTCCAGATTTAAACTGTATTAATTTCTTCCCTCCGCTTTTGAGGCCAGAGGGTGAGGAGTGGAGTTCAGCATCCGAAATGAAGATAGCGTGGGGGGAGCTGCCGTGCAGGGGGACTGAGGCTCTTATTTAGGCAAGACTAAGTGGCAGGTCGCATCTGCCAAGGTTAAATCCTGAACAAGGACGGGGGGGTTTTCTTGTGGCTCGGCTGTGTGGTTGAGTTGTTGCTTCACTCAAAGTGCATGGGGGGGGGCGGTCCTTGGAGTAAGAGAGAGAAGGAAATAGATTGAACGTTAATTGGGTTAGAATTGCCTCCAAAAAGTACTAAAACTAAATGCAAATTCATAATGTAAAGATAAGGATATGCAAATCAGGCTGGGTTTCAGATTTTAGTATGCCATTGCTCTCCCTCTAATTGGAGGAAATGGATCCAGCAACTGAAATTGCCACACTTAACATATAAAATTACACTGCAGACAAGAAAATATTTCATGTTTTTCCTCAAATAACCGCCACCACAATAATGTATAAGAAAATTAAGTAAATATGGATATAACTATCTTTTTACGGATCAGTTTACAAATAGATGGTCACATGTACAAAGTAAGTCTTGTCTATTGAAACACACCGCTGGGATTGAAGGTAGCTCCTAGAAGAACAGAAGATTGTTTATATTCAAGCCTTTTATTTGTAACTTTAATCTTAAGTGAAGTTGATAATCTGTGCAAAGACAAGCTCTACATTTTAAAAAATGTTATCGGCTTCATCTATGAACTTGCAACACACTTCCTGGATAATCCTTTCCCCATGATGTAGATGAATAGGAAAAGAAACTAAAGATCCTATTTCCATTCAAATATCATGAGTCAAGCATAGATATCACCCTGAAGCTAAAACGTCCAAGGACTCATTTTGAATTTCTTATAAGTAAAGATGACAAAAACTGATTTTGCAGAAATAAAAATTCGTAAGAAGAAAAGTACATAAAATGAGGAAGAAAATGGTTTTCTTTCCCTATAAAGGAAGAACAGATCTTTAAGATTTTATAGACCAGAAATCTGAACCAAGAACCTCCTTTTTACAGGTCCCTATTTCAGCTTAAAATGGTAATAGCGATACTGGGGAAAAAAATGGAACCGTGATGGCATCTGGAGCCGCAGGAGGTGCAGGTGTCTGCAGCGAGCTCCGCTGAAGCTGCTGGCTCTGCAGAACCGGGGTCCGGAGGAGAGGGACAAGGATTCAGAGGACTTCCCTGCGGCTTCTCCCCTCCTCTCCTCTCATTCCAGGGACGTCCGGCCAAAAGAGGGGCCTGGCCCTGGGTTTGCAAACTGTGGTTTGAGCTGCCAAGGGGAGGTTTTAAAAGCGCCTTGCAGGAGAGCTGCCATTGCTGCGGATGGGAAACAAGACGCCAGCCATCAGCCTGCTTCTGCGCCTTGGGAACTCCACGGGGCTTTGCCGCCTCTCGAGAATTCCAGTCTGCAGTTAAGTCTTCAACTTTGGATGAGATGGTTCAAATCAGGAAAATCCCGTCTCTGTGCCAGACAGTTAAAACTGAAAATAATTAAGGCAAAATCTTTTCCTGCAGCAGAAAGTACTGAACATGTGGAGATAGCGTAATAATCAGTGTTTCTGCCATCGTAAGCCCACAAAACAAATTGGATTTTGAATGAAGCACATGGAACAGTGACCTATGTATAAAACTTATCTTGACCTCAGAAAGTCTCCAATTCTACTGCTAATTACAAATGCTGCGTTCTGAATAATCACGTTTGAGGAGGACTGATTGCTTGATTTTTTAAGAAATCGAACAACAGCAAGATGCCATGAAGTTTCTCTCTTGATACAGACAGTGTTTGCTACAATTCCCAGACCTGTTCTCAGGGGCAGTTTTCTGCCCAGCTCAGACTGAGCAGACTCCGGCAGCAAACACCCAAACTCCCCAAAAGTGGGGAGACCGAACCCAGGCTCTTCTTCCTCATCTAAACTACCTCTAAGCTTCAGGCTTGGTAATTTTGATTCCTCTTGCTTCCTCCCATGGTTAATTCTCTAGATCAACCCTTTCCAAGCTCACAGGGGACAGCCAAACGATCTTCCATTTACTCAAGTCCTTGAACTGCACAAGACCACCGTACCACGTCAGTGATGGGGAATTACATTGTCCTTCACCAGGGGTAAGCCCCCCTCCGCTGGGCACAGGACACAGGAGAGCACAGGCAGCCTACCAGGGCAGAGATCCCAAATTAGATTAAGAACAATTTAAGCAGCCTGTAATGCAAAGCAGAGGCAGAGACCAGGGCAAAAGTGACCTGAAGCATGATTTGCAGTGAATGTCTTTTTCTCTCATAAATAGGAGAGACACTGTGGGATGATTATCCACCCAGATTTATCTCTGCAGCTCCGTGTGTATCCTTCTGTGCTTAAAAATGTCTCACTGCCCTTTGCATTATTGCATTGCCCTTTACATTCATACGGCATAAACCTCTCAAGTACCGTAAAACTTACAAGGTGTAATATAATGTCATGGTTTTCTTTTACACACCATAAACAAAAGTCACTGAAAAAGGAGCACAGAAAGGGAGACGTTATTTGGCTTGACAACAATACAGGAAGAAAATATATATACAAGTACGCATACATACACTCTTACACACTTAAAATCCCGAGCTGGATTGATTATCTGGCATTGATGGATCACTTTAATGTATTACATAGATAAGGAAATTGATTATTCAATAAATCACTGTCTGCACTAAGAATCCAGTGTTAAAAAAGAAAGAGAAAATATTATAAATCTGTCTCACACAGGCAACGAAAAAGCTTATACTTTTGAGGTTAATCACGATGTACCTTTTGCTGCACATCCAATGGAAGAACAGCACCTTGGAGTTCTGCAGCGCTAAATGGCCGGTTTTACTTCCCAAAGCTCTCGAGGAAGTGAACCTTCCTTGCGTGGCTGCTCCGGCCATTCCTGCGGAGAGCGGCAGGGTGACCGGCAGCGGAACCCGGCACAGACCCGAGGGCCGGTGCTCGCGCCCTGAGCCGCGATGCCGCCCTACAGCGCCGGCAGCCCCCGAGCTGGGGGAGCCACAGAAGGTCACTGGAGAGGAAGAAAGTGCCCCAAAACGCTGCGGCAGACAGGAGGCTGCAGGGAGGCTCTGACGCACAGCCCGCCGAATGAAGCGTGACCACAGCCTGCCATGAGCTGGCATCGGGAACGGGGAGCATCCCGCGCCGCCGGCGTATGGAGGGGAGGAACCTGCCTGCGCACCACGAGCCTCCAGCAGACAGCCCAGCTCCAGAGGGTGGGCTGAGAGCAGGGCAGAGGGAGCAGGAACAGCACAAGAATCGCAGCAAAGAAGGAGAACAAAGGAAGCTGGAGATGAAAAATGGAGCATCTAGGACTCAGGACCTGGCCAGCCGGTTTTCTGGGCCCGGCTTGGGCAGGGTTGTCTCACGGTTCTTTCTTGGTAGTGAGCTTACTTCTGCTTCCAAAGGAAAGGAGGAGGAACCAGGTGAAGTCAGAGGCTTTTAAAAAACTCAGGCAAAGCATGCCATTGAAACGTCTTATAGCAGTATTAATAAGTAACAGCAACAGCTCAGCTAACAGACATGCTTTAGAAAGGAAACGCCTAATGGCTGGATGCCTTCTCTGGGGAAGAGCGTTTGAGATGGTCTGTGATAAACTTCCTGGAACAGGAATCTGGAGGAAAGAATACGAATATTCCTGCAAGTTACGACCGTGATACTGCCGAGCTGAGTTATTTCTAAAAAATCTCCAGGTCACATCCCGGTGCCATCATGTTCCTGTGACTCTCAACGCAGAGAACAGAGCAGCTGCTCCAAGCCATGTGTTGGCAGTGATTGAAAACTGCTGCAAGACGTTATTTGCTGAGTGTCCTGCAGGTCTGACACTGCCCCAGGAGGCTAATACATGAATTCTCTGGAAATCACCTTCTCGCCCAAGAAACTCTGCTGCCTGCACTCTGAAGCAGAAGACAAGGAAGGCAATGAGAGAGTAGCCAATGCTGCGCTCTTCAAGATAAGTTTGTCTTTCCTTCTCCAACACGGAGGATCCAGACCCTCCCGCTGCCCGTGCTGCAGCCGGGTGTCACCCAAACAGCAGCCGTCCTGTGACGCTGTCAAAACTCGTTCTGTGTACATAAAAATGCAAATGGTTATAGGAACTGTTCAGAAACAGGCTTGATCTGCTCTAATCTTTACTAGAAAATACATGCCAGCCACCCTGGTGCGGAATATGAGAGATTAATAATTCCCCTCCACTGAGGCATGAATCAGAGAGATTCAGACCGAGCAGCACCTGTTCGCTTTAAAGAAAACCTTTATTTATAGGGCAGTGAAAACAGCCATCTTTTTTTCAAACTCCCAGACACCGTAGCGATACAGACACACACATTATTCTTCACTGGTGACTTAAAGGCCAACTTTCCAGCAGAGCAAGCTCCCTTTTGGCAGACAGGGTTTCGGGTTTGCCGGGCCGCCCCGAGGAGCGCCCGTGCAGGCAGAGCGGTGTTGTACCCCGAGAGCAGAACCGTCAGGGCAGGGTGGTGTGTGCAGCTCCCAAAGCAAAGCCTGGCTCTTTCTGATGTGAAAATCTATTCTCGGGTCCTCTGCTCAGCATGCGCTGTAGCCTTTTGCTCCATTCGTAACAAAATCAGCCCTGTTTCTAGCACACAGCTTCTGCTGCGGCCCGGGAAGAACTCCCTAGCCCGTGTACCCAGGCAGGCGCAGTGGCTCACAGGGGGTGGAATTTAAAATTACTGCTGTGACTTCCTTCTGAGTGCTTTGAATTCGCTGCAAAACTAACCAAGAAGTCTAACACTTCAGTCCCAATAGACAGCCGTAACTCAGCTAAATTTGTGGGTTATACCAGATTTTATTTACTGTTTCATCCTGGAAGATAAGTGAGAGATGACAGGCATCTATTCATTAAAGTGGGGGAAAGCCGCCCACAGCTAACGCTGGTTCTCTCACCATACACTTCCACATCTTTAATTGAATTTGGATTTTGTAGTACCAGCTCTGTTATTTTAAGAACAGATTATATTCCTATTCACCTGGGTACTGGCGAGTTCAAAGAGCTGGTCTGTTCACCTCTAAGTCCCCAATTTGAACAAAGGACATGCTGTAGCAATCAAATGTCATTACCGGCTAATGAGTATCCAGTGGCCGATGTAAGAGCAGTCAACGGCCTCTTCCCACTCCTTATTGGACGTAGCAATCTCCGTTATAAGCCAAACTGCTGCAGTGGCACTAATGAATGCTCCTGAAGCTACTGTTTGCAGATGTCAAGGATGGAAGGCTGATTTAAATCAGGCTTTTGAGACTTTTGTAAGGCACTTAGTGCTATGGTACCTGGGAATCTGGATACCCCTTAGTGGGGATCCCTGGGTGCCGAGTTTCCAGAGTGAGGAGCAAAGTGCAAGGTGCAAATTCAAGAATGCATCTGAACAGTTACATATTTTTAAGTCTTTGTTTTACTCCTTTGATATTAGCTGGTTTACTTCTCTGCTAAAAAACTTTCTTGAGCAGGGATGTTTTTCTGACTCAGTAACTCCACAGACTGAACTCCTAATCCAAGGTGCAAATACTCTGTCTTTTGGCGTACTCTTTAGACTTAGTGTGACTTGAGCAAAAGGCCAGGCTGTCCTTCAAAGAAGAAAATGCAACCCGGCTGGGGCTTTTTCTCCGGGTGGGCGAATCTTTGGTGCAAGGCTGAGCCAGACACCAACCAGTGCCTCTCCAGGCTTTCACCAGCAGCACTGGTGTCCAGTGCAAGGTGGAGGGGCACTTTCCCACTGCCTGGACTGTGGGCTCGCCTGGGGAGCCTGGCAGGGAGGCTCCATTTGCTCCCACTGTGCGATACCCAAGTGAGCCATCTCATTCCAAAGTCATGCTCATGCCCAGGCAGCTGACAAAATGTGCTACAGCACCTTTTGGCCTGCCTGGGAGAGCCTTTACCTGCAAATCCAAAGGGCGCAGACAGGAGCAAATTGCTGCTGAAAACCAGAGCCCTGTTCCCAAAATCTCCTGTGCCCAGATCTTTACAGTTTATCACCATCACCCTGTGCCTCCCTAGAGTGACTTTTCAAGGGAGTAGTTACTGTGCAGTCTCTCTCCTCCTGATGCCAGACCGCGCGATCTCCCCTTTAGGGGACCTCTAACCACGAAGCCAGAAATCTTGTATTTCCTTTTTCCTCCTCTTCTCCTTTTGTGCTATTAAGCATTGTGGCACATTTATTCCACTACTCCTATGGCAGGCACCCTTTTCATCTCATTATTTTAAACTCTGTGATCACCAAGAGAACCCTCTCTTCCTGTGCTGGTGCCTCGTTACCTGAGGCTGCACAGCGCGCTGCTCTGCCCTGCTCAGGCTGTCCGGCTTCCCGAGCCCCCTCTGCCTTCCTCCTTTCCTGCATCCCCAGCGAGACGGGTTCCGTGCCGGTGGAGTGCTTACCAGCAGTGCATAGTGACAGAATACAGCCTCCTAAAGTGAAATAACTGCTGGGTCTTTTACGTCAGACATGGTGGAGAGAAACTCTCCTAGGTGAGTTAGCCCAGCCCAGCTTGCTATTAAAGAACAGAAAGCATTGAGGTCTTTGCTATCCCCCCAAACTGTCTGCAGCAAATAATCTGTATTATGACAGCCAGGGAAGGGTGACCAGCGGTAATGCTGCACGCCGCAGCACTGCTCTCAGACATGACGCAGCTGTGGCAGTACCACTGACTGCGTTCTGCAGCCTGAGACCTTGGGCGACGGAGCGGTGTGTGCCTAGCCAGGACCGCTCTGGGGCCGTAGCCACACAGCCCAGGTCTTTGGAAGCCCAGTCCCTCCAGCTGTTTTCCAGGTCACGACGCCTTCCTGAACATCCCAAGCCCAAGGAGGTAATAGTGAATGTGCTGCTTGCTCCCTTACTACTTCACAATTCTGATTTTTATTCTAGGCATTTGACCCCACACTGAGGGGTGCTGGTTGTCAGCTGGGGCACAGCAACAAAAAACAAAGTCTGACCAGGTCCCTGGGCTAAAATACTAAATAGTACAGAAACAGCAAGGCGGCCTTTCGTCACCAATGGCCAGTGTTTACTTTCCTCTCCTTATTTACACTGCTGCAGAGGCTAAACAACTTGACATGTGTAGGGGGAAGTTCAGAGCAGCATTGGGGATCGCCTCTGAGGCACGGTACCCCACGGCTCTCCTGAGCAACGTTTGCAACCAAACAGCGCTTTCCTAATTATCTTCTCTCCCAGAATAACAGAGCAGTTGCATCCATATGTGCGTATGTACGCACAATGTCTTGCTGCAGATTTAAAGCACAAGGACTGATGCTGCTGAACTCTCAGGTAACGCTCGACATGGCGAGCGTCTTGTAGTGCTAAACCTGAGAAATGAAGCTGTAATATCAGAGGAAGATTCCCCGCGGGGCAGCACGGCAAAAAGGCGGG
>JANZLQ010000022.1:828480-918700 GCA_026212715.1 Elanus axillaris | reverse complement strand
CGGCTCAGCGGGGCAGGTGGGGTGGGCATCGGAGCGGGTAGGGAGATGTGGTTTTTTCCGCAATGGGTGTTACAGAGAAGAATTGTTGCTGCACTACGCTGCATATATTTGTGTTGGAACATACTGTGGTGTAATAGCTGGTTTGAAATGTATCCAGTTCTGCTGAATATATTATCGTGGAAGTCAGGCAAATGCACGGGGAGAATGCGAGCTCCTGTCAAACCAGCGAGCAGAAACGCTCCGCAGAAACTGTGAAAATGAGAAGGGAGTTGGTACCAACTGCTGTTCTCCTGTTCGTGTACGGGGATGTCTGCAGGGGCCAGCGCTACTGGGAAAACTCTGATCAGAGCCATGTGCAGGGCCCGAGCGTCTGAACAGATCAAAGGCTTCTTCGCTCCCGTCTGAAGCGGTTGTCATCGCCCGCCTTTGCGCAAACTCCCTCCTCGCAGCCGGCGTGGGCAGGAGCCGAGTGCCGGGGCCGGGACCCGGCAGGTCCCTGCTGTCGGCTGGTCTCTGCCAGCAGAGCTGGCGGGAGCAGGTAGGAGGTTTTGTCCCCAGTGTCCCCAGCCTGGCAGGAGCTGGGAGCTGCCTCGTTCTTCACCCGGGTGGTATTTGCATCACCGAATTTTTCCACCACCCCCTTTCCAGCCAGGGCAGACCTGGGGGGGGTGAGACAAGGGCTGTGCCAGTGTACCCAGCCCTTGACGAAACAACGACGACCAGAGAAGTTTGCCAGACTTTCCTGCCTGGAGCTGCTTTAACTAAGGCTAATGGAGACTCTTCGAATGAGAAAATACCAAGGGGGGGGGGGGGGCAAATCTTGTTTTCCTTTGTAATTGGTTATGCCACAATTTGCCCTGTCGGAGCGTCCCCTCCTGGCTCGCAGCAGCGTCACGCACCTGGCAGGAATCCAGCTGGGTCTTTGCACCGGCAGCGGCACCTCACCGCCGTCCTACGGGCATCCTGCTCCTTGGGGGTCCGGGTGCTTTTGCCCAGGAGGGGACAGCAGAAACGCGAGACCCTCGGGTCGCGTTGGGTGGTGGGGAGCGTCGCGGGAGGTGGTTCAGCCACCCCGGCTCCAGCGCCCGTGTCGGGGTGGCCGCATCCCTGCCAACCCTCGTTGGGCACCTCCCCGGCAGGAACCGCTTTGATCAGCCACTTCTTTTGAAGTGATCTTGGGTTTGAACCTGGAGGTGGGCTGGTACGTACTCGGAGAGAGCAGGCTGCCTGCTTCCCAGCATCCACACCGGCAGAGTTACCCCAGGCAGCAGAAACTTGGGAGAACGTGAAGAGCTGCCTGACCTTTCTGGATGTGACGCAGCGGCGGTGGGTGAGCAGGGACCGAGCTGATCTCGGCACCCGGAGGGTGAAACATCCCGCTGGGTGTGCGGAGCGGAGCCCTGTGTGTCCCCGGCTGCTCATCAGCCTCACACAGCAGCAGGCGGATTTGTACAATTGTGGCATGTCGTATAGGCTGAAAAGGGCAACAGGGAACAAATGAATAAGTAAGATCGGTTTAAATTATTATCTTTATCACGCCACATGTTCATCCCCTGACAGGAGAAGCTGTTTTGGCCAGTCAGCTCTGTCAAGTGCTCCCTTTTCCGTGCTGCAATGTAAGCTTTTGAACTAGGCTGAGTGGAAATACGTATTTGTGTCAGACAGCCTTTGCATGTTTTTTGTTTTTTTTTTTTTTGTCCTCTTTCTGCAGAGGTAGGAAATAATCTTTTTTTTTCCCCCTTTAAAATAAAAAAAAAAAAGCCCTCTATCTTTAGGATTGGTGGGAGAAGCCATTTGCAACTGATGGGTGTAAATTATGCCTGCTTAGTCAGACAAGAAAATTAGAGACTGCAGAATTAGACTCTGCTTGCGATTATCTTTACATGGAACCAGTTTACAAAAAAATTTGGTATGCTCCTTGGCTTTCTGATCAAATCTCACGTGATTTATTTTTGAGCTGTCAGCTTCAAAGTGTTGTCCATTGTATGAAACCCAGGAAGGGTATCTCCTTTTTTTTCCTGCACAAGTATACCAACTGGCTGAGCAGAAGGTTGGTCACCTGCCAACCTGTGAGTACACAGGGCACTTTACTACCCACATGTCTAATTACCCATGCAAGGATTTGGAATGAGTTGTTAATACCTTTTTTTTTTTTCCTTCTACAAATGCAAAGGGCAAGAAAAGAGCACGTTATATCAAATGCCTGTTAAAATCGGACTTCAGTGAAATTATGCTGGGAATTAATTTGGCCAGCTGCAGCCAGTCTTTTTTCCCAATCCCCTTGCAAACTCTGGCCTGTTTCCAATTCACAGCAAATTCGTCCGTTGTTCCAGCACATTCGGAGGAAGTTTAAATGTTGGGTGGGGAAGCTGTGGCTGGATCTGGCTGTACCTATTCAGAACAAAATAAGGCATGACTAGGCATCATTTGTCAGTGGAAGACCTGAAGTACTGGGGATAAGGAGGTTCCTGCCTCGGGGAAGGGCAAGGGATGTCCAGGAGGAAAGAACTTTTCCATAGCCGTGGGCCTTGGCCACAGGCAAGAGGCTGGGAGAGACTGAGGTGTGTTGAGTGTGTGGAGGCAAAAAGGCAAAAAACCGAAATGTCCTGGCCCCAAGCTCCGGTGTGATCTCACCTTTGGGACGGGGCGTACGACAGCGGAGAGGAGGGCAGAAGGAGAAGGTGCCGTGTCGTCCTCCGAGGAGACCTGGAGGGCTGGGATCATCCTCGTGTTTATCCGGCACCTGCACATCTGGTGAGAAGCTGCTCACGAATATTCCTGCCTGGTTTTTCAAAGCTGCTGCGTACGGCCAGACCGTGTTCCAGGGAAAACCCTGCTGCGTGTCTCCAGACGTGTCTGCACGGATACAGGCAGTCGGAGAGGGAAAACCTTGCCGTCGGCTGCTGTCGACAGCAATTCCCTCCGAGCTTGGAGAGCGAGGTGCGAGGAGACCTGCCCGCACCGAGCCTCCGTAGCGCGGATTTCCAGGGGCCTTGTTCTAAGCCGATGCGAGACCCCTTTTAGCACCGGTGCTAAACCAGACCGTTGCGCCGGTTAAATACTTGTTATTCGTAGATGTTGGTGCCTGAGCATACGGTTAATTTTGGAGCTTTTCAGCTTAGCGAGCGATGAACAGCTTCATGTTTTCTCCTGTTGGAAGGCGTTGTGCAGCATGTTGTATTTGTGGATTGAAAGGGGAGTGTGGGAGGCTTTCCGTGTGTGTTGCAGTCCTATTCACAGGAAGAGAGAAGTGCTGCTTTTTATTACCATTTTTTTTTTTAATCTGATGTTTATTTGGTATTTTAAAGGTGTTAAGAAAACAGAGAAAATGGATTTCAGAAGATGGAAAACACTGATTTTTGAAATGTGACTTGTAAGCTGCTCTCTGGTTTTCCCAGTTCTTCCAAGTTGCCCCAGTGACTCTGGTGACGGACACGCTGCCAGGGACGGCTGTGCCGGTGTCCGGCCGATCCTGCCGGGACACCAGCTTTCCTTCCAGCAGTGGCTGGTGCCACTGAGCAACTTCAGCAGCTTCTGACCTCGCCACTGGGGAGACGTTGAAAGCTGATGTGCCTCAGGCTGTGCTGAGTGTGTTGTTTTTTTGGTTTTTTTAAACCATTTTCAGAGGCTTCCTTTGGCCATGTAGCAGATGCAGGGCTCAAAATTCACTCAGGGTTTCCAGATAACTCAGTTGTGTTCGTACTGTAAGAGCTGGAGGCATGAAAAACTTGTGGCTGGGAACAAAAGCAGCGAGTGACCCCAAACCAGGTGGTTTTCCAGCCAGAGAGGGCTGCTCTTCCCTTTAGTCCATCAGCACCAACCAAACGCAAGACGCGCGACTCTCTGAATTTGTTAACGTTTTATCTCCAAGTCTTTCTTCCATCTAGAAAGAATAGAAAGTTAATCTCCTTTATTTACCGGTGATTCTTGGGTGCGTCCTACTTGGCGCAGCCGAGAGGGACCAGCCTGTGGCACCTTGTGGGTGACCACTTGCTGGCTTGGTTTTTACCCCCAGTTCAGCCAATGGAGCTCCAAATGCAGGAGGGGAAGAAGGAAGCTATGAACCCACCCGTGAATTTTTGGTTGACTTCACGCTGGGGACACCTGGTCCCTTGCTCCGATGCCCAGCAGCGGCGGAGGAGGTGCCTTGTACAGAACTTGGTTATCTTCTCCTTGTGGTTCCAGATTTGGATCTGAGAGACCTTGTTTAGATTTCATCGCTGCCATTTCTATATATTGTTCCTGTTTGGTGATGAGGCAGCAGAGTAATATTTTTCAGCAGGTCTTAGTACAAGTAAACAGAGCTGAGGTGGCTTTATTTTAGACAGTGTACGCAAAATCTTCACTAGATTGTACCTGTGCTCTGTGCGGCCTTCCACTTCGTGGCGGGAACACAACTTGCGTATTGAAACTTGGTGTGAAAAAACCCTAGGAAAAATAATTAAACTCTCTTTATAGTTTATTTCCGTAATTTTCTATGGGAGGCACTTGCTTTTTTTTCAAATGTAAAAGAAAACCCAGAACTGCATCCAGTAAACATTTGATATTTAAAGTCTTTGTATATAGAGAAGTATTTTGTGTTGGCTTTTTTTTAAATACAAAAGCAAAAAGTGAATGATTTTGCAGAACTACTTTTGTTTTATAGGCATTCGCTGGGGGAAGGGAGAGCAAGGTCTTGCCAAAATTATGCGTTCTCCACAATTGGTATTTGGTCAAAGTCCTACTTTTTTTTATCCCCGAGGCACTTCAGTGCATGTGAGACTCTGCTGGCGGCGGTGATGCCCGCTCTGCCCCAAGATGTGGGAGGCTGACGGTGTGCTGGAGTGTGCGACGGCTTTGAAGGCCAAAATCACAAGAGATCAGTTAGTGCTTGTCTGCGCCTCGTACTTTAGGGAAGTCAGGTGCCTTTATGTTTTGATTGGAAGTGAATATATAGCTTTCCCAGAAAGCAGTCACAGTTCTCATATAATGGTTTCACATATTTCAGTGAGATACAGCCTGAAACTGGGTGGAAGCAAAACATTCCGGCTCTGCCCTCCCAGAGCCTGCCGGGCTCCTGCTCGCTGCGGGAGGATACGGCCCCGGAGAGACGCAATTACATACCCTTGTGTTAACAGTTTAAAGATCAAGTAAGGAGTAGTTTGACTAGAGATTAAATATAAAGATACCCATTTATGAATTGGAAAAAAAAGAAGAAAAAGCCCTCCAAGTAGATTAAAGTCTCGCAGAACTGACTAATAAATCAACTGCTGGTGAAGCACGGCAGCCTTGTCTGCCGCTCTGAAGTGGCTAAGGACAAGTTTAATAACACTTTACAATTCAGAGGCTAAATGAAGAGCAAGCAGGAAGAGAGCAGCGCATCCAGGAACTGTAAAGGCAGTGGAAAGGGACACGGGAAGGAGAGCCGGCGGTGGGAGAGGCGACCCAACCTCTGGCACCTCTGCTCAGCTGCGCCCGCTCCCCTCAGTCCTCCCACGGGGAATGCCCCATAAGAGAGGTACTGAGCTTGGGCTGAAGACCTCCCGGCTGCAGGAGAGAAATGCTGTAGGCATCTAGGATTAAAGGGAAAAGCTTGGAGCTTTGCTTGCGTCTGGTTGCTTGTTACTTGTATTGCAGTAATGAGCAGTAACGCTACGGCACTGTCACAGACCAGTGCTCCAGCAGCCTGTACGCTGCCTGAGGAACTTCCAGCCACGCACGAGAGAGCAAGTTGATGGATACCTAATTTTCCTTTATTAAAAGGAATTAAAGCAAACTTTAGTTTGTGTGCTTAGGCGGAGGACTCTTCTGAGGCGTAGGCTGCCTTTTAGTGCTGGGCTTTCAAAAGAGGGATGAAGGGACATGCCTTTCTCTAGGCAAAAGCACAGCGCGATGTCAGATTGGCTGTGGTCTGCAATGGGAACAAGCTTGGGAAGCAAACGCTCCCGGAGTTTCTTGGGAAAGACTTGCCCTTTACTGCAGCCAGGAAAGTAGAGTATTTTGGGAATTGTGCGCTTCTGGAAAAAAAGTAAAAATGCACCTAATCCTATTTACTGCAATTTACTAGTTAGTTGAAGGTAACTAATAAGCCTTTGGGAAGTATTCGTTGGGGAGGAGGCTGCTGCAATGCTGTGCCACTTTTAAGGCTGACGGTTCCTGTCCGCATTAAGTGACGTGTCCGTAGATGCTGCCTGCTTGCTCCTTAACTCACGTCAAAGCATAACCCACCGCTTGCATCACTTCGGTAGCGAAACAAAAATATCACAATATGATCCTAGCAGAGACTTAAGATCTGTCCATCAGGCACAGGATAACAGCAGGAGCACATTTACTTTTCCAAACGAAAAGGCTTCGACCAGCTTGGCTTGTGTTCATGTGCCACGGCTATGCAGCCAGAAGGTGCTTAATAGAACAGGCTGGAGTTTTGATCTGGTCCTTCCCAGGAAATAAACTATGTGTATATATACTTATATATATGTGTGTGTGTGTGTGTGTCAGAGAGTCCTTGGAAATACCCACCAGAAGTGGGTTCTGTGAATACTAAAATAGCAGATCCTTGGGATTTTTACTGGTTTGTTGCGTTGTTCTGCATTACACTGGTGGGAAAATGGATGTTACTGAACCAGGTGCAGCTACCACTAGATAAGAGATGTCCTACGCTTCAGCAGCAACCAATTGCTGTTACTGGGTGTACGCTTTTAACAACTGTGTCTTAGGGGTGGGGGGACAGTGGGATTAATTGCTGGCTCAGGGAGTAAACAGCTCTAGGTGAAGTCAAGGGTGATCAACCTCAGCTAGACAGTCATTTCCCAGGAGGTGCTGTATGCCAAGGGTACCTCTCGCTATAAATTGCTTTGGATGTTTGAATATAGACCTCTTATAAACTCAAACACTGCACAGGACACTTGTGTCCTCACACTGCCATCATGCCCTCAATCACTGTGAATCGTTCAAGGTCAGAAGAAGAGCCTGTAGTAATCCAAACGTAAATCCAATTTGTTCGACTACCGTAATTTTGTCTTTGCACCCAGTTTTCCCAGTTTTCAGAATGCTTTTTCTGTTCTGTCCTGCGGGGCGCTCCCAGGTCTGACACAGCACTGATGCATCAGAAGCATCCTGAGCAATATGCAGATGCAAATTGGTTATTTCTGCAGTGTGCTCTCAGCACCTGCTAAAAGGCAAAGAGCCGTAGGCAGGTCTGAGAGCCCGCTGGCAAGCGATGCACTCAGGCCCCTATTAAAAACAGCAGAACAAGTTTAATCTCTGGATGGCAGGGAAGTTTGCATTGTCAGCATTGTTTGATCCAAGTTTTAAAGGCAAAATTGAAATCATTCTTCACCAGACTCAACACATTGATCTCTAGAAAAGAGGACTTGTAAATAACCTCTTTGAGAATGTGGTGCCCTCTTTCTCCTCCAAACCATACTCCTCTGTGAGAAGGGCAATCCCCGAGGATGCTCCGAAAGCAAGGAGAATAAGCAGAAATTGCTTCAGGGAATCTCTCTCTCTTCTTCAGTCCACCACCAAATGCACACATCACACGCTCCAGATCATAAGCCATTAATTAATAAGGAAAAATACCGACGTTCTCATCTCCCCTTTCCCAAAAAGGGTTGACTTGCTTTCCAAAGCGGTTCATCGTCTCCGACGTCCCGGCAGGCGCTGGGCAGGACGGGTTGCAGGCCCGCGGACATGGACGGACAGGCTGCTCGGGGTGCGCTGGGGCTGGCTCACAACCGAAAAGCGGAGGGACGGCTGGATTCGGGTGCAGGGTCTGTCCCCGGGCAGCTGGCCGGACGCCTCGTAACGCGGCATCCCTGCTCTCCCTCTCTTCGGAGTCGTGATTTTCTGTGTCCTGCTTCACTCGAGGTGTCTTTCATGCTTCCTGCGCCTTGAGATACTCTCCTTCTTGTTTGTGCTGCGTTTCTTGTTGACTTTATTTCTCGCAGTGCACAGTGTGCCTGCAGACAGCCTTAGGGCCTTGGTTCTTCCTCCCTTGTGCAGACCGAGAATTTTCCTTTTTTCCACCTGGTAAAACAAGGACAAGGCACAACCTCTGCACTCTTTGCCAATTATTTGAAATTACAAACCACTTAAGTAGAGTTTAATCAGCGTTTCCCCTCTACCTAGCAGCAGTCCAAACTACCACCACCTCCTGTTTTCCAAATTCTTGTCTCTTTTTGCACGCCCGGAGGAAACCGAGCCTCGTGGGTGGGATGTCCCTCCTCGCGCCGTGCTGCGGGTCGGGAGGAAGAGAAGGGAACCATCGCCCTGGCTTCCAGCGCGGTGCCGCGGGGATGGACGCGGTGCTCGGGCACTGGGATCCGGACGCAGGTTTACCTTCCCCTCGGTGCTGATCAAATGCCGTACGCTCTCCGCTTCCGTCAGCAAGGTCGCTTCAGTGCAGCCTTCAGGGGAGAACGAATGATCCTCTTCTCTCGGGATCGATAGGACGTTTTTAGGAATATCTTCAACTGAAAGGAAAAGCAGCCAATATTGGACTTGCTCTAAGCATAAGGTTTCCCTGGCAGGGTTAGATACATTTAGGGCGTCTAACTGCCAGAGAATTATGAAGTGATATTTTTTTTTTAATTCTTCACAGATTGAGACATAACGATCACTTTCAGTATTTGTAAATGGCACTGAAAATGGCAAAATTTGTAATTTGGAGGTTTTAAAATTGATATTTTTCTATTAGCCCACGGTAAACTTCGAGAGAGTTGGTTGCCACGGCTTGGGGGGGGGTGTGCCTCCTGTCCGTGTGGCGTGCTTGTGTAATTTCCATTAACGGCTGTAGGAGCTGGTGCGACTAACGTGACCTCTTGCAGGGGATTTGATCTTGCAAGATGCTGAGCACTTTAGGTTTGATCTTCAAGTATCTTTCGACTTCAATATGTTGATTCACTAGCTTCAAGTTAAGAACATGTTTAAGTGATTTGCAGACTTGAACCCAGCCAATGTGGTTTTCAAATTAGATATATTTCCATGTTTTGTTTTTTTTTTTTTCCCCCTTAGGGTTTATTGGATTTAAACAGGCTTGAAGGGATAGTGTGGCAGTTGCTATGACCTACTTCAGAGCAGAGACTGGGTGAGTCTATCCAGTGGCTCTGTGCTGGTTAACAGCGTCTAAATATGTACACTTCCATTGGAATGTAATTTTCCTGTAAGGAAAAAAAAAAAACAAACCGGTCTTGTGTAACTGGGGCAAATTCACAGGAAAAGCAACTTTAACAGTGGCAGGCATGTAATTCATGCTCTCTTCTGAACGAGGAGGAGCAAATTCCTCTCGCCCCCCTCATCTGATACAGACAGCTCGCTCTGACCAGGGACAGAGCCGGGACTGTGCTCATGGAGGATTTTCAGTGGTGACACGTGGCACTTGATTACGAGTT
The DNA here is from genome assembly GCA_026212715.1 of Elanus axillaris. Lineage (NCBI taxonomy): Eukaryota > Metazoa > Chordata > Aves > Accipitriformes > Accipitridae > Elanus > Elanus axillaris. Next base: position 909,329 of record JANZLQ010000022.1, on the reverse strand, counting down.
GTTCCAAAATGAATATATTCTAGCTTTCCTACTGATGTGGAAGGATCGTCTGAGATGGATTGGGGGATGGAGGATGTTGGGATTGGGCGAAACCAAATCTAATTTCTTGTAAACAAAGCTGTGTCAGTGGTTGAAGGTGAAAGGGATCACGATGTGTTTTCGGAACAAATTCTCAGTAGGGAACGTGGGGAGGCTGTTCCCGCGAGGGCAAAGCGGCTCCTGCCGCAGCCGGGCTGCATCCAGAGACGCCGTGGCCGAGCCGGGGTCCCCGTGCGAGGCGAGGAAACCGGCTTGCTCCGAGACGCGTCTCCGCAGGCTGTCGTCCGGGGGCTGGCGGGTGCGCTGACCCCCCGCCCGGGCGCTGAGCGAGGGGACCCCCTCATTTCCAGTGTCTCGGGCAGTTTGGGTGCGCGGCCCTAAGCGGGGTCCGATAAATCCCAGCTGGCTTTCCTGCAGCGTGCTCCGCGGCTCGCCCAGCGCCCGGGATGCCTCTCCGGGTCTGCTGCCACGGCCAGGGCAGGCAAAGCTCTTGCCCTCCTGGAAGCTTTGCAGAGAACGGCCGAGGAATGCCAAGCACCTGAAGACTGGAGCGAACAGATGTAGGAAAACGCAAGCAGGGGATGAAAGAGAAGTAGGCATGATTTGGAAATAAAATGAAGTCATCTTTAATGAAGCACTTCAAAAATAGCTTTGTCACTTTTACTCACAAAGGAAGTTATTGTGGTGAAATTATATTATCATCTCGTGCTGGTTTTAAAAACCACGCTGTGCCTCCTGGGGGAAAGTGACTGTAAAAAGCTCTTTGTTTTTTCCTTGAAAAAACGATGCTGTGAGGATGGATGTGTGTTTTCAATCAATGGGGGCTCATAACTAATGGATCAGAAAAGTTTAGAAGCCGGCAACAAACTGAAGGCATTAATAACTGTTGCTTTCGAATCAATGGAATTGATTGGTAAATTGAGTTTATTTCTGAATGATCATTGTAGAAAAGTGGAAAGCAAACCAATATTTAAAGATGTACCTGCAAGCAATAATACATGATTGCAGGCTTTAGCAAGCTGGGTAGCAGAAAAAGGGCTGGATGACATAACAGATCATTCATAATTGTCAACCAAATTGCATAGCTGCTATTGAGCTTTAAAAAATGAACCATAAGAAGCGTTTCTTATTGATTTTTGTTTCATTAGAAACGATATAAGGCTGCCTTAAAGAACTGAGAGCAGGCTGCAATTGATTCTCTTTCCTTTTGGGCGAATTCCAGTAGAAATTGAGATTTGATTTTAATTTAGGATTTATTAATGCTTATTCCTTCTCTTCCACTTCCCTGTTCCTATAGGAGAGGTTGGGAGGCATGGGACCTGAACTAAAACTAAGGGACAACTTATGCGAAAGGGCACAAGCTCCACTGAAACCAGGTATTTCACAGATTCTCTAGAGAAGGGAAAAAATATAAAATAAACCCGGAGTCCAATATGAATCTTACAGGGCAGAGACTACTGATTTTTTGGCAGGTATGCAGGGTGTGCTACCACCAGCTTCCCAATTAATTTCTGCTCCTCTGCCAAATATTTAGATTATCGCCAATTCCTCCTCACTGTCCTTCCGCTGCGGCGAAGATCCTATCATTAAACCTTTTAACTGTGAAATATTAGGCCCATATTTGCAAACAGAGCACTCCCTAGCTCAGATGTATGGTTCCCAAATGATCGTTAGGCTTTTACGTGAAGATGCCCTTATTTTAACCAGAACCGTGTTTCCGTAGCTGTTGGCAGCGAGGGCTTTTGTTAGTCCTTAGCAGTCTGCAAACTGGGATGCCTTCCCTAGGAGCCCAAGGGAAGACTGCGGCTCTCCGGACCGGTGTCCGTCTGTGCCGGCGCTCTCGGTCTTTGCCGGCATCCCTGCGTCCTTTGCTGGTATCATGCACGGAGGAGAGCTGGACCTGCGGCGGCAGCTCCTTCTCCAGCTGAGGAGATCCCCAGCAAGGGGGATGACAAGTTTAATCATATTTAGGTTTTGTTTGACCAGCATCCTGAAGCTGTGGCAGCCTGGCAGGCTAAGGAATAATGCTGTGCCTGCAAAGGCTCTCCTGCTCTACGGCAACGTCACCAGATGCCTGAAGCGATGACGCTGCGGCGTGACGTGGAGGTGGTTGGAGCTGCGGAGAGCGCCAGGGCGGCGATGGGAACAGGACCCGCACGGCAGCCCCGTAGGGTGAAGAGGGCGGGCGGCAAGTCGTGAGACAGCGTTTCTGTGTCACTTCAGCGCTGCCTTCAAACGGCAGCGTGGTGGGACCTCACGCGACCTGAGGTCCTTGCTCTGGCCCTCTGGGGGGGGCAGAGGGGGGGTTCTCCCGGGAAGACTCATACTTTGCTCAAACTCAGAAGTATTTGAGCTGGGGGGTGTCCGTGTGCGCTCGGCTTTGCCTCCTCAGTGCCAAATAATGAAGTTACTGCTTCCGCTTGTGTGATTCGTTTCCTGTGCTTTCTTCTAAACAGATCTATTGTCTCTTCTGTTCCCCCGTTGCTAGATAATAAATATACAGCCCCTCATCCTTGAAGGTTACACGTCTGTTCTTCCTCCTCAAAACCCACAGGCGAAGCCTGTAAGACCTGATATTATTTAAGGTCCTCCTGACACGGGAAAGAGATGTAATCACCCTTCACAGGTGAGGTATTCCGAGGGGATTCATGTCACATTATTCTACGTTAAACGGGTTCGCTGTGAGTGTTGGGCGCCTGCTGTAAGGAGGAGGATTCTGCCCGCCCTGTGGTGGGGCTGCTCTGGGAGACGTCTGCAGACGTCCTTGTCACAGGGGTGCCGATTCCCCACACCGTGGAAGTGATTCCTCACTTTTATCTGTACCGAAACTACTTCTCTGAGGAAATAGAACTCTACAAAAATGATAGTAATTTTTGCAAATTGATCTAACCGGTCATTTGTATAATCTCTTTGCGTGAGAAATGGCTGGAGCGGAGGTTGGCGAGGGGGAGTAAAGACGCGGGGGCTTTGCAGGGACTTTCCGAAGCCTGCTGCCATTAACGGGGAGGCTCTGCTGACTTAGTACCTCCTAGCTGATGCTCCTTCTCTAAATTCGGGCGACGTGTTCTGAAGCCGGTGAGGCCGTGGCAGAGCTGGTCCGCCCGCTGCCCTGCGGTGGAGGGAGCCGCAGGTCCCGGCGATGCCGGCCGTGCTCCTGCTCCGCCTGCACGTGCCGCTGCTCCCGGGCTGGGAATCGGCAGCGTTTGCTTAGTGCAGGACGTGAGTTAGCCTGGGCCCTTCCCCATTTCTCCCTTTTTTAGCCTCCTGCAAACGTTCGGTAAGGCTGGGGAGAAGTGCACAGCGACGGTGCTTGGGGTAAACTAAACCAAACTCTAGCTCCAGACATATGAAACAAGTGCCACTTGTTTTAGACTGACTTTGAAAGTGTTTGTATTTTTCTTTGTAAAATACTTATCTGCTGCCAACAGAAATATGATGTGCAACCAGATTTTTTTTTTTTTTTTTTAAACTGCTTTCCTGGCATCTCCTGCAGGGCAATGTGGCCCTACTTGAGGGGAGCTAATTGCATCTGCCGTCATGCTGGTTATCGAAGATTTTACATTGGGGCCGGGATGGCCATTACCTGGTGCCATGTCCAGGGCCAGTCCTCGGGGGGGTCCGGCTGTGGGTATCAAACTCCAAGTAATAGGGCAAATCTAGAATAACGTCTTGTGTGTTTCTGGTTTCTCGTAATTCCAGATGCGCTTCAGCTCAGCCCTCGAGGGGAGCAGGCTGCTCTTAATGCACTGATTTGTAGGGGTTCTTTATTCAGATCCTCCTGTTAAATTAACAGTAAAGATTCAAAACCGCAAAATAATTGCAGGATCAAAGTTACTTACAAACACATCAAGGCCTGAAGCTGCTGCAAGTTGGTCAGATTTACATATATCGTACGGCTAAATAATTTGAGCTAAACAGATTAGCGTGTTATGCCTCTGATGAAACGATCCTTGAAAACGCCACAGCCTCGTGCCAGGGCGATTACGAGAGGGGGGAAAATCCATGTTTGCTGCCAGTGACACTCAAGTGACAATGAAAGCAGAAAAACACCTGGAGGTGTTGCTTTTATAGATATTAAAAAAATAATAAATTCAAGAGTCTTGTGGGCCAAGGAAGGAAAAGCAGAGAGAAGTTCTTGTGGTTTTGATTTAAGTTCTGACCTAAGGAGCCAGCACTGGACAAGCGAGCAGCCCTTCCTGCAGCTGCCCTTCGCCCAGTGCTAGCGGATGGCTGGGGTCTGCTGGCACAGACTCTGAGCCTCTTTGGGGAGGGAAGGATGTACCAGAGCCGTTACAGGGCGAAGTTCACCTATCACAATTTATGCAAACAAAACCGAATCGGCTTTCGGTCCCTATGTGCCAATATCAGATGTAAAGAGCTACTCGTTTACAGGCTTGAAGGTCAAGCACATACTTCTGTGCTTGACTAATATGAATGATGATGCATGTGATGTGGGCCTGAAGCCTCTTCGTTTGTCCTTTAAAAATACATAAATAACATTTTTGTTGATTTTTGGGGAATGTCACTTCATTGGCATTGCCTGTCACAGCTGTTACAGTCAAATACCTCTATATACGCGGGTACTGGGTTTCGATAGATTTGATTTGGGCGAGACAGTGGTTCAGACAAAGGGGTGATGCCGACCTCCCAGTGCCGGCGAAGGTGGTGGAGTTATTGCCTCCTCCCAGTAAACGGAGGCGACTGGGAAACCGAGGCTGCTGGAACAGCGGAGGACAGGGATAAATCTGCAGTAAAGCTGGGAGCAAAGTGCCTTTGCTGGTCACCGTCCTCGATCCGGGCACTGAGTGCGGTTCTGGGATGTGCTCTGCCATAAAAGCTGCCAGGAAGCAGGAGGAGGCAGGGTTGATAAAAGAAATCCTTGTTCTTCAGGATCACTGTCACGCTCTGAAGAGAGTTGGGTGTACGGGTGGGATTTACCCCAAAAGTCACGTTCACAGCACAGCATCTATAGGTGATTGGAAGAAAGTCTCTAGTATTTCAGCTAAAGGAATGACCTGGATGGGACACAGCACGCGGTGGGTCAGTGTATTGCCAGCCTGTGCAGGTGTCTGGATACTCCCTAGACTGGGAATAGGCAACCTTGGCCTCAAATGGGTTTTCTTTTGGAGAAGACAAAATCTTCGGATTTAAATTGTGTCTTTTAATTGCGTGGTTCGGAAGGGAGGGTGCATTTTGTCCCCGGGAGCGCGGGAAGCAGTGCTGTGCGATAGCTGTGTAAATGCAGGTGGCTGGTGGCTTCCGCTTTCTGTTTTATTTTACGCAGAGGTTTTTGCCAAAACGTTCTTTCAGCGCCGTAACTCTAATACGTTTTTTAGGGATTTCTCTCGTGTTTTGATAAAAAGAAAGCTGTGCCGGTGTTACACGAGGCTGTGCGTGCGATGGCGAGTGTGGCGGCAGCTGCTCCGGGGCTGCCGGAGGTTTTAGGCAGAGCAGACCTGGCTCCGCGAGGAATGGCAGGGTCCGGGGACGGCTCCTTTCCGCGTGCTCCCTGTGGAGACAGGCACGGTCCTGCAGACCTGTCGGGAAGAAAAGAAAAATGTCGAGGTTTTTCCAGCGCTTACGCGGTGTGTTTGGCTCTGGGAAGACCGTGTGTGGATGGGCGGACTCGGGGTACGTGCCGCAGGTCGGTCACGGCCCCGCGCGCATGTGGCAGAGCAGCAGAGCTCCGCTCGCCGACCGGGGGGCTGGTGGTAAATGTGCTGATATCCCTGCGGTTATCACGGTACTGGCATCTAGACAGATAGGGAGATATGCATACAGCATTAGCGCAGAAATCTATTAGCATAAATTACTGATGAATTCACCTAAAAAGCCAAGCCCCAGCTCCATGATTAAAAATAGTGTCAGAACTTCAAAGGGGCAATAGGCATGATTTATTTTTAAGATAATGTGGATAATTTCAAGTACCAAAGGATCTTGCTTATGCTGCTTTCCTTAGTATTCTGCATAATCCGCTGTGTCCAGCGAAGATTAGATAAAAGCAAAAGCAGGATCATTTTTCCCTTCCAACTTTAACTATTTTGAGGTCACTTTAACTTCTCTTTGAGGTCACAGAGCTTCGCGTGCAGAATGCTCCTCTTGCCTTCGGACGACACTTCCAAATAAAACTTTCGGGTTTAGGGGTTTGGTTTTTTCCCTGCGCTGTGCTGCTGGTGGTGGTTAGAGCCGTGTGAGCATCGTGGGCACGGCCTTTCGGGGTGGCCCGGCTGCTGGGGGCTGGTGCGGGTGCCTTGGCAGAACCGCGTACGTGGGACATGGTGCGTGTGGTCGCAGTCCTGCTGACCGAGGGCAGTCCGGCTGCGTAGTTCTTGCTTGGTTTTACCTGAAGCTTTTTATTTTCTCGTGTTTAATGCAAGTGAGCCTTCCACACACACATTACCAAAGCTTACTTGCAGTACGCCAGGCATCTTTAAAAGCCCGTTTGTAACATCAGGCTTCTAATTGTTTGCAGATTGTTATTACTCAGGCTCAAAAAGGAGTAACCACTTCCAGAAAACTGACGTGATCTTGGTGTCACTTTTCCTATACTCCCATACTTGATTTATTTTTATTACTAATATTGTGGCAAGCTTTCTTACTTCAGGAGCTCCTGGAAAGCGCTCACGGTGCTGGTGAGTCTATTCCCACACCAGTCACCTCCTCCGTGCTGTAGCACAAACCGCAGAGAACGTGGGGGGCAGCGATAATGAATTCATTGCGAGTTTCTGCAGGGTGCTCTCGAGTGGCGATTAGCTGGGCTTTACTTGCACTCAGGTGTTACGCAAATTTTTTTTTTTTTTTTAAAAAACCCATTCGTATGGTAGAAATCTTGTCCAAATAAATTGGTTTGTCTAATGAGTCTGTACCTTTGGCAGTCCCGGCTGAGCGGTGTGCCGGGCAGCTCCCGCGGCAGCAAGGCTTGGCGAAGAGGAGCCGTGTTTCGCTTGGGCGTAGAAGTGCAATGCCAGTGTCCAGCAGAACGAGCCCCAGGTGCGGCTGTTAGTTTTGTTTTCCCCTAAAAAGAAATGGCCGATCCCTTCAAAGTTCAAAACTAAGGAAAAACAACTTTCGGGGATGATCAAACCTCAGCAAAGAGCGTTCTCCTGCCACCTCGCCTGTGCGTGAAACCCAGCCTCTCCCGGAGCGAGGCAGCCGCTCCAGTGCAGCCTCATCCTCCCGGCTCCTTTTCTTTTATGTCGCTAGTGGCAGCGGAGGGAGGATCGATGCTTTCAGTGTCACAGCAAGACAATGTCTGTGCATTATTGCCATGATATTGACAGCTTGGCTGCTTTTCTTGTATTGTCTAAACTTCATTTGCGAAAAGTACTGTAATTATCCCCTAGTAGTCATTTCGGGAATGGCGCACAACTTGAAAAGAAATCAGAATGGGTACACCTGATTGCAAAGAAAACACTTTAAATATTGAACAATTTTTCTAAAGGTCTGAATTTTCTATTTGCCTCAGCACTTAGCATTTATTCAGCCATTTCATACAAGCTTTAACAATGGACATTTTACATCGAGGGCATTTATAGTAATACAAATGAAGAAAGGTTCATCCTCAACACCCTTTCTTGCTGTTTTGCATCTCTCCTTCCATGCACTCCCAGGCAATTAATAAACCCTCAAATCTGTCTTTTTCTTCCCCGCAATCCATGCAGACTTTCCCAACCTAATTGTCAGTCTATCTTTCATTAAGCCAACTGCAGACTTTTGATCTACTTCTTTGGAAGAGCTTTTGTGTTCAGCATTTGAACGAACTAGTCCCCTGTTTACAAGATTTACATCAAAATAAGTTTTCCGGAAAAGAAAATGCAGCTTAGCAAAATAAAAAATTGTGCGAAGCCCCCAGAGAACTAATTCATATGCATTTCAGCAATAATAGCAATAATAAAAAATAGCACGAGACGGGCTGGCTTAGCAGCGCGGGGATGAAGTAAGAGCGGGGTCTTCTCCACCTCTTGGGTGCCTGTTTGCTCGTGCCCCGGGCTGGTGGCAGCCCCGCACCCGCAGGACCAGAGGGCTGCATTTCTGTGCATCTCTCTCAGAGTAACTTTGGATGAAATCTTCTGGAAAATTTGTCGGGCTGAAACCAGCTGCTCAGGCTTTGTCTTCAAATAACTCGGTAAGACTTCATCCTTGTCCCAGTGTTAAGCACAGAGCATGGGGCAGCAGCCCCGAGCCGGAGGACGCTCCGCGGGCAGGTGATGCCCAGCGCTGTTTTGGGAGAACACAAGAGCGTGGTGCTTTCGGCGCTGGGGCGAGGAAGCGCTACCTGTTTTCCCCAGCTGCCCTCTTGTGTTATACATGTGCCCTGTTGCTTAGGGAAAAATCAATTTAGGAGCCGACAAAAGCTGAAGAAAGCGGCAGCAGTTAATTAATAGCCCTGTGTCTTGTGCAGTTGGCTCCAACAGCACACTCCAATATCGCGGCTAATTGGGAAGTCAGTCCAGATCGTATCCTACCGAGCAAGTTCATGTTAATAAGCGATTTCTGTATTCACGGGTAGTTTTTATTCAATGTATAGTACTTTATTTTGACTAGCGAGTCAAATATTCTTGAAGTATCAAAACAATCTTTGTAGCTGTGCAACAGGAGCATAAGGCTGTCATTAAAAACAAACCCAGCTTGATCTGGATGCTGGCAAAACAACTTCAAAAACATCCTGCTTATGCTGGGGGAAAGGACCTGTGTCCTCTCAGGATGAAAGGATCCATCTGAGAATAGTTTAAAGGCAGCAGCGGTCCCAGGCGAAGGGAAAGCTGCCCAGGGATCCTCCCTGAAACAGATCAGTAAAAATCTGACTGTAGATTTCGGAGAGCCTGTAAATAACTGCCGGCTGTAGCCCCTGAGCTTGCACAGACCCGAGTGTTGCCCTCGGGAAGGAGGGAGCGGAGCGGCAGCATCCTGGGCAATGCTTTTCTGGCGCAGAGGGTTTGGATTCGGTGGTCCTCCCGCGAAGAGGCATCCGCCGATGTTACTGGGCAGCTGGTGTAAAAGGGAGGGAAATACTCGCTTTCAGAGTACGGAGGTCTTTGCTACTGGATGCTGTAGAGCTAGGAGTATAAACAGGTAGGGAAAGAGATGAAACAAATGGGGGATAGGTCCGGGGGTGGCAGATAACATTGGCAACTCAATCCACCAGGAAATTCCTGAATCTCTGCCAACACTAGAAGGGTAGAGAGTGGGAAATGTCACTCGGTACATGACACCTTCTACTCTCTCTCCATACATCTTCTTCAGCTACTATGGCAAATAGGAGTGCTAGGACTCTGATTTAGCTCAATTTTTTTCTTTTCTTTTTTTTTTTTTTTTAAAGTAAGGTTGGAGAATTGACACTTATGGTTGGAGACTGGGAAATCCCGGTGGTATCTATGGAGAGTCCACGTTGTATCATTCAAAAGCCATGTCTCTTTGGGTTTGAAAGAACAGTTAACTAGTAGAACAAAAATTAACTTTTGCATTGGGTTATTGATACTGTGATTCTCTGCATTCCTTGGGTATTTTGGGGGGTGGGTTGGTTTGGTTTTCTTCCCGGACTGTCCCTTGGATTTAAGCAAGAGCAGGGCTGTTATGTAGTAGTTTTTCTCGCCTCAGCAGTACCTTCGTAAAAGAGAAGAGGAATGTCAGGCAGGTTAATTCAGCAGTCTTGTGGGATGAGACACTTTTCGCTGGAAAACAGTTAAGAAATTTGGGCTTAAATTTCCTTGTTCTGAAATGCTTGTCTAGGAACATCCCTGTATCCTTGTAAGCCTAAGCAGGTACCTCTGAGACACCTCTGCCCCGCTAACTGTAGACAAATGTGTCTTTAATTTCAGGGTTAAGGCAGTAAAAGCAGGTCAGGATGAAGAGCTTTATAGGTTAACACTACCTTCATTTACAAAGTAGTGGAGCAAAACCCCAGAGGTCTGAGAAGTCGATGAAGAATCTTCATTTCTCCCAATATTTTTCTTGCGACTAAAACCTAGTTTGCATCAATAATAAACAGTTATGCAGTTTTCCCAGAAGGTCACTGTGCAGTGAACATGCAACACGAAATATTTCTGCGTATTTAAAAAAAAAAAAAGAAAGAAAAGGAGATATTTTTCTCTTTGCATGCAATTTTTAAGAAGCATAGAGCAAAGAGCCATAAAGTTTCCTTTTATGGATGTAGAAGACAGCAGCAGAGTGTGCTGAAGTGAGCGAGGAAAACCCAAGGTGACATTTAATTTTAGCAGTAATAAGCTATGGCAAAACTCCTCTTATTAAAGACCTAAGGCAAAAACGTTCGGCTGGTATGTTCTGGAGCAGAGACGCTGCAAGGAGCAAAGGGAGACGGGGTAAGGCACCTTGAGCAAGATTCAAAGAGCCAGGCATTAATTTTAGGGATGAAGAATTTGAGCACCTCCGCTAAGCAATAAATGAATAATGCCCGTTGCAGCGAGACAGAGCTGTTCTGCTTCTCAGGTTCACACGACAGAAATCTCCCCCCGGATAAGACAAGACTGCTGCTGGGGCTGGGCTGGGGGAAGGCTGCAGCCCCTGGAAGGACCTTCTCCAGCTCCCGTACCCCAAGCATCCCTGCCTCTTGGAGCGCGCGTGAGCCGTCAGAGGCGATTTCCAACATCAGAAGGGCAGGGAGCTGCAGGCTGTGCAACCGCAGCAAGGGAGGGCCGGAGTCCTGCTCTGGTGCTGCTGCCCTGGGTCCAGGCCACTGACAGGTCTCCAGGGGCCAGTCTGGCCGAATTATCTTCCGTACTTCTGGATACGGAATCTGCCACCTCCCATCTGAAAACCTCGCAGCCTCTGGCTTAGGGGAAAAGCCGAGTCAGAATTCGAGTTGACAGGTAGAAAGCAGCCAGGGTGAAGCATTTTCTTTAGCCGATGACAGGCCAGCAGGGCCGTATCCCACCTCAGCGCTGTTTTGCAGAAATGCCTGTTGAAACCCCCACTATAGAGTATGAAGAGATGGAGTTTGTTTGGTTTTATAGGCTTGGGGGTGAAGCGCTGTAATTCTCACCTTGCACGCTGCTCCAGTGCACAGTGGTGCTGTTGCTGGAGATGGGGGGTCTGTTGATGGAGAGGGCTTCATGTAACACCCTCCCTTCTCCAAATCATACCAGTTTGCTCTGAGTGCAGAGCCCTGGTCTGCCCCTCTTGCTGCAGTCCTCTCACTAGTTTCCTATCATTTGCTGTAAATTCTCACGACGGAACATTTTCAAAGGGAGGAGGGCTCTTTCAATAGGTCTCTTTGCAGATGTTTATTCCTAGTGGCACCTATGTTGGCAGATAATTGCCCGACACCTATTTTGGCACCACTTTCTGGAAAAGAATGAATAAAATCTTAATAAGGCCCTTAAAAAGTCATGCAGCTTCACGATCTGGGTACACCCGGGTGGGTAGTACAGCGGGACACTGAGTCTCTGCTCCTTACAGGGCTCCCACCTCCCAGCAGCTGGGGCACAGCTGGGAGAGCCTGCGCTGTTCCGTCCTGCGAGGCGCTCCTGGAGCGGCACTCCGAACAGGCGTGCGGCCGGGGAGGTCCACAGCAGTGGTTTGCTAGCAAGGTCCAGTTATGTTTGTTAATATAGATGCCTCTAATTACACGTAAAATGGATCTAACAGGCCTGGTGTGGCTGCTGCGTGGGAAGAAATTTGCAGTTTGTGCCATCTCTCTGTGCGTGCTCTCCTGGCGAGGGATCCTGCAGTGGTGCCGAAAGCTGTGCTGAGGCTTTGGGTCATGATTTCAAGTCCGATTCCTTTCTGCTTCGTCTCTGTGGTACGTTACTGCTCTAGGATCTCTGTGCCCTTCAGTATAGGAAGGAAGACATTGCTGGCACCCATCATAAGCCACTGGTATGGCAATCGTGTTCACTAATGGGCGGAACGCGTGCTTGAATACTGAACAGCTGCTCCCAGTCGTTGCCTACAGAGCGGTTTCCCCTCCGGAGGTCTGTGCCGCTGCTGCGCGGGCTGCTCGGAGAAGCGCAGGAGTGGGAAGGGCCATGCAGAACCCTCAGTCCCATCGGAGCAATCCTCATTTGGCTCCATGGCCGTAGAGAAACCGGTGACCCACACCGGTACTTGTAGCCGAAGTCTCCAGCTGTAATTCTCTGTAATTCCAGGTGTAATTCTCATATTGGCCTCGGCTAATGTGCCTCGGTGCCCAGGAGCGTGTTTCTGACCCACTAAAGCAGCCCGGCGAGGCTGTATCTGCTGCTGGGGTCAGGCGCCAGCTCCCTTCTTCGGGGGGCTGGCAGAAAGGGATGGGGCAGCAGGGCACAACCTGAAGTTTCCCAGCACCCCCCCCCTCGGGGATCCCTCCGGAGGAGACGGGCTGGCAGGACCAACAGCTCCTGCCCGGCTGCCCTCGGAGCTGTGCTGCAGGAGGGGAATGGGAGAGCAAGATCAAGCGCTCCCAAATCCATTTCTGAATCTGTGTCTTACCCAGCTGGATCCAAGCAAGGGTGCCCAGCCCGGACCATGTCTCTGGATTTCTAACGTTAAGCTGCTTTGTAGCACGTCTGTGAAAATAAGTAGAAGGCAGCGGTGGGCAGCCTGCTGACCAGCAGCTTCTTAGTTCTTGGCCGTCTGTAGAGCCAGACCTGTCCCTGCCTGCGTGGATGCAGATATAAATAGATGCACAGGGACGAGGCGATGGGTGGGTTGTGCAATGAATCTCAGCACTCACAAGAGCCAAAAATACCTACAGAAATGATGGGCAGTTTGAATGACATTTGCAGAATGCTGCTAATGGCAAAAAATTGCTGCCACGTTTAACAGAGTCCCTGTCACGGAATGAATCATCCCATCCTGTCAGCACGGAGACTTGCACCCGCGAGTTCGGCTAATGGTGGCCCCTCCATCGCACTGTGCATTTGCTGCTCCCTCCCCAGTGCCTTTCTGCCTGAGGAGGGATGGGGATCAGCAGACAAAAGGGTTCCAGCATTTCATGGCGTCCTCGGCCTCGCGGCTCAGATTTCGGGTCAATGTTATTTTCCTCTTCCATTTTGCAAAATGACAGGAGAACTGATCGCGCTCACCTTAGCAAGGAAGCGAATCCTTCCATTGTTGCAGTATAATAAGGGACAATAATTCTTGGAGAGAGCGCGAGAGGCAGAGTTTTTGTGAAATGCTCCCATTTTGTATATAAACCTATCTCTATTTTTCAATCCTAAATGGCCCTTGTATCGAAAGCCCGGTGTATGAGCTGTCTCTGTTCAGCGTGAAAGCTGCGAAGAAATAGAAACTGTCTAGAATTGCTCACTCTCTGGAGAGGGGATGTTTTTCTCAGCGGATGTTTTTAACTACGTCTTTCCGCAAAGCTGCGATGATTTAATGGTTGTGCGATGGGGACTGAGGGTATTGAGCTTCTCGTCTAGCTTGATCGCAGACCCCGTGCGGCCATGGGCAGAAAATGGGCTGTTCCTGCCCTCTCTTCCACTGGATCACCGGTCCTCTCGGCCGTTTCTTAGGTGAGAGCTCTGAGGAGATTCAAGCACCACTTAGGAAACGAGTTGTTAAATTATCGCTGTTTTGAGGTGTGCGTGCAGCGTGTTCTTATTGCAGCAGCGACCCCGGGGAGGGTCACCGGGCTGGAAAACGGGCAGTTCTGCAGCACCGAGCTGAGGACGGGTGCAGTCGGTACTCTGGTGGCGAAGGGCAGGACCAAAACTCGCTCCGGCCGAATCCTGCCGGGCTCTGGCCGAATCCTGCCGGGCTCTGGCGAGAGGCCTCGGTACGTTAAGGAGCGCGCTGGAGGCAGGGGTGAGGCAGGGCCGCCAAGGCACAGGGCTGCTGTTTGGGAACTGGGTGGGTTGTAGGCACAGCTGAAAACTTGTCTCCAGTGTCTGAATAATTCATTTATAATACCACGAATAATTAATCCAGTAATTCTTAGCCCCGCTGCCAACCCCGCACAGGCACTGCGGGCACGGGGAGCCCGGCAGGCTGGGCCGGCAGCGGCGGCATCTTGCAGATGTCTCGCACAGGGTTTGCCTCGAGCCATTTTTGCTAACAGTAAGTGGCAAAAATCCCATATCCTGAGGCCCTTAACGGTTACAAATAAACCATGTTACTACCACTGTCAGAGCAGGGCGAGTAAAGCAAACCCTTAGTGCGTGTTTGGGTGCTCCAGCTGTCCTTCCAGGGGCTGTGGGAGGGATTTGCAGGTAGTTGGAGGCTGCAGAGAACTCCCTAATGTCACCCTGTGCATTATTCAGTAACTGACAGTTGCTTGGGATTAACCAGCAATAATATATATATCAATACTTGGTGCAACTGACATACGGAACAGCTCTGGGCATGTACTGCAGCGTTCACAAGCATCATCCCTCCGTCAGGCTGGTTTCCCCGCGCTGTCGATTCTGTTAATGAGAAGCTGTCGGGGTGCCTGGGCAGCCCAGCTCCGATTCCCGACTGTGGCGAGGCTCCCTCTTCCTTCCATGGAGGGTTTTGTTTTCCCAGATGCCGTTTTTCATGGCAGATGCTGTGCTACAGGCAGCCCCGTTAAAAACCAACGGCAAAGTCCGACGCTCCTTTCCAAAGCACCAAGTTCACGTGTTGGCTTGAATCACCCTGGAGGCAGAGGGACCTGAATTGCATGTGCTCGCACGCGGACTCGTGATGGGTTTTGATCATCCTGATGTGCTCAGAGCTAAAAGCCGGGAATCACTCGTCTGGTGTTTGAGCAGAACGAGCGGCACTGGGACTCGGGTGAGATGGGCTGTGTTGCAGTTCTGTGTTGAATTTCCATCGTCTGCAGTTGCCAGAGATGTGAGCTCTGCCACTGCGTGTTTGCTCAGGATGAGGAGGAGCAAATTACTTGATGCTCACCCCCTCAGGCTGACATAAGTCTTCTGCAAGGGGATGCGTGGTCTGTTGGAGGGAGCACATGCAACAGGAGGAGAAGGATAAGCAAGGTTCTATCAGTTGGCGTTGGGCTATAAGGAATCTCCAGACTCTCTGGTATTCAGCTGACTCTGGGAATGTCCTCCAAAAATACTGAAGTAAAAGTAAGGATGGAAATTTCCACCCACCTTGCAAGGAGGGAGTGCCCAATGGGAGCTGCCTCCTTGAAACACAACTCTGTAGAACGCCGATATGCTATTTATTTTCCTCTAATTTGGAGCGCTGAAATGACAGTGGGCTCCCTTGTTTGTGCCCTTGCCTTTGCCTGAGCTCCTTTAGAGTGGAAAATCAGCGACGTGTCCCTGCCTGCTTCCAACCCTCGGCTCCACTAGATATATATTAGCAGTTGCATGACTCAATTGTATTAATTGTTGCATTAAATTATATGGTATTACTCAAAAAGAATGTTAATTTAGTTTTCCTACAACTGTGCTCAACTTAATTTTTAATCAGATCTGACAGCAAAAATTTAAATCAAGTGCTGCGTCTTGGCTTTAAGAGGACCGAATACATAATGAATGTACTGAAGTGATCAGGACAGTTTGCAACACTAATACACATTAAACGTAGGCAGGCTGCTGAGCTGTAGACGGTAATTATTCCTTCTCTCCCACCAAGCTGAACCTCGTGGATGAAGAGCTGAACGGAGCCCTTGGGTCAGGGTCTGGACGGCAGTGCTGGCGCTGTTCAACGCTGGCGTGCCGTGGGCCAGACCCGGATGGACACAAACAGCTTTAACAGCGGGCTGATAACAAAGCCCCAGCAAACCCATGCTCCCCGTAGCAAACAGAAAGCAAAAGGAGGTTAGAAAGCAGGCTTCAATCTTTGTAATTTAGACAGTAAGGGAGGAAGGGTGGGGAGGGAACCAAAAGCAGTTTGCAGAGGCAGAGCGAGCATGTAACTGCATCTTAAGTTGGAAGCGACTGTAAGAGTGTTTTCCAGGCGATTGCAGTGTTACTGAACTTCACGGAATGAAGGAGCATCTTCCAAACTAGGCCAGGTAGCAGCATGGTTTCTGTTCAGTGTTTCCTAGAACTGATCTGCATTCAGGAGATCGCGTCCTGGAGATAAAGGACTACTAATTAGGAGAGCTTGGCTAATTAAAGAAAAAATAAAACACTAAACCCCTGGCAAGCCACTGCTCTGTTAATCACAGTAATATACTGGGGGAGTTCAGGGAGCCATGCAAGTTCTTAAAAATCCTAATAGAACACTACACTTCTCCTCCTCTCTTGCTTTATTGAGAACCTGGCATTTGGAGCGCATTTATCTGCTGAAAATACCGATGGCCGCTCCTTCCAGTGCGTGGGAAGGGACTTCCATGGGTTTGTGCTGGTGTGTTTCTCTCCTGGGCACTCATTCCATCAGCAGGCATGAAAGGGTTTCTCCTTTTTTGAAAGCAGTGTGCATCACTGTATGTCTTCTAATGGGAAAAGCAAGATCTGTATAAATTCATAATGGTTGCAGTAATCTTTCTTTTCTGAGAGAAGCTGGGATTAATAAGGAGTGTCACAAACTATGAATTTTATTGTAGTGATATTCATTATATGTGATATACAGAGAGAAAACGTGATGTAGCAAGTGCAATGAATTGTATTTGTTGCAAAGACTAGAGCTAAGTGGAAATAAATTAAGCGTGATGTGTTTTAGGAGGTTCCATTCTCTGTAGCAGATACAAAAAACTGTCCAAAAATGTTGATATAGAAAAGATTTCTAAGGTGGAAACGGAGATACAAACACAGAAAAAGAAAAATAAATTCATTTCGATGCACAGAGACACATCCTTTGCTGTGCATTTAGAAAAGGGCTGCAGAAAGCAAATATTCCTTCTGTTCTAGAAATTTGCAGAACCAGGATAATTGCTACCTGTGGTTGCTGTGGGAACCAGAACTTTTCAATTCCAGATTTTAAGAGCATAAAGTCTCAGCCAAATGTGCCACACTAATGTGACTGCTGTCATATTACAGGAAATCAGCCAATTTGTGGTTAATAAAAACATGTTAGGAAGGGAGAATTTTGTAAAAGTAGAGAATCCGTTGGTGGGTTTTTTCCTCGAAGAAAGACCGGGGTTTGGCAGTTGGGCTGGAGCCACGGGTTTTGTTCAAAGGCGGAGCTGTCTGAGCCCAAAATTGCCTTTTTAAGTCCCAGGAGCAGAGGGGTGGGCTCGGCCCCGGGTCCCTTCTCGCTGCCGAGCCCTCTCCCTCCCGGGGCAGTGCTCCCCGGCACTTCCAGGTGTCGAATACAACCGTTAAGCCTAGGTCCATGGCAGCTTCCACAACGTCTCTTCAGGAGAAGAACCGCTCCGGTGACCCGCCTCGGCAGAGCCGTCCGTCCCCGCAGCGTGACACGGGAGCCTCCAGCCCTTCCACTGCAGCGGCCTCGGCGTTCCCGCGAGCTGCTCCCGTGTCCCACCCGTGGGAAGGCTCCGTGCCTCGCCGGGGCAGCGGGACGGCCGCCGAACGCCGGCACCGCTCCAGCCCCTGGGAGGGGACGTGTCCGCGGCACCCTCCGGTCGGAACCGTGACCGTGACCATCACGCTGGGTACCACTCTTCTTCTCGCTTTTAGAACAAACGCACGCTTCCTTCATTTTTCTCCCAGTTAACAACGGGAAAGGCAGCAGAGAGGTAGACGAAGGGACTTGGCTGTTGCCAGCCTTACAAAAGGAGCGATGCCTGGTGATGGCTCCTTGGCGAGGGAGCTCGGGGAGGGTTTGGGGAGGGAGCGGAGCCGGTGGCAATGCAGCGGAGGAGCGGATCGGTTTGGAAGCGAGGAGGCACCACGCAGCCCAGCCTTGCAGCCCCGCTCGCGTGTGCTCCTGGAGCCTCCCTGGGCACAGCTCGGACCTGCGGATCCAAGGCAGGAGCGGTGCTCCCAGGCTTCTGAAGTGCACGTGGGACCAAGGGCCGGAGAGCCTTTTATTTATTATTTGACTGGAAGAAAGTAATCAAGGTAAAAGGGCTCCCTAGTTAATGATTCAGTCGCGGCGTCTGGCGTTTTCTCGTGTGTGCGTTGGTAGCTGGAGCTCCTTGGGGCTTGCCAGCCTCCCCGCACAGCCAGCTTCGTGCCCGCAGCGGGCGGAGGGATGCTCTCCGGCTTCAGGTGCCTGGTGCCGAGCCAGGCAGCGTGATACGGAGCGACGTGTGATGCCGAATTTGCACAGTCATTTCTGACCCGCTCAGAACGCAGCCCAGAACCACTGCAAATATATCTAGGTCTCCAGCGTCACGGCCCTGGTAGCATTTTATTTTTAAGGGATGCTTGAAAGAGCCTGCGTAGGCTCAGGCAAAAAAAAAAACAACCACCGAGGCAGGGAGGATCACAGCAGCGTGATGCCGAGCACCAGCCAGAAATCCGCTGCAGCGGTGCACTGGCTGGAGCCCTCGTTGGGAAATATTACCTGAAATGAAAGCAAAGGCAAAGACGTCTCTAGCTTAGATACATCTGCGGTGATATTTTATTGATTCATAGGACCCTTAAGGCAATTTTGTTAGAGCCTGTAAAGAAGGATTTTGTTTTGTTCCCCTGGATGCCATTGTTTCCTGGCTGCCAAGCTGCCTAGGAAAGTCCTTCTGATTTCTTCTGTGCAGGGCTACAGGCTGCTGGAATAATCGCTTTAAAATTTGGATTGGGGTTTCTAGAAGAACTAGAAGGAACAGAGCAATTTAGCTAAAAGCAGTACTCCTTGCATCCGTGTTGCATTTATGACTTTTATAAGCAACGCTTAGGATTTGCTGTGTTGGCACATTTAGGCTGTGTTTTAGCAGCTCTAACTGGCACTTCAGAAGACCCAAATATTCCTGTGTAAAAACTTCCTGTGGCAAGTATATGCTGGTTTATGCTTCCTAATTCTCACAGGATATTGCTAAGTGCAGTGGGAATAGGGATTACTGTGCATAAACGGGACAAATTAGAGGGAACGCTTAGCTGCGCCTGAAGCTCTGGCAGAAAATAAGGAAAATAAACTACATTTAAAACAGGAGTAAAGAGGGTCCCAATAGAAACTGCCCTGCGGAGGCATGGCCACCCCGGTGGGGCGGGTGAGCAGCCCCAGCAGGTTTCGGCCGCCGCAGCGTCGCGGCTCGGGCTCTGCACGAAGGAGCTCAGGCTGAGGAGCAAGCGGTATCAGCACAAAGGGGTTCTCGATGCTCAGGACTAAATTTGGAAAGTCCTGTGCGTTCTTTGGAGTTCTTTATGTAAGCAAGGGTTAAAAAGTGCAGAACGCTTACTAAATATTTTTTTTTAATTTAATTTGCAGAGCTTTGCTAGAGGTATTTTATCGAGAGAATAAAACTAAAACTTGTGGACTGTTTTGATATTCTAGACTTTCCTAGTCTCAAGCGTGCAGACTTGCAGGCGTGCTTCACTCCAGCCAGCCATTTCACGGTGAACTGGAGGGTGCGTCCACGTCTGCGGTGTGAAGGCTGGGCTCTGCCTTGGTGGAAGCCCCTTGCTGTTCAAGCTATAGAGTGACGTATGGGGCCTCACGAAGGCTCTAATTAGCTCTCTGAGCTGTTGTTTTAGTAACTGGTTGAGAATCCAGTACGCACTTGTATGGCAATGCTTCTTACTAGATCGAACAGGAAAGATTTTAGGCTTGTCGTTTCATGAACGGACAAAATTCCCAGCGTATCAGTAATACATCAGTGTTCGCATGAATAGCGGGAATTATTCCAGTAGAAAAACAATATTCTTTTCTCAGCATCATGCTAGGCAAAGGGGGTGCTTTTACCTACTTTGAATAACCGTTGTCATCGTCAAAGGAAGAAAGTCTGTGAATTTTTATGATCGCTTACGACAGATCTTACAATGCAGTTAAAATACCGGCTTTTACTTAACCTGACTGAGAAATGATGGACCGTCTATTGAGAAAGGAAGTAACAGCGAAGCTTGACGTCACCGTCGCTTGGGTATTGTCGTTTTCCGGGGAAGGAGATCTGATGACGCTGGCAAAGGCGGCAGCGGGGGTCAGGCTGCCAGCACTGGGCCAGCGTGGCACGGCCGGCACCGCTCGGGCACCGGCAGCGACCCCTCGCTGGGGCTGGCTGGAAACCCTCGGCCTGCTGCCAAAAACGCTGGGGGGGAAGTTTCCCCAGGCTGTTTCTTCTGGACAGAAGCAATTCCTCAAAGCAGGAACGTTTCTGACGGGAGCCAGGCAGGGGTTTATGCTCCGTCCCCACGGCCGCAGGGCGAGGAGGGATAAAGCTGCCTGTGCACTGGAAATGGAAAGTAAAGATTTATCCTGAGATCATGTAGGCTACAAGTTAGACGTGTTGAGTCAAAATGGCTTTTTCATTTCAAACGTCTTTACTGCAGAATTTTAACAAAGTCAGACTTGATGTTTCCTTTAACACTTCCATTAAACACTTTTCTTAAAAACAGGTTTTGGGCCAAAGCAAATCTAACCAGCTTGGGTTTGGAAATCTGGTTTGGATTTTAAACCTGTGATAGTACAACTCTTTCCAAATTCCAATTAACTAGATTTTTTTCTTAGCATTTTTTTTCTACATAAGCTTCTATTCTCTATGCATTTTTAATAAGCTTTAGCCTGGGAAAACATGAGAGCGCTAACTGCAAGTGAAAAGAATAAAGGCAGTTGCTGTGTAGCTCTGAAAATCTGTTAAGTACTGGAAAGCTCATAGTAAAAAGCAAAGCAATGAAGAAATCTTAGCTCTGTTCTTATTAGAAACTGTGAATGAAGATAAAACCTTTTCACAAACCTCATCTGGCTGAAAAAAACGCAGAGTAACAGCACTAGATAAACCTGTGACGGCGCTCATACGTGTTGCCAATAGTGGAATAAACAGCCGAAGACCTCTGTGTCCTTTTTCTCTTCCTAAATCCCAGAGCTTTGAGTCTGGGGACTGACTGATCCCTCCCAGAGTAGGAGGAGGGGAGAGCGCACTGGATCAGTGTGAACTGCTGAAAGCACAGAGGAGTTAAAAAAACCACATAAACCCAGATTGTTAAGGAGAAAGTAGTTATACAGATGATATTTCCAGAATGTATAATTTTTTATAATTTTTTTTTAAGGAGAACAGATGGGCCCAGGGTACCCAGCAGACAGGTTTCTGTCTCCAGTCCATGTTGCAGGGCTGGTGGGAGCGCGGCACTGAGTCACTCGGAGCAGAGCGGAGGCGGCTGTGCCCGCCGGTCCCTGCGCGTCCATGGGGTCTCGATGGGCTGGAGGCCAGGAGCCACGGTGAGGGGCGAGACCCCGCTGGTGACCCTTACCAGGCCCTGGCACTCGCCGCGTGTGCTCGCCGGCCGCTGCCACGGGCCGTGGCTCTGGGCAGGCGCTGCGGTCCGGACCTACCGTGGCCGTGGCCATGGCCGTGGCCAGCTCTGGGACGCACGGTGCTCCAGGCATCCAGGCAAGCTCTCCCCAGCCACAGCTCAGCCCCCCCACCCGGAGCCTTTTCGTGGCTCAAGCAGGAGAGATGCCCCAGGGCTATATAAACCAGGTCCCATTCTCGCCCCTCATTCCCACCAGGCAGCGACGGCATGGCCTGGCCTGGCAGGACCCTCCCAGAGGTCCTGCGGCCGCCAGCACGGCGATGCCGTCCCTGGGGATCGTGGATGTGCCGGGTGTCCTTGTGGGGATGGAGCAAAGGGCAGAGCCTGCCGCGAGGGGCACGGGGAGACGGTAGGATCTAAGCTGGCAAGTACATGCTGAGGCTGCCCAGCCTCCCACCCTCGAGTTTTCCTTCCCACCTGTTCACATTTTGGAAATACTAAGAAATAATATTTAGGCGTTTAAATAAAACTTAGTCCTGATCAGAGACGAAGCATTTGTAATACGTGGCTTGAGCCTCCAGAGCCGGTGCGCGGGGTGCTTGCTGTTCGCGTGCATTGGCGTGGGCGTTTGTTTACCTGCAATTACAAAATTCCAGAAGTTTCCCTCAAATGGCATCTGCTGGGTTTTGCCGTTCCCTTTTAGTGCCTGCTGTCCCCAGAGCACCGCTGCCTCCACCTCGGGCCCCTCTTGCTAAATGTGGGGTGCCGGAGGTGGGGAGCGAGTGGGTCCCACTCGGCTCCTCGGCCATCCCGGCGAGTGGGCGCGGGAGAAGCCTTGCCGGGAAAAGCTGCTGACCAGCCCTTTCCCCGTCAGAACTAATCAGCATCAGGCAAGCTAATGGGGAACACAAAACCTATTTAAAAGCCACATTTACCACTTGGCTGATTCCATTACGTTGTGTAATATCCAGGTGTCACATTTCCTCTCCAAATGCTGGGTTTAATGCTTTCCGGGCCTGCCTAGCCGTGTGCTGGGGGGTCCTCCTGCCATCCATCCCCTGCCCCGTGGGAGCCGGGAGCAGCCAGGAGGAGATGGGACTCGTGGGTGTGGGGCCGGAGGGGGAAAGCGGGCGCTTGGCTGGGTGCTCCAGAGACGGGGGTGGGATTGTGGTAGCTGAGCTGGATGTGACACTGCCAGACCTGTGTCCCTGCCGTTCTGGCCACACGGAGCTGATGCTGAAGTCCCTCAGGTCTCCAAGGTTTTCCCTGCACCCCATCCGTGTGTGCCAGCTGGCTTCGGCTCCCCACGGCAAAGGCTTTCCAGCTGACGGCTCCTGGACGGGGAGCAGCCACTTGGCTATTTCTGAGATTTAAGGGCTGAGGGCATTGGGTTTTTAACATCTCCACGTAGTCTCCGTTATCACTGAATTATGCACGATCGCCTTCTCTGTAAATCCAGCGTGGACAGGGGACGTGGCAGCCAAGGCTACACGAAGGGCTGCATTTTTTTTGACTTACCCCTCACTGTGTAGTGCTGCTCTTCCCCTCGGGAGAAAGCGAGCCTTGCCTGGAGCTGCACCGCTTGCCTGTACCAACGCGATTTCCCCCCGAGGAAGCATCTCCCGGGCAGAGCCGAGCTTCCCATCTGCTGGAGGTGAGGTCTCCTCATTGATATAGGCTGTTCCTGTTCCAGGGACGGCGGGTGTCCGGAATCACCTGGAACAATGAATTTCTATTTTGCAGTAATTCTTGTTTTAGAGCAGGTATTTTTGCAAGGATTCAGGTGCTTAGCGAAAAGTAAATATCATCTGTGCTGCTTGCCCGGTTTCCCACGCTGGGGCTCCAGCATGAGTGACTTCACACAAGCATAAAGAGCCAACGCAAGGTATATATGCCACACAAGTTCTGCTGTGGGACTGGAATAGGCTTTGTGGTGCTAAAATGAGATTTTTTTTTTAAGTCGTAGCTAGCGCTTCCACTGTGCTGGATTTCACCCAAAGTGAAAAAAATATTTTTTCAGCAAAAGAAATTCTATGCACATACCTCCTCGAGTTTCACCTCTTCTCCATACTTACAAAGCCAAAATTCCTTTCTTGGCTTTTTCTTTTCTTTTGTTTTGCTTCCCCTTTGGGCCCTTGAAATCTCAGAGATCTGCAGTCATATCAGTAAATGTATCTAGAATTAGAAGGAAACCTTATCTTTAGGCCTTGCTGATACTTTCTGTTCTTGGTGCACGAGTGCCAGAAAAAAGCCTGTGAGTCTGCAACTTGCGCTCAAGCTGTCTTAGAGGCATGTGACATTTTAGGGAGTTATGAAGCTTCTTTCTTGGTGTCTTAAGTCAGGCATCAAAGATCACATGTCGTTTTTAGTCTTTTGTTTGGTGCTCGTGCTATAGTATATGTTGGTTTTATGGTGGTTTTATCTGTAGCTACAGTTTTATAGAACAAGATTAAGGATGTAATTGCTTTCTTTGATTCTTAACAAGATCAAACAGAATGACAGAAATACCAGTAAAAGGTTTCGTAAAGTGCTCACTTATTTGAACAGATGCATGTATCCGCTTCTCACCGTTAAAAGGAGCGCTGGCTGCAGGGTGATGCTCCGTGGAGAAAGAACAGACTGCATCTCCAGAAACTGAGGCTGGTAAACATATTTGGTCAGAGCGTGGGTTTTTTCCCAAGCGCTTTTACACGGGGCAGGGACGGCACACGCACAAAAACGCTGGGACGACGGATGGCTCGGCACGGCCCCGGGAGCCGATGCCCCGGGGGAACACGGCAGCCTCTCCCGGCCCTGGGGCAGGCGAAGCGGCCACCGGCTCCGAGCGTGGTCCCGCAGCCCTGGGCGCCGGTGCCGGTGCCGGTGCCGGTGCCGGTGCTCTGCCGTGGTGCGCTGGGTGCCCAACTGGCCAAGGGCAGCCACTCAGGCTGGAGAAATATGTCTGATGGAGGGAGAGCTGCACGCTCTCCTCCGTGCCTTTCCTTCGGTCGTGTTTTAGCTCGGCGTGCCCGTGTAAGATAAAACAGGTGAAGTAAATGAGCAGACATAAGGCTGCTCAGAGTAAAGGCAAGGATAACAGAGTAATGATGTTTAAGCACGACACAACTGATCAGCAGCATAACAGGGGTTAGCATCTGATCTCACACTGTACAATTACTCAAGTGCTGCATGCACAAGTAGGAAGCTATCACGCTGCTGTATAATTTAGCCTTGCGTTACATGTGATTCCCTGGCTCTAATGCCAAGTACATGAATGATTAAATATATGGAGCTCTCGGTTAGTCTGCAAGGCAAGAGGAGCTTGCAGGGGAGCTCAGCTCATGTGCAGACAAAGGAGCCTGGCCCCAGAAGCAGAGCCGTGAAAGTGTATTTCATGCCACAGCTATCTCCAGGGTGTGAGGGTGCAGGACACAGATTCTGCTGGAGAGGGTTATCAGGCAGGATTTAAGGGTGCTATTAAGGACAAAAAATGAAGCTAAGCATTTGGGATTTTAGAAAAAAATCTGTTACGATACTCTTAAGATCGCTTTGTGGTACATTCCCCGCTTCTGTCAGAGGAATAAACACGGCGTCCCAATTGCAGAGAGCAGGTTGTTACTGCAGGGTTCCCAGTGCAGGGTTTTGGCGACTGGAGGGGCTTGGGCTGGTCTTTGCAGAGCTTTGAGGAGTGGGTGCAGGCAGGCAGACTCCTCCGGGCTTGTCCTGGAGCCACGTCCCAGTAAAAATCCCCTTCATTTCAGCAGGAGAGTTGGTCAGCTGGGGACTGGTAGATTTGTCCTTCATGGATGCTGCTGCCATGGCCACCCAGGAGCTGCCAGGATGGGGCACGAAGTGCCCTGGAGGCAACGGTTTGGGATGTGTCCTGCGTTCACAGCCAGGTGCTGACTTCTGACAACTGTCCTGAAAAAGCTGCAGTGAGAAATGGAGCAGGAGGATGAGCTAAAGCACGACCCGGGCGGCCGGCGCCGCGGAGGGATCGCGTGCCTCTGCCTTGGCTGTGCCGGAGGAGAGCCCCGGCAGAACGGTGCCCGGGTCCTGCTGGAGCAGGGGCTGCGTGCGCTCACTTTGGGTTTGCCGGCTTTGAACGTGTTATTTCTGACATCCCCGGCCGAGGTGGGGTGACCCACGGCTGTCTCACCTTCCAGCCCTTTGGCTTCTGTTCCTGTTCGGAAAAGGAAGGAATGATGAGATTTTGAAACGTTTCTGAAATTTCCCTGGGAGGTAAAGTCTTTTTTTGGACCAGCTCAGTGCCGTTCTCCACGGTGAGGGATACAAAATGATGTTTTTATTAAGAAAAATGAAGTTCTCGGGCTCAGCTAGAACAGCTTCTGCAAGGCTGTACGGCAGGGTCACTAAAACAGCAGTTGTCGTGAACTTGACATAAAGGTACTGAAAAATAGTGTTAAAATATTGGAGGGATACGACAAAGGTATCTTATCTGGTACACCTTAAACACAAATATTCAAATAAACAGAAGAGGAGCGTGATGAACGGATATAGAAGGAAGCCGTTCTGGGTGCAGGTGCAGAAATGAACAGAAGGGAAGGTGCAGGATTTTGTTTTCCTCTGCTCTGAAATATCCTCCGTTCCTCTGAGATACGAGAATGATAAGTCTCTGAGAAAGAAAAACGTTCCTCCTGGTGACCTTACGGATTTAAGATCTATTTCTAAACCAAATTTTCATAAAAAACCTGCCACACACAATCTCCAGATTAAACCTCATTTTATTTTCAGACAGACGTGACCTTTCCTAGCTTTGGATATTAAATATCACAAAACCTGCTGCAATTTAAGCTGAGGATTTTACATTTAAATAAATGTAACTTAAAAGCAAACCTAACTTCTCTGCAGACCACAGGGGAACATGGGGCTGGGTAGGAGGAAGCAATTCCCTCTCCTCCAGAGGACATTCCTGCAGGATCCGTGCCCCTGCAGGTGGGCTCCGCTCCCCTCGCCCAGCCCGCGGGTTGATGCTCGTGTTGATTCAACCTTCTGGCCGCTCTGCAGGAGCTGGCAGTTGGAGCATGGGCAGTCGCCTTAGTCCTTAGCTTGAAAGAAGCAGCTTTGCCCGGCGGTTTGGTCTGCTGTCGGTCACTGGGCTACGTACGCTGTTGGGAAGGGGAGCGGGCGTTCAGAGGAGTCGCTCCCAGCGGGCCATCAGCGCCGCTGGGAGGGCCGGTGCCCTCAAAGCGGCCGCAGGACAGGACCTGGATGGACAGGCAGCCACCAGTGCCGAGTTTTGCAGAGGGAAGGGAAAATAACATCTAGCGCGGGGATGCTATTTTTGATATGCTCATGTTCGCTGAAAGATGCATCATTATAGGGCGGGAAGAATTACATCAGTATCAGCAGATTTCGTCTCTGGCCTTCTCTCTGCTGGAAGATGTGTACTTAGTGGTAAAGCAAAGTTTGTCTAATTTGCGAGAACTTTAAACTTCAGCAGGGTTTTTTCCATCCTTCCCTTTTCAGCTGGAAATGCCTTTTGCTTAACAAATGCTTTGCGACAACAAATCAATGTTCTTCTGTGTAACAGAATTAACTCAACTTGCACAGCTACAGATTTGCTCTTTGATTATTGCCAATAACTAATCTTTTCATGGGTGAAATGAAGGATCTCGGCTCATTAGCACGTGCCTTACTGAACGTCATTTATCAGCACAAGGAAGTTAAAACCTCCAAAAGGGGTGTGGGCAGTCTAGGTGAAGGTGAATGTTAAAGAAAGAAAAATAACGCTGGACAAGGCTGGGACAGAGTAAATAATCTTGGTTTGAACTGGGAGGGCAATTTTGGATGCTTTCTCAAGGCTTTGCCCCGTCCTTTTTTTTTTTTGTCTTGCACTTGCATGAGAATTAAATGGCTCATCTGATTTCCAGTATTCCTGCTTCGGTAGCTGGGTCCTAAATATCTCTCCAAAGAGTAGTTGTTGCACTTGTGCTCTAAGCACATAGTTACAGCATTTGCAGAAAAATGGTCGAGAGAAATCGCTGCTGCAGACAAAGCCGGGGACAGCGCGTTCAGCTGCAGAGGCTTCACCTTGCGTGTGCGTGTGATGCCCACGATTGTTTTCTGGTGCGAATTAAAGGCAGCTCAAAAGCCAGGGTTGCTCATGGCCAAAGGTCAAGTGCAACGACTGGTGAGCGGGGGGGTGTCGAGGGGAGCGGTGGCAAAGGCGGGGGGGGCCGGGGGCTGCTCCGGCTGCAGGGAGCAGCAGGAGGGAGGGAGAGGAAACATTAAAAGAGGAATGCGAAGCATCAAACGGAATATTTCCACCCAAATGGATCCGTGCTGCACTGCCTGCCAGTGGAGAACAGCCAGGTCAGCCTGGCTGTGGTGGGATGTGTTGGAAGATGGGGGGGGAGCAGTGCACCCGCTCTCCTGCAAGCCTTGCGGAGCGTAGCCAGGTCCTCAGCAGGCTGGATGGGTGCCGCAGCAGAGCCCGGAGGGACTCCGTGTCTCCTTCAGACTGTCCTGCCCCGTTTATCCAGCCCTGAATCGGAGTCTCCGTCTCAGATCCATCGCGGTGCCGCTCGCCCCTGCCCCGTCCCACCCCCAAAGCTGGTCTTCCTCCTGGAGATACCTCCCTGCTTCCGAGCCCGCAATTCTGATTTACTTGGGTAATTCCAGCAAAAATGAAGGTGTTTGAAAGCAGCCGGTCCCACCGCTGCTCCCTGCGGCTGCGCAGCCAGCTCCCCTGCCCGCTCTGTACCGCCAGGGTGGGGGGTGCAAGGTCGGGCCGGACCGAGGCACCCCAGAAGTCCAGGCGAACCCCGAATTTCCCAACGCGTCTGTTCAGGCCACATGAGCGAGTTGCCATGGAGATGTGCTGAGTGCGGGCACGGCGCTCAAGTGATGGAGTCTCACAGCCAGAGGCATCCGTTAATCTTATTTTTATCAATTTTTAAAGAGGGTATGATAGTGGTATCTCTACCACCTTCCCCTCATCTCTTGCAAAAGCTTGGCATTTGCACTTTGTCGAGAGCACGGGCTTCAGTGGCTTTGAAAATGAACCTTAATGAACATGAAGCACTGGCTTGGGGAACATGTGCTATGAGGGATGGAATTTAGTAGCAGGGAGCTGCCACCTTTGACACATTGCTCCGGCTTTAACGAGGGGGAGATTGACAGCCCAAGACAGGTAAAAGGAAGATGTGCCTTTGCCTTCACCTCGGGGGGTCACAGCCAGGTTGGGGCCCGCAGCCAGGTCAGGAGGTGGAAATGTGGCTTTTATTTATGAAACTCCGACTCAGTGGCCATCTGCAGATGGATCTTTTAATTGGATTTTCCTTCCCCTTGTTCTGGGTGTGTAAGTGCAAAAAGGGGGACGCGAGCACCCAGGCAGCTCCTCTCCTCCTCCGAAGCCGCGGAGGCAAAGGGCGGGCTGGAGCCTGGGCACACTCCCCACCGCGGTGCCGAGCTCCGCCGGGCCCCGGGAGGGCTGGGACGGGAAAATGGGAACGGGAACGGGGCTGGCAGCAAGGAGCAGGAGTGGCGAGGGCTGGGGCAGCTGCTGGGGTCACCAATACTTGTGTCGAAGCGTAACGGGGTGCCCAGCCATAAGCACGTCTTTCATTTAGCGTGGGTAACGTATACCTCGGCAGAGAGGTGTCGAACGTACATCGGCATTTTGAAGTCCTTACACAACAGCTGCCGTAGGAGCGTATAAATGCAGAGTAGTAGCAGTGTTCTGGGGAAGAAATTATTATTTAATCCGAAGCGAATATCTGTGTTCTCATTTTTTACCTGATTTTATTTAGCTAAGTGCTATACAAGTCTCAACAATGGGAAAATTTCCACTTCAGCTCCAAGCAGACAAAAGCAAGCCTGTCTCTCTCAGAAGTAAATTACGGCCAACTCCACTGAGGCTATTATAAGTCACTATAAAAATGACACAAAGAACCACACAGGGTGTGAGCCAAAAACAGCATGGGGGGAAAAATAAAGCAAAGTTATGGCCCTTATCACTCACAAAGTGCACTTTCCACAGAGATTCCCAAGAAGAATAGCCCTGAATGCTTTGCTGAGAATCAGACAGCGATGATACGGTGATGTTACTGCTCAGATATTATCATGATTTTCAGCATCGTGGTGGTACTTGAAGACATTGATTAGGCTCTGGCCTCATTAAACTGTGCAAACATGTAATGAAAGCTGGCATCCCTGGAATGCTCATACCCTGAGCTTCGAACAGAGCAGGTGGCAGAAGGCTTTAGGAGTGAAGATGAAGACAACAATAAAGCAGATGTGCCTTTTAGGGACTCCGTTTCTGTCCAAATAGGACCGCGCTGGGCTGGGCACGGTCTTTATTTCATGGACATAACCTCGATCACGGCAAGGAGTTATTCTTCACTCTAAAAACCAAGGGTCTGCAGCACCCAGGACTGTGCTGTGAAGGGGTGTCAAGACGGGTACCCAGGCAGGGAGAGATCATAACCAGCCAAAACCTGCGGCTCTCCTCCGTGCCCGTGCCGAGGGACGTCGCTGAAGCTGCTGCTGGCTGCAGCCGTCTGCTCCGAGCCCAGGACGTGCCCGGTGGGCAGCGCCTCGCCACCCATCCCACGGGAGGCGATGCTACCTACCCCAGAAGTGATGCTTCGGTAATTAGCGCAAGCTGAGCCCTAATGACTGTTCCATGGGAATGAGATAGCCTGGGATGAGAGCACGGGTCTGTGAAGCGGGGCTCTGCACCGTGCCAGACCCCGTCCTGTGCCTGCTCCTGCCCGCCCCGGGCTCCTGCGGGGACACAAGTATTTCTGTGTCTTGGCTCACAGCTGTATGCAGAAGTGTTTCTGGAACCCAACAGGATTCGCTCTGGAACACATAATGCAGAATTATGAGAGTCGTTTGCCTGAGTATTATCTAATCGTGGAGCTAAACTGAGCTGTGTGATGATACGGGTACGTTTTTTACACGAGTAGTCTGCAAAGAAGGTGCTCTACATAAATGTCACCTGATTTTGTGCTGATTTAATCCCCTTTATTTATTGCACTGTTGTACCTGTTTATTATTTTCAATTTCTCTTCCTGACATTTTACCTCACTGCACCTGCCACTTCTGATCCTGCATCAGGACCTCCAGGTGAGGACAACAAAGCACCCTCGTGTCATTCTCTGCTTTGACGTGAAAGTAAGAGAGGGAATACAGAGAAAACAGATGCCAAAAAAGCCGCAGCCGGGCGGTCTGGAGGCAGCCGCCGTGCCCTGCCTCGGCCGGCAGATCTCCCTGCCCTTGTTCAGGGCAGAAACCCCCCGCAGACGCGGGGGTCTTGGCGGAATCGCACATCCCTGGCTGGGAGAGAACTTGCTTCTCCCCAGGTTGTCCAGCTCGGGTCCCACGCCAGCGTCACGGTGCAACGGAGGGGCAATCGCTCGGCTCGTGGGTGCGCGGCTTGCCGGTGGCTTTCCGGGATGGTCCGTCCCAGGCCAGCCGGGAGCTCCTGCCTCGGAGAGGTCGGGGGGCGCA
Organism: Elanus axillaris; assembly: GCA_026212715.1. NCBI lineage: Eukaryota > Metazoa > Chordata > Aves > Accipitriformes > Accipitridae > Elanus > Elanus axillaris. The sequence continues at coordinate 878,706 of JANZLQ010000022.1, read as the reverse complement.
TCCCGCTGCGGTCTCGGGGGCCGGCTGCCTCTTCATCCCGGCATGAGGACGTTCCCCTGGACCGCGGAGGTGGCTCTGCTCTGAGCAATGGTTGCTGTTGGCAATTTATCAGACGTAATTATGCCAATTAGCCCACACATGCAGTTCTGGCTCCAGGAAGGCTTTACGACCTGACGATATATCTCTGCTGGGCAGAGAAGCACAAACCTTTTCCTCAGATTATTGCAAACTCATCAGCCTGGGTGATAAGTTTACAATTTAGCACACAGCTCGGTAGTTTGGTTATAAATGCTGTGTTTTGTTGCTGGTTTAGTTGCCCTGCTTTGCAGGACTGATATCAATCCTCATTCAAATCAAAGTCCTTTTCACACATGCTCCAGTGAAGTGGAATTTTCTGCAGAATAAGGTGTTATTAACCTAGCTCCGCTCTTCCTGGCGAGGAACGAGCCCTGCCACTGAAACCATTCCTCACCAATGAACCCTGCTTAAATAGCGATTAGCAGACCTTCCAGCAGCAAGAAAAACGCAAAACCTGTGACCTTTCAAGCTCTTAGCTGCAGTGACTTTTAAGATGTAAGAGTATTTTCTATTTCTCTTCCCAGAATTTCAGCAAACTGATTTTTATAGCTCTCCTTGTCAGCGTGTCGTTTTTCGACTTCTCCGTTTCTATTTGCTTTACTTCTCCTCTCCCTCTTGCGTGAAGCTATTCCGGGACCAGCCTGGGGACCATCTGACAGCCCAAATTCCACCCTGCGGAGCCAGCGCCGGGCACTCCCCCCCCAACCCCAGTGACCCTCCTGTTGGCTGTGGGTCAGCCAGCACCGTACCGGTGGTGCCACATCTTGAAATAGGGCAATAATATTTTCCTGCCAAGCTTGAGTAAAAACGAGGGCGGTGGGGGGAGGAGGGACACCCAGAAGCCGAGGGTCGGTGTGTAATTTGGGGGGGGGTTGTGGCGGCTGGGGCAGTGCCGCAGCCCAGCACCTCCAGCCCTGGGAGAGACGAGCCGTCACGTCTGGATGTGCGGAAGGGTGGGAGAAGCGGAGACGGGAAGCGCCACGGCATTCGGTGTCTACTGCCAGGTTTACCCCAAAATAGCGGGAGTCATCGGAGGTTCAAATCGACTGACATTTATTTTGTGGATTAATCTGCATGAGGAGCCTGCCGTGGCTCCGTAGCGCTAGCTGAAAAATAGAAACATTAGTGCATAGAAAACCACTTGTAATTTAAAAATTGTTCCCATTTCGGAAAGTTAAAAAAGAAACACCATTTTTATTTTAAGATTTGTCAGGATTTTGCTGCTGATGATTTCTCTCTCTTGCCATGGTCTAACATAAAATGGATGAATGCTTTCTCCTGCCTTTTTTTCCTACTCAGTAACTTCTAAATTTGTAGAGCAAAAGGAAAATGTGATGGGAACCCTCCTTTTTCTCCCTCTAACTGTACTCAGTGTGGTGTATTCTTTCAGTAATAAACAGAGGGAGAAACTGGGGAGACGATATCAAATTACAGACTTCTTTTTTCCCCCCAAAAAATCCAAAAGCAAAAGAAAATACTAATTTCTGTCAAAGCTCTCAGACTTTAATCCAAGGCAGTATTTTTTTGTGGAAGAGGTTGCTTTCAGCTGGGACCAGTTTTTCTCAGGGAAGAATGTTAATTAGCTCTCTCTTTTAACCACCAAGGAAGAGGGGAAGGAATCATTCCGCTTGGGTGATGCCGCGGCTGTGGCAGCACAGGAGCAGCCGATGCTTCTCTGAGCTGGTCTGTGCAGCATCGCCTCTGCCTTCGGCCTCTGCCCACTCCTCCTCCAGCCCTGAGAGCTGGGCGCAGGCAGCAGCTGTGGAATCTAATGCCATTGCCGTTACGTGCAGGAACGACGCTTTGCAGAACATATTGCAGAGGCAAACTGTGCTTTTGTGCGTGCGATCGCTGGAGTGCAGGATAGAAAGCAGAACGTGTGTGGCCTGCAGCAGTGGTGGGGGCTGTTCCCCTCCGGAGTCGGGCGCAGCATCTTTACCGGCTGCTGCACGTTTCCTCCGGGAGCATCCTCCAACGTCCTTCTGCCGGCACAGCTCTGCCCTGAGCCATGTTCCGCACCAAGGGCAGGCCTCAGGAGCCGGGAAGGACGCTCTGGGAGCTGGGAAGGATGCCCTGGGAGCTGGGAAGGACGCCCTGGGAGCTGGGAAGGATGCCCTGGGAGCCAGGAGGGATGCCCTGGGAGCTGAGAAGGACGCCCTAGGAGCTGGGAAGGACGCCCTAGGAGCTGGGAAGGATGCCTTAGGAACCGGGAAGGATGCCCTGGGAGCTGGGAAGGATGCCTTAGGAGCCGGGAAGGACGCCCTGGGAGACAGGAAGGATGCCCTAGGAGCTGGGAAGGATGCCTTAGGAGCCGGGAAGGACGCCCTGGGAGCCAGGAAGGATGCCCTAGGAGCTGGGAAGGATGCCCTAGGAGCTGGGAAGGATGCCTTGGGAGCCAGGAAGGATGCCCTGGGAGTCAGGAAGGATGCCCTGGGAGCTGGGAAGGATGCCCTAGGACCTGGGAAGGATGCCTTAGGAGCCGGGAAGGACGCCCTGGGAGCCAGGAAGGATGCCTTAGGAGCCGGGAAGGATGCCCTGGGAGCCGGGAAGGATGCCCTGGGAGCCAGGAAGGATGCCCTAGGAGCTGGGAAGGATGCCCTGGGAGCCAGGAAGGATGCCCTGGGAGCTGGGAAGAATGCCCTGGGAGCCGGGAAGGATGCCCTGGGAGCCAGGAAGGATGCCCTGGGAGCCGGGAAGGACGCCCTGGGAGCCAGGAAGGATGCCCTGGGATCTGGGAAGGATGCCTTAGGAGCCGGGAAGGATGCCTTGGGAGCCGGGAGGGATGCCTTGGGAGCTGGGGGAACCTGCTCCCCCAGGGCTGAGCTGCTTTGTCTCCCTCTGCTTCATATCCTCATCTGCCGCAGGGAGCTTTAATTACTGACAGCACTGTGGTTTCTGCGGGGCATGGAGGGGTTGGTGCCCGGATGGTGCGGGGAGCAGGACAGACAGACAGACACGCGGATGTAGCCTTCGAGGAGCTGTTGGGATCTGTGATGGGAACAGCCGAACACCTGTGGCCGTGCAGGCCGGTACTTGTACAAGCGCATGACGGAACAAACACACCCCAAGCCCACCCGACCCTCCCAGCACAGGCTGTTTCATGGGGTTTTGATAATTTTGAGCTGACCCGAGCTTGTGCTTTTTACAGGGGTAAGTTACCAACAGATCTGGCTGAGGAAAGCTGTGTCAGTTCAGGTATATCTGGGCTGTTCTTGTGAAGAAGAGCTTACATCAGAGGAAAAAAGAACTAACAGCTATAATTATTAGCTTTAAAAATTCTGAAACTGTGAAATGAAAAGAAAGTTTCAGCATAAACCAGAAATCTGTTGTAGGTATTGACATAGTCCTCGCCCTCATGCATTGTCATAAACAAGGACATGATAATTAGATATTTTTTAATGGACAAAATTATTTTATTTGCTTCCCTGCCAGTTTTCATGAGACCATCAGTCATCCCCTGCATAGTTAAGATTTCTTATATTCACTGACAGGATAAATTATATGGTTCTCATCCAGCAAGTCAGCATTACTGTGCAACATTATCTCTTGCAAAGTGATGTCTCAGAAAATAATAAATTCTGTCCAGGTTTATTAGATCTGTCTTTCAGTCACATATTTATTTTATCCCAAGCTGAGGTGCATTTTTTCCCTAATTATTGATCATATTAATAAGGAGGGGGGGGGGGATGTGGCTTTCTGTAAAACAACACTGCTGCAACGATGCTTGAGCGTTCATGGACTTTTCATTAGAGGGTGCTGTGAAGTCCATCCGTGGCGATGTCGTGGCTGTCGGTGCGGGGGTAACGTGGTGACAGATGCGGTGAGAATGCTCGTCAGGGGAGATGGCGACGACAAGGCTAACGAGGAGCCATTCTGCCTTGCTGCATAGGCTTTGGCTGGCGAGGAGATGTAACCTCGGCTGGCAGCCGGTGCCGGTGCCGCGGCCGAGCCCTGGCAGGGGCTGCCCATCGGCCGCGGGGTCTGCGGGGCAGGAGCCGGTACCCAAACTCCTCGCCTGAGCAGGTGCTGAGCATCCACCGTGTCCTCGGTACCGCTGAGCCTTTGGCATGGCCGGGGAGCCTTCTGAGACCTCCCAGAGCTCACTGGTTTAGAAACTCTCAGTTGCTGGGGTGGCTTCTTAATTATTGGCTTCCACGTTTCCTCCGGTGATCTCCCTGGCAGAGCTCCAAAGATAGGCTTTGCAGCGGGGAAGGAGGGGGCTTTGTCCCCGCCATCCCCTACGGGCCCTTTGTTATCAAGGAGAAAGCTGGTGAATCCTATTGCTGATTATCTGAGACCACCAAAATAAACGTGCCTGGAATGGAGACATGGCGCTGTGGAGAGCTGTAAACGTCACCGCGAGTCAAGAGCCTGCCATAAAGTGAAAGGCTTGAAAACGAGACTGAGAAGCGAACTGGGAGCAACGCTGGCATTTAGCGATGATGAGGCTCGTCGCCAGCCTGGCCGTGCCGAGGCCACGCTCTTCTGATGCCCCTGCGGAGCTGGTTTAAAGCCCGGTGACAGAGTCAGAAATCACCGTCTCACCGGGCGGAGGATTTCTGTTGAGCAAAACTTTTCTCGGGCCGAGCGCAGGCACTGCCACGGCTCCTAACGCGGCTGTAAAGCGGATGTGCTGAATTATTGCCATCACGGAGCGCAGGGGGATGCTGCCCGCAGCACCCCTGCGCTTCTTATCATAACAGAGGAGCCGTTGCCTCCTATTAGCCATCTGCTCTAACAAAAGGAAATAGCGTTTTGCCAGGTGTGATATGGCACTCGCATAAAGTGGAAACCACCGCTGAATTTATTGACTGAGCGAGCATCTGGGTGCATGGGGGTTTGCGGCATTTTTCTCATCGCTTGCATGTAATATGGTTGGTGTAATTCAGCGTCCTTTTATTCTCCCAGTCTCATCAAAAGCTCTGAGAAATGAGGCTGAATATGTGGGCTGGGGTGAGCAAAGCTGAATTATTGTTGAAGTTATTGATTGAAGAGTGGGAGAAATAGCATTAGAGCCTGGATCTCCTTTTATTCTGTTAGAGAGAGGAAAAAATATTTTCTTAAACTACGAGACGATAAATAATTGTGTGTGACTTTTTTACCTGTTCTGATGGTGGTATTATGGAGCTCTGAGGCATTTTTGGAAGGAGTGCAGCTTTCTCGGCCTGTGGAGGGGTAGAAGCTTTCAGATCATCAGCTTGGTTAATGTGAGAAGGAGGAGCCTGGATGCCTTTAAAGAAAAGAAAATCTCTTTAACGGGACACAGAGGACAGAACTGATGGGAGCCACTCGTCAGACACAGGCACAGGTTAGACCCCACGGCCAAGAGATTTGCTAATTCTGGTGTCCTTACCCAGTTTCTGCAAGGGCTCCGCATCGGGACGCGCTCTCCATCCTTGGAAATGCCGGAGGGCCTGCGGCACCCCCCGAGGTGCCACACGTCTGGCACCCAGATACCGCGGGGTTCCATTTCCCCGGCCACCTCTGAGCCCCCCGCGGTTACAGACCCCCCGAAGGGACAGTCCTCTGCCGAGAGGGCAAAGGGGTTGGTGCGCCCGTCCCCTCTGCCCCCCCGATCCAGCGGCCCAGGGCTCCTGCAACCCTTTCCCAATCCATACTCTTAATATGAAAAAATATGGTTAATCATACGGTGCTCCCGTCTCTTCGTAAGTTGAGAACGAAACCAATACTGTATTTCAGAGAAATGGTGCAGGGTAACAATTTGTGAGGTGTAGTTTATCCAGCAAATTAAAGTTTTCCTTTACAGAGATTTCTAGGAAGGGATGGATCATTTACTCCTGTGTTCGGTCATATTAAACTGATGAGTAAGTAGCAGGAACAGACTTCAGGTTTATTGAATGCTCACAGTTTTTCATTTTATTTGATGCTTGCTGTTCTAGGCTTGGGTTCTGGGACTGGCAGCCCAGGTACCGCGAGGCTGTTTCTTTTCCACGGCTGGTCTCCTGACATTTTTAAGGAAGCCCTGCTTCTTCCACTACAAGTGAGCTTAATTTTGTAATTAAATTAAACTTCCACTTTGTGCCAAAAATTTGCTTTTCAAGAACATAACTCGGGAGAAGAACTGAATTCTCTTATTTCATCAACTCCCACAAAGTGAACAGTGGAACCATTTACTGTGATTAAAGTAATCACTGAGCAGAAATTTGCGTGTAATAGCCTGCCACCAAAGCAGTCACTAATGATTTCAAGCATTTTACTCCAGGGGTCAGCAGTTTCTCACCCCTTTGGGCTGGAATGAAGGGGCTGTCAGGCTCCTTGCGGCAAAGCTTCTCTCATTAAATGAGAGAGGGGTATTTTAAGGATGCCAGGGTTATTACAGGTCAGAACATTTTAACAGCAAAAAGCCGGGGGCGACCCAGGAGATCAATAAAGCTCCCAAATCTGAGCGTGCCCTGCCTGGCGGTGCAGCCGCCCCGGCGTGGATGTGACCCACCGGCCGGGGCTGGACCGTGTTTGCTCCATCTCTGTGCCAGCCCCGCCAGCTGCCGTTCGCTGCTCTCTTTGCTTTGCTCGAGCGACGTCGGGCCGGGGACCGACGCGGAGGCGTGCGTGGACCGACACGGAGACGTGCGTGGACCGACACGGAGACGTGCGCGGCCGCGCTGCGGGGTGCGATGGAGGAGGGACGGGGGGTGCGAGGGCCAGCAAGCTTTGCCGCAGGGTCCCTCGCAGCTCCCCAGGAGCTGGGACAGGTTCTCCCAAGGGGGTTATTACAGCGAGTGCTGTGAACGTGAGCCACAGAAAGACCTGTCATCTCGTTTTCAAGGCATAATGTTCTCCTGCTTCTTCTAACGGGCATAGTTGGAGGTAAAATTGTTTCTCAGAAACGGGCACGAGGATCTGAACTGACATTCCCTGAGAAAATGAATTCTGCAGCTAATTTCCCAATGCACAGGTTGAGCTGAATAGCAAATGAATGATACTAACTAAGAGGAGCACCTGGGTTTTCATTAAGTTCCAGCTTCAATCGCTTTACTCTATTCTTGTCGTGCACCGACTGCAGAAAGCAGCAGCCTCTGTGCCACAGCGCGGGGAGCCCGAGGGGGCTGGCGAGGGGTATTTGGGAACGCATTGAGCTGCAGACTGGTTTGGTTTTGTAGGCACTTTATATTGTCTGGTCATTTACCGATTTAATGAAAGTTTTTGAAAGAAACGGCAAACCTTGCACATGGAGAAGGGGAAGCAGACATGGGGCTCTGCTCGTGGTTCTCCTCGGAGCTGCCCAGCTCCGACGCCTCGGCACGGCTGCGCAGCGCTGAGCTCGTGAGTAGGTGCTGGAGAAGCGATCGCTTCACACGCAGCCTTTTGAGGTACAAAAATAATGTCATTGCATCTCTCATTATCCACTTCATCAATCTCGAACTGTCGCCTAATGACACTCACCCACTCTTCCTCCTCCCCAGCAAAGTTAAATAACAAACAGCTGCTCTCACCCCGAGGGTACTAGTTCTGCTGAGCTGCGTACCTTGGGGAGATGCAGGCGATCGGGAACGGCCTTTGGAGGAGCAGGAATGACGTGATTCCTGGTCCTGCAGATAGGTCCTGCCTTGGCTTCTGGGGGTTTGGGTGCTTTGAGGTGGGGGGCTCCGCTCCCAGCGCCGGGGAGGGGGGGCAAGGCTGGCGGCAGGGGAAGATGCGGAGCTGGTGCAGCCCCAGTTGCTAAGGGAGCAAATCGCCGCCTTCTCGTTCCCATGCCAGGCCGAGCTGCGAGTCAGGGTTTGAGGATCGAAGCGGTGCCTGGCCTTGATCTGAGCCACCAGCACGAACTTTAGCAGCACCAAACCGAAGCGCGGTGGGTTTTCAGGCTCAGGAAGGACTCAGAACCGTGCAGTGACTCAGCCAGGAGGAGGACGGGATTTGTGCTCTGACGGCAATATTCCGTCTCCCTAAAGGCTCAGCGTGCTGATGGATCTGCTCGTCCTTCGCAGGGAAATCCACAGCGGCTCGTGTCCATCTCGGTTTTTCTTCCTGGCACTTTATCTACCTTGTCCATGGCGACTGCGAGGTCCTGGGAGGGGTGACGTCCCTGGCTGGGGGGTTATACAGCACTTAACACAGGAGCATTATCTCCATTGGCGTCTCTAAGCTGGAAGAGGGTTGTCCCGCACCCCGGTGAGTCTTTCACAAACATGTATCCAAACTGCCACTCGCATGGCTCAGCACGGCATCAGGAACTGCTGGTGCTGGCAGAGATGGGCACCGCTTTGTAATTCCTGCTTTCCTGTGCAGCATCTGGTACCCGCAAGAGACGGAACTCGATGGGCCGGCGGTCTGATACAGAGCAGAGCATCCCGACGGGAGCGCGATGCCAGCAGGGGAGGTGGTGCTTCCCTGAGAAGGCGGCAGGAATCACCCTTGGATTTTACTGGGGGGGAATGCGTAGGCAGGTGGGACATGGCCGTCTGCACCAGGCTTTGCTAGTGACTGTCCGTAGGGAGGATCGTCACATCTCTAATGCCCGTCAGCCCCAGGACGAAGCTCCCTGTGCCTCAGCCGCACGCTGCCTAAATCCAGGGAGTGTGAGAGCATCGTATCTCAGCGGGAAGGGAGAGCAAGGGGTAACGAAGAACTCCCACAGTCCCGCGCATTTACTCAGTGGAAGGAAATAAGTCATTCTCTAACTCAGGAGAGAGTCGTGAAGGTTGTTGCATTAAGTATAGAAATAAATTGTCACATATGTTATTGTTTCCCATACCGTGTTTATATTATTATTACCTGTGTGGTATGTTTTATTAGTACCAAGTGCCTAATTTCTTGATGCTTCATTATTTTGCTAGATTTACATGACTGACAATAAAAATAATTACTTTAAAACAAGTAGCCAATCATTAAACCTCTGGGTAGTAATAGTGAAGAATTAACTCAGCATTAACGTGAATGCAATATGCCATTAGTGCAGGTAGAGGAGTACGCTCTAAGTCACTAAATAAAGAATGAGGGATCAGTGTAGAGGATATACAGAGAGGAAACAGCTATATATTATTGCATCCGAAAAATTTAAATACTTCAGAAGCGACTGAGAGACATTCAGTGCAAAGGATAGCGGGTGATTCCCAGAGGCCCCAGAGCCAACATTTTGTGGTTTCCAACACATTCCTGTGTAGGTCCTCTGTCCTGGCTGAACCCGGGAGCTGGCATGAAAGGGAACTGTCTGGAGGAGAAATCACTTCTGTGAATAGCCGGGGCCTGGATATTTGCACCCTGGAAAGCAGGAGCATCTCTGCTTTTTGCAGGCAAATAATCCTGTATTTTCACCGTAATGAAGCGCTCACCTCTTGATTCTGTCCCTAATGTCGTCCCCCATCATCATGTACCCTTCATTGTGCTGGAGCATAATCAAAATTTCAAAGGGCTTGGATGAGGCTGATCGAAGATGGATGGGGAATGTTTTTCTCCCCTGACAATAAGCGTTGTTAAGGCTTTTGTGTGCAGCTCCTCGGCTTCTGAGAAACGAGCCTGCAATCTCCATCCTTACATGCAAAGGAAATAGAAAATCCATACAGGCCATTTTAAATCCTATAGATTTCAAAAGCTTTCTTCCCCTGGGGGTGCTGAGTAAAATGCTAGTCCCCTATTGAAAGCCAGGCTCGCCGCTCGCCCCGTATTTCGGGGCGCGACGCGGGGTCCTGTGCTGCGCCCGCAGCGGGGAGGAGGGTGCTCGCTGGCGGGGCTGCTCGGTGCTCCCAACGGAAGCGAGCGGGGAAGCCGCTCACAGGATCTGCTCTTCTGCTGGAGCAACCAGAGGACCCCGGAGCCAGTCCTGGGGAATCTAATGGAGTCTCCTGCCCTTAAGCATTTTGCAGGCTCTGAAGGTGTTAGGGAGTAATCCAAAATCCTTTGAAAGAGTCCTTTGATTTGGACGGCCTTTGCTGAGGCACAACATTACGTCCTAAAGGGTGAATGCTCAGAGCTGGTGAATGCTGCTGCTCACAGGCTGGGGGTGGGATGGGAGCTCTTGAGTCTGTCAAAAACTCCAACGTGCATGTCCTTGGGGAGATTTAATTTTTGAAAGAGACTGCTAAGTGGCAGCGTTTCACTGGCCTCTTTAGGTAACAGGTAAATTGTTCTGGACAAGGATATAGATCTCTATTTAAATAAAATACTTACAGCAAATTAATAAAAACTGAGACAGAGAAAGAAAATTTTCCTCAGTTTGGTCATTATGATAGAATTGCTTAACAAAAATTGGAAAATGAAGTGCAAGGATCAGTTCTTAGGACTTTTTCTAATGCTTTAGGTAAGTAGCATAGGGTTTTCTTTCCTTTCTGTTTATATTTAGATCAACCTCTTGCAACAAAGGTAAAATCATTTTGCTTAATTTTAGAAGCCCCTTAATTTCTTCATTACTTTACTAGCATTCCTCACCAGCTCCATGGCCTTCAAGCCCAAGACAGTTGACTAAAGGCAAATTAGAGCTCGCGCCTCCTTTGTCTGCTTTAATGAGTGGCTGCCATTACCCTTGAGGTGCTTCCAGGACTGTGAGCTCTTAAATGCCTGTTTTCAATAAGAAAGATATAATTTCCGTTTTTAATGTTTAAAGATTAATTACATAGTAGCCCCTCTGCAAATCCTCAGCCTCCTTCCCCTTGTTTGCAACTCGATGCTTTAAAGCAGTTAAGGCGGGGGTGAGGCTCTCGTAGCATCCTCAGGATCCCTCCTCGCAGCCGCGGTCCAGCCGCTGTGACCGGGGAAGGCGCAGGAGAACATTCACGGCCAGGTTCGTCTTTGTGCAGCGGGCTCCCGGGCCGGCGGCTCTCAGGGCTTTGTTCTGTCTTGTGGTCTCCAAACCGTCTGAATGCACGATATTTTCCCTCCCCACCGCTTCTCTGTCCCTAACTGGATGCAGTTTGGGCTCCAGGCTGATGCGGATTTCACAAGGCAAATAATCCATGTTGAAACATGTCAGCAAGATGTGTGCTAATAGAAGCAATTTTAATGTTTAAGATGGTGCATTTTTTAACAGTTACTTAAAAAATACTGACGCTTTGCATTTGGTAACCTTCAGATCACTCCTAGATACACACATTTGCCACCGGTTGAGCGATTTCAGCAATTTCACTATTCTAGCAAACCCAGGACATTCACATCCTATTCCTTGCGTGTTTGTGGCATGAAAAAAGCAACTCCGGTTTTAAAAATAATCTTAAGTGTTCCTTCGTGACTGACCAGCTGCAAAGAAATTTTTTAGATCAAATTAATGAGGTCCTGCAAGTGGGTTCTCCTTCGTGTGCCTTCAGCGAGAAACAGTCAGCGCAGGCGGCTCTGGGGGCACGGCTGGCGCCGGGACCTGAGCGGGGTTTTCTGGAGCAAACAGAGTTCTCCCACCGATGGAAATGAGTTGTGAGAAGGAGCGGATCCTGGAAACCCTCAGTGCTGCGACCTTCCTCCTCCAGCTGCAAGGGCAAGTAAATGTCTGCTAGAAGGAGCAGATCCTTCACACGGACCGTTTTGCTGGTCATAATAACAGTCATTGGGAAAGGAGAGAGGGAGAGACGGCACCGGGAGCTGGTGAGTCACACCGGATAATTGCTTTCCAGTCTGAAGCTAACTGAAAAGGACTCCCAGTTTTCCACTGAGGTTCAAGGAGATCCATAAGTCCAGGCAGCCCCCAAGGCTCGCGGAAGCTGCAGTCGCCACCACCCAAGGACCCTGCCGACCACCCTGTTCCGTGTGGGCGGTACGTTATTCCTGGGACAAAGCCTGGAAGAGCCCTGGTCCACGAGTGACTCCAGGCTGCCCAGCCCCACCACCCCTCTGCTCTTTCCCGCGTGGCTGAAGGTCGATTTGTACCTGCAGCGGGACCAACAGGGAGGCAGCAGCCTGGTACGATGCCGTAGTGAAAGGATCCGTCGGGTTTCTCCCTGCAGAGCATCGGGACTTGGCGAGCGCAGGAGGAGCCGGGGCAGGCGGGGCCGCGGCAGGGATGCCGTGGGATGGTGGCTGGATGCGGGCGCCGTCCCGGCGAGGGAGCGACGGGCTCTTGGGGGGCTGCAGCCAAAGGCTGAGCTCAGACTTGATAAAAACAGTGTTCTCTTAATTTTGTTCAGGGGAAAAAAACGTTACTGTTCCTTCTGGGGAGAAACAGGGCAACTGGAAGGAAGGATTGTGGGTTTCTGCAGAAAGGCTAGTCAGTCTTCAGAGGTTTCACACGTTGCCTTCTGCCTTTTCTTTCCCTACAGAAACAGCTCTTACTCCATCACGTGGCAATGGCATCACAAAAAAAAAAGCTGCCTGCAACTGGCGTAAACTGGCCGCTTTGCTGGCAGATGGATTTGCTGTTGCAGTTGAACCTGCCCGGCAGAGCTGTCCCAGCGGGAGCACTGCGTGCTTCTGGATATCCCTGGCGTGACCACAGCCGTGGCTGCCCAACCTGGCACAGGGAGCAGTCGGTGTTGTGACAGCCTCATCCAAGGGAAAATACTACATACAGTGTAAGAGGCTAAAAATAGGTAACATTTCTCCATCTGTTCTGCTTGCATTGAGAGCACAGAAAGCAAACGAGGCATCAACTCCTCTGGCTGTGCCTGTGGCTGGCGGGGCAGGAGGAGGGAAGGGGAAGGAGCCATGTCTCCTCCCGGAGCAGCCGGGGCTGCTCCTCATGCCTGGGCTGGAGGGGGCCAAGGTGCTCAGCAGGATGCGCCCGCCGGCCCGAGCCGGCCCATTGAAGCCGTTCCCGGGACGTCGTTTCAGCACGTTGACCCCGAGCCCCTGGGCCAGCTACACTGAGGGCTCCCGCGGTGGCTGTGCCCTCCGGTCATCTAAAGCTGGCTCTGGAAGGGGCGGACGGGGTTATACACACAAATACCCGGAGCCGTGGGAGAAGCAGGGTAATAGATGTGATTATTTTTACGAATGATAGGCAATAGCCTGGATTTCCATGGGTGAAACTATATAATATGCCAATTCCTCGCAAACCCACCAAATAAATCTACGTTCTGTATACAACTTAATTTCAACTTCATAGCTCAAATGTATGTGTTTATTCCTGGGAGTAAGCACTATTTGTAGTTTCCAGTACAATGCAGCTCATAATTTTTTCACACCTCTCAGAGCAGGTGACAGCTTGCTTGCAAAGTCTAATTCATTCTCACACTGTGCACAAAGCTGTGTTTTTAACGCACGCACAAGTAACATATCAAAATAAGACTACAGACAGAAAGGTCTGTCCGCATCCCCAAAAAACCCTCTTCTGTGTCCAGTAATGAGAAGGGACGCCGTGCAGCAGCGAGCCCTTCCGCCAGCCTGACGCTCACAGGCGACAATGCGAGAAGACCTCACTCTATAATTTCCTCTTGGACAGAGCTCCTTTTTACGTAATTGCAGGAAGCATTGTTATGCTAATTGCTATTTTGTACCGAGTTAATTCTAAAGTGTCAGACATCTAAATTAAGCTCCCTGCGCCGAGGGGCCGGTGCCGGTGCTGGGCGGCGCTGACGGATGCCGTGGGATGGTTCTTTGGTTCCCAATGGCTCCGTCCACCCCCCTGGTCCCCCCCCGGCCGCTGTCCCGGAGCATCCCGGAGCATCTGCTCCCCGGTCCCACTGCTCCGGCTCGCCGTGGTGATGGAACTGGCTTCTCGCTCTGTCCGGGTGCGTGGAGCCGAGGCCTGGGATTCAAGAACATCGCTGAGCAGTCTTTGAAACCCCTTAAGCTGTAATATTCTTTGATGCGCCGTAATTGCATTTAGTCAAGTTTTAGGTGTATTTTAATGGTATTGATTGTTAATAACAAAGCTGTGGCTGCTTAATGCCGAAAGATGATTCATTGTCAGTGGGAGCAGAAAGTCTGGGGGCAAAGTATTATTTTTGACATACAGTAATTTCTTCTAGCAGGATTTTTTAAATGTTTTCTTGCCAGCTCGGTGTTTTGGAGGCCGATGAGTGGGTGGGTTCCTGGGAGCCCACAGCAGCAGGAGCGATGAGCGGCTGCGGACCCCCACGGCCGCCCCGGTGGGCTCCGGCCCCGGCTCTGGATCCTCCGATGAGCCTGGACATTGTCTGGAGCTGGAGGGGCTTGAACGGGAAAAGACAGTGCAAAACGTGGGCTGTCTTGGACCCGCTAGCCTGGGAGCTGTGGGAAGGGGGGAAGGAGAGTGGGGTGGGTTGCTCAGACCTGGGAAAGGCCTTTGCAGTTTTGGTGGAAAACCTGAGGAAGCGGAGGCGGGGGCAGCGCCGGGGGCTGAGGAGCGAGGTCGTGTCATCGGGTGCTGGGAAGCTGTTGGGCTGCTGAGAGCTCTCAGCTCTGGCACGACCTTGGTCCCGCACTGTATGTACCTTCCACGTCTGCGGTGAGGTGCGATGGGTGAGGCCTCGTGGGGACTTGTCACGTAAATAACAGTAATGAAAAACCGGTAGTTCCCTCGTTCTCCATTTCCCTATATATGTTGCCTTTATTGGTTAATCCTCCCAGTTAACAAAATAGACGTTTCTGACCAGGTTTTAGCTTGCAGATTACTTACGTGCAATGCAAAGTATATTAAAACGTAGTATACTTTTTTAAATTAGATTTTTTTTTTGTGATAAGCCATTCAGCTGTAAACGCATTTCAGTCACACTGAGAAGATGAAAGAGCCTGAGCCACAGTATTACTTTAAGTAATCAGGCTTGAGGCTAAAGGTAGCTTTCTTTTCAGCTGACAAATAGAAGGAATAAATAACGTGGACACTAAAAGTTGCATTAGGCAAATAAACATTTCCACAAGAATTATGTGTGACATTCAAGGGAAGGCAAATAAACCTTGACTTATGGAAAGCTATCAAACCTCTTGGAGAATTAAATAACAGAAAATCATTATGTAGCATTTGCAGCAGCTATTAAAGACTGTCTGTTCTTTTCGGCACTACTGTAAATAAGGTGTGTTCGTAACCCAGCGTACACCATGTTCACCGATACCTGGTTCTGAGCATAATAAGCAATTCGGTTTGGTAGGAAAAGCCTTTCAGTTACCAGACAGGCGGTTTCCCGTACCTCCAGCTCTCCTGCACGTGTCTGTGCGCTGTGGTGTGGGGGACCTGTCCCCGTGGGACCGTTCCCCCAAGCCACCCCCGGGGTCAGGTCTCAGCCGGGCTCCCCCCGTGCCGTCTTCCAGCTCCTTTCGGTGCTGCCGCGGAGCATCGCGGCTCTGCCACGACAGCCGCGCCGGCATCCCCGCCCGCGGCCCTGCCACCGCCGGCACGGGGTCCCCTCAAAACCGGGGTGTCGGGGGTAAAACCGACAAGTTCAGGTACCGGCCGTCGGGGGAAGACCAGAGGTGTTAAGCTCCAGGTGACAGGAGCGGCCCCTCCGCTTTTAACTGAACTCTCGAAGGACCAGGCGCAGCGGCAGCTCCGTGCCCTTGAGAAGGGGTCTGCGGCCGCGATCTGGGGGTGCCGATCTGCAGTTCCCCTGGGAGAGAGGTTGGTATTTCATTTATAGCTCTAGGATACCTGGAGGTCTTGGGTACAACGGAGATTTCAGTCCAGGACTTGGCACACAGGCACGTCGGATGGTAATAATAACCGCCAATCGGGCAGCCCCGCTCTGGAGCAGAAATAGCCGCGCTCGGAGCCCATCGCACTCTGCTGCGGCAGCAGATTGCACGGGCAAAGTGGGGTACACCGAGAAAACAATTTCAGCTCCGAACTCAAACGCAGTTTCCAAGACCAGTACATGCAGCTCTGCAGAAAATGCACCAGTCGACATGACATAAAGAGCACCCGGCGCTGCAGTCAGGCAGCTACTGCGACTCTGAAGAAAAAAAGGCTCTTTTCAACTATGCTCAAACTTTCTGCAGGTGATTTATGTGCTGGTAAAAGCTTGGCAGAGGCAGCAGCCACAGCAGTAGGCTTGCCGTGTGGCGAGTTCTTGGGCGCTTGTGGAGAGCACCCTCCGTTAGCTGTTCACACCGGTCCCTAGAGGCAGTGCAGAGAGAGCCATCAGTGCTTTTAGCCAGTCCCTTTCAGTGCCGTTTTGCAGTACCTGAGTCCTTCCTAGGTAAGCAGTGAAACCTCCAGTTCTTTGCGATTTTGATGCACTTGCTTTATGCCGTTAGAAGAATGGAGGGGAAACACGCTGCTGGGAGTGAGGGTCCTCCGGGGAGCATCCCCCCAGGATCCAGCTGGAACACCTTGCCAGCATCTCCTGAGCAGCAAAGACTTGTTTGGGGATCTGCGTTTGTTGCTTTTGTCTTTCTTGTGGCTTCACTTTTTAGTAAAATGACTCTTTAATTCCGATTATAAGAAGTTAATCAAATAAGTTAAAGATGATGGCAACAGCCAGCTAAGTGAGCACCCCCGGGGGTGCGGCCGCGGCAGAACGCCACGGTAATGTTCGGTTCGAGCAGCAAACATTACGGTTTTCAATTTAGCAGATGATACTTCTGGTTAGTTATGTATCATATGTGCTATACTGCGCTCTCTGGGTGGTTTCTCTCATCAGCAGCAATAGCGTTTTGCCAGTTATAAAAAAGGCCATTTTTCTCTGAGAGCACTTTCTATTTACTGATGCAGTGAAGCAGCATTGGGATCAAAATCATATTCTGAGAAGTAATTGATATAATCAGCTACACAGAGCTCTGTGTTCACGATAAAAGTTTTCTCCGGCAAGCCGCAGGGAGTGCAGCAAGATGGCATTCGATTAACAGGAGTTTAGCCCCTGAGCAGAGGAGCGTCGGGAGGAATTCCCTCTTCACTGCCTTCTCCGGCCGGTCGTGTTTCCTCCCACATCCCCAGGTAACAGCAGTGCCCTCCTGCCCGCCTGTCAGAGCCGTGAAAGACGCCATCCTCTCCCATGAAGGAGACGGCC
Source organism: Elanus axillaris (assembly GCA_026212715.1). Taxonomy (NCBI): domain Eukaryota; kingdom Metazoa; phylum Chordata; class Aves; order Accipitriformes; family Accipitridae; genus Elanus; species Elanus axillaris. Next base: position 861,826 of record JANZLQ010000022.1, on the reverse strand, counting down.
CTTCGGGTCTCTGACATCCTCCGGCAGGGCCTGGGCTCCAGCCCGGCAGAACCGGGGCCCCAGCCTGAGGCATCGGCACGCAGCCCATTCCCCCCCTTCCCTCTCCGCCTTGCCCCCGCAGACTGTGAATGCATGGGAGCGCCGGGATCCACAGGCAGAGGCATCCTGCAAAACAACCAGTAGGACGGCGGTGCTACTTCGGGGTTACCCATCCTTCTCTGCTGGCATCCCCCTGTGGCAGGATAACCTGGAAAACCAGCTGCCTGATGTGCTTCACTCACCACACCGCGGGCAGGTGCTGAGATCAAGGCAGCGCCGAGGTCACTGATACAAAACCCAAGCAAGAAATGAGAGCAACCACTGACCGCGCAGCAGAAACCCCTGCAGCATCCCTGCAGCGTGCGGCATCCCTGTGGTACCCAGGCTCCGGGGAAATGGGTCTCCCGGGGAAGCGGCAGGCTGTCAAGTGTGCCAGCGCCTTCTGTGACTCGGCAGCGGGGAAAGAACAAGACGCTCGTTGAAAATGTCATGAAGGGAAATAGAAAAGAGCAAATATCGCAGGAGGGGGCTGCAGAGAGTTAACACAGGCTAGAGCTGTCACCTTCGCCTTCTCCTTGCCGCAGCTCGGGCTCAGCATCTGGCTGCGTCGCGTCCGCAAGCAAAGAGCCATTACTCTCCAAAACATGCTCGAGAAAGGGCAAAGGTCGGCAGCAAGGGTATTTCAGATGCTCTCTCTGCTTTGAAATGCTGCAGGAGAATGCCAGGGGATGGAGCAGAGCTGCAGAATGAAAGGAGGCGGCTGCGGCTCTGAATCGTCCCCGTGTGCCGCCGGCTCCAGCACGGGTGAGGGCTCCTGAAAGCCTTTCCTTGGCTCCATGCACGCTGTGCTCGTGCTCCGCTTTGCCAGGACTCGAGGAACGTGGGGTAGTTGCTGGCTGATAGCTATTTATTTTCCCCGTGTGTGGGGTGAAAAGGTTCTGTGCCACAAAACTCAGCTCTAGAGATCGCTTTAAATTAATCAATTAGGAAAAATGAGCTGTGTGATGTAAAATGTCCTTGCTCCATGCAAGTCTTTTGAACTATTAGTTCTCTTGAGGAGATTAATTATGAGCGTACAGAGCTAATGCCCTTTTAATGGAGTCAGTTATTCAGTTTTAAGGAGTCCTGGGTACTGAGCACGCTGGCATTAGATATTCATTGTGTAAGTTCCAGATCAAACAAGAGAGGATAAAGCTGATCAAGGAAGGGCTCTTTATTCTCAGAGAGCTGTGCTACACAGTGGTGATCCAATGCAAGTCACAGGCTGGGAGCTGCTTTAATTGTCTCCTCTGTATGTGATTCCAGAAACTGGCTTTTAACCTGCAGTAAAAAGGGTTGTTTACAAAGTGCATACATTTGCATCTCAGCTAACGCTCCTTGGCTTAATGAAACTTGGAGATGAGCACTTGGCTTCTCCTTGCTGCTGGGTCACAGGCAATTCCTCTCCAGATCCTGCACAGCTTCCTCTTTCTCGGCCTTCTCATTCCAAGTCGGAGCCATCCGGTTTTAGTGTCCATGTTTTTAGGTGCTCATTTCAAGGTAGCAAAGGCCTGAGATCACGCAGCTCCCGCCAGCCTCATTAGCAATTGGGACAATTAAGGATGTGGTGTGCAGGTGCTCCAACACTGAAGCACCAAGAGCAAATCCACTTATTCAGCAGCAAATCGCAAATGGAACGTTGAAGGAAACAATCTCTGAAATAATTCTGATGTGGAAGAAGAGGATCTTTCCAGAGTATCTGAAGTCCCTCTAGGACACTTTCAGAAAGGCATACTTTGGGCAAAAAGACTTTATTAGCTGGGGTGGTGATGTGAGAGGGAAAGAAGAGCTTGGGAATCTGATTAAAGTACCACCTTTCTTGAATGGATTCAACCCAGAAAGGTAGTTTGCAGTCTGGCCCAAAACTCTGGCTTACTAGTGAGTCAATACTTTTTTTTTTTTTTTTTTTTCAGGCCAGTCTACCCAGGCTTATCAATTATGGATCTAACTGGTAGCACAGCTTCCTCTGTATGGCAGCCAGATCTATCTCCAGTGTTATTCTTTTTCCATGGTAGAAACAAAACATTTGCTAAACTGAAGAATATTCATTAGCACACGATGGAAATGACCCAGTATTTTGGTTTCCCACTTGCCTAATTAGTTTTTGCAGATTAGCAAGTAGAACAGCTGAACAATCAATTGGACATATTAATCAGGCCTATTTTGGAAGCTTTAAATAGAGAATATGTTTCGTCTCTTCTTTCATTTAGGATATAATGGCTCGTAAATGGACACACACAACATAAATTACATCCTTTAACAAGACGAGAGGAGAAAATGGTGAAGTCTAAATAAGGAAAGCTGGAGCGTTTATTGGCAACTCACTGGGCTCCAGCCTCTCAAGCGCGTGAGCGAGGGATGCAGAGCCCCAGCCTCATCACGCGACTCGGCACGAGCATCGCCCCGACTCCATCCTCTCTCTTGGCCCCTTGGGCCCACCGGTAAGGGTCGTACAGGTGGACCCCCCGGTGGGGACTGTGCAGACGGACCATCCAAGAGCTTCATCTCCCTCTCAGGGAATGCGACAAGTGATGGGGAAGAGACCCGGCAGGGGAACAGGAGAGACCCGCTGGGATGGAATGGGACGGGATGTTTGGATAACCGTATCATGAACAGAGCCTGGCGGAAACATCCAGGTCTGCACCTCTAGCATGAAATACCTCAAGCTCTGCACAGGAATGAATTCCCAGAGGGGGGCCCTAGCTAGGTCTGCTTCCACCTCCTTTCACAGAAGCTGGGGAATAGGTAGGCATGGCTTATATTTCTCTGACATGTTTCTTAGAAGAACTGATAGCATCCTAGCCAGGTTCGTTGACTGCTGCAAGTGGGGAGGAGGTTTGGGACACTTTGTTCCGTGTGTGGCCATGACACCAGCAGAGTCTTCTTTAAGTGGCAGAACGGAGGAGCGGAATGGCCCGATGGTCATTGTGCAACTTAAAGTTAAACTTAAGAGTGAGATCCCTGACTTAGGCGGGAGGGAGGAGAAGCAGACCGTGACTGTGTGCCCGCAGCCGCCAGGAGAGCTCTGGCGATCAAAGCAGCAAGGTCAGATGAGAGAGAGATCTTTTGTAGCTGAAACCCTCTTACATCTGATCCTGAACAGTGCAGCTTACTAATACCTGAGCAGTGATGCTATATGTAGGTGTGAGGCAGACATATAGGTACATTTGATACATTATTCCTATTTGCAAAGGTTCAATAAAAAATGTGTGGGTTGTTGCAAATTATTTCTGCCATCCTTCTTGCAATGAAGTTAACAGCTGACTGCGTTCAAATGCATCAGTTGTATAAATTCATAGGGCATTTTCATGTTTCAATCTAGTTACGTATTTCTAGTTGACCAAACATGTTCAAATTACCGTTAACTGCAATCCTATCACTTGGTTCACTGAGCAGAAAGGCAATATCTGTCTTTTAACCATTGCAGAACTGAAGCTGGAGGCAAAGGGAGGTGGCGGGGGGGAGGTCGGAGGGGGAGCACAGGTCTGAGCTCTCTCCCGGCACGGAGAACATGCCATTGCATTTGGAGACCCGCGCTCGCCGGGGGGCCGTGCCGCCTCGTCTTGTGCCCATGGTGACCCGCATCCCCGCGGCACTCGGCTCGTGGATCATCCCGTCTCCCGGCCTCGCAAGGACTTTGCTCACGCTCAGGCAGGGGAGATCCCTGGGCATCCACGGGCTGCACCCCGGCCCTGTCACCCACGGGACTCCCGTCCCAGCCATCGCACCACAGGGTTACCGCAGCCTCTCGGATCCGCTCGCTTTGTTGCAAGGGCTGAGACTGCTCACGGCTCTTCTAGCCTTCAGCGCTGGAAACAACGACCTCCTTTCAGGAGCCGAAGCCCGGGCTCTCGGGCTGTGGCGGCGGAGGCTCCGGCAGCTCTCCCCGCAGCGGGGCCCGGCTGTGCTGCTTTTTCTCTCCCTTTTCTCAGCCAGAAAACTCCTCATGAGCCGTACACGAGGACACGCCACATTTTTCCCCGGCTGCTATGATGCTCTTAGATCTTGCTTTGCCAAATGCTGCTTGGGTACAAACATACAAATGGGCTAGAAAACAGCTTTTCCTGAAGAGATTAACATAATCAGGAATAAGCCCCAAAAGCCAATTAAGAAGAGGGCAAGGGTCTGTAAGCCAAGACCTATTAGGTGGGAGGCAGTCGGAAGGCATCAAAGGCAGCCGCCCCCCGTGACGCGGTCCCGGTGGTGGCACGGGGCCGTGGGGTGGTCTCTGCCTCCCGCAGAGCTTTGCCAAGGTCCGTGCCGTGTCTGGCCACGAACGATGCGGGGACACGTCTCCCCGTATTCCCGTCCCGGCTGGAGCTGCTGCGTTGATCCCTGGCTGGCTGGCAAAGGGTCGTAAATGGTTTTATGAACTGCCTCTTTTCCCAGCGTCCTTCCGAGGGGTCCCACCGCGCTACCGGGCGCCGGTGAATTATTCAGTGTGCCACTTAGGTTTTTAAAGCTGCTGCGTCTCACACCAGCAGAGCTTAAACGACCCTCCCCTGTGGATAAATGCCTCTGCAAAGCCAGGTCTGACCATCAGATCTGCCCGTGCTTTCCAGAGAGTCATTTCTTTTCTTTACGCTTGCGGAAGCTTGTTTAAGTCTCGCCCTCTGCCACCCTGCCAGCGTCGCATTCTTCATCAGGCCAATGAATCTCTTATCGATGCCAAATGTTTTATCTACTTGTACATCCGTACCCTCGCGTCAGCCGTGCGGGTCGGGCTGCTCACTGAGAATATGCCTGGCTGGGGTAAAACCCTGTGGCAGCCCCATACAGTCGGGTCCTAAATCTGGGTGGACTATGGTGCAAAAGCAGCGGCGTTGCCTCCCCCCGTGCTCACAGCAGCACCGGCCCCGAGCCCGGTTCACGGGGGTTTGCTGCGCATGTCGCAGCGTGGAAATCAGTGTTTATGCCGGTGGAGCAGCCCTTGCCGCAGCAAGCCCAGCCTGTAGCGCAGAAAAGACGTTCCTGGCTCTTACCAAAAAGAAAGGAAAGAGAAATGGATGGAGTTGAATGTTAAAAGTCTCATCGTATGGCACGTTTGAGAGGTATCTGAACAATGTTTCAAGGAAAATGAGACATGAACTGAAGTCAACACGAATGACGTAGAAATTACCTGAAAAATTCACCTTATTTTAATGAATGCGATGCAGGAGAGGCTTTTTTTACCTGCGGTTTTGCATTACTTTCCTAGCTCTGCAGGAGAAGATCACTGCTGCTGGCAGTCCATAGGGCATTTTTCCTTCCAGAGAGCAACTTTTTGGCAAATTATTAGTCAAAACTCTCTTTTTCTTGATAATGCAACTTGGTGCTGACCAGAAGTGTTCTGCTCCAGCTCAGCAGAGACACCCCCCCGGGACGGAGGTCGGGCACCTGCAGAAGAGGCAGGAGATGGCCGGGTTGCTGGGGGAGGTGCAGGGAGAAGTGTGGATGTCGATGTTGATGGCAGTGAAGACAACAGCCGAGGTGAGCCCAGGCAGATCAGACTGGCTCATGTGTTTCTGATTCCCACGTAAAAGCTTGTGGTATAGAAAACATAAGCAGCCAGCAAACAGGCAGCAGTAACCAGCCCCGATAACAGCCCTGACTATCGTACATGTCAGCTAGGGCTCTCAAAAAGCTGGAGTAATAAAAAATAAATAAAGGAAACGTTCCAGACTGCTGGAAACTCCCCAAATTGCACTCCTGACTTTTAACACCCCATCTGCCGGCTGGTGCTAAAAAATTAATTTAGTGCAGCGGATGACAAAAGGCGTGTCCGGGGCGCAGCGTCAGCTGGATGTAGCTCCGTCCGCAGCCCGTCACGGTCCGGGGCAGGCAGGGCACTGCGGATGGGGCACGTTAGAGCTTACGCCTGTGGAGTCTGGCCAGCCCCACGGCCTGTTCCAGGCAGTGCAGAAGAGCAGGAGCAAGCTGATGAGCTCTGGAAGAAAAAAGCCTGCTGCTTGATGCAGGATTTAACTGCAGGTCAGCTGGAAGGCTCTCTAGCACCTGGCTGAGGCTCCGCAGCGTAAGAGATGTTCATCAGAAAGTATTTCACCTTGATAAAATTCTCCTGTATCGTTTCTGGCAACTGGCTAAGATGCACCATTATAGTTATTTTGGGAAGCTAGTTTAATACGGGCTTTTTTTCTCGTTTGATGGCAAGTGGTATATCCCTCCCAAGAGACTGCTGCCTTTCATTGCAGGGACCATAATCAGATTCTTCATGTATTAGTAATTACCTAGGAAGAAGCTATAAATATAATGAACATGCAAATGCTTCCTAAAGGTACCAGTAGTTACTTTCAGAGAAATTAATTATCTGTGAAAATCAGATCAAATAAATAATGTTCTCCTGGAATATCTGGTATAATTCATCATTTCAGAGTGTTCACGACTAGGGAGGACCACTGGATCATCTACTCTCACCCCATTTATAACATGGGCCATCCAACTGCACCCAGCTGTGCGTCTGTGGAGCCACGGTTCTCGCGTGGTTGACTAAAGCCTACCTGGTGTTTGTCTTGGGCTCCTCTTCCAGCCATGGAGACCCCACCCCTTCCCTGTGGCGTAAAGACATCCATCTCTTTTCTGCCTAATAGGAACATTTCCCCTAATCCTCCTTCCATCTGTCACCTTGTTTTGCAGATGCTGCCCAGGAGCGGCGCAGAGCCACCAGCCGCACCTGCAGGTGAGTGTCAAAGCCCAGAGAACCGATGGGAAAAGCCACTCGGCAGACGGTGTTCGCTCTGCTTCTCGCTCCCGATTCTTACCTCTCAAGAAAGGGAAAAAGGGATCTAGCTGCTTTTGTTTTAATTAGTGTCTAGTCTCTGTTGCAACTTGACATCTTCATTTAATTTTGTTTGCAATATACATGTAGAGGAGAATGATAATGTAATATAGTAATGATCATTCCTGAGACAGTCACTCATTCAAAATATTACTCCTGTTTAATCAGTGCAGTCGAGTGATTTATCGACTTGCATAACCAATCTTGCCTGGCATTTCACTGTAATTAAAACAACTACATTCCCAGAGTCCATCTGCATATAATAAATTGTAGAAAACTATGTCAGGGCAACATTAATACTGATGATTTGCACATGCACGTGTGACAGTCAAATCTCTCTGAGCTGGGGCTCATCCTCTTCCCGCTGGCGAGGGCGGACACTCGGGCAGGAGCTGGAGCTCGGGGTCCGAGGAGTCCCGGGAGGCTGCAGGAGCAAACCCCGAACACGTTGGTCGTGTCCAGCTGAACCAGAGAAGATGCATTCAGGGCTTTTCCCATGAGTGCTCTTGGGGAATAAGGCTACAGTTTTATCACATGGAGTCGCCCAATTCCTTCTCAATTCACGGAGGGAGGGCAGTGCAAGAAGGGACTCGGTGATGCCCGGTCTGGACCAGAGCAGACCCCAAAACCAGGACAGCAGCTGAGAAACCCGAGTCAGCCGCTCGCTTCGTTCCAGGCCTTGGCAGGAGTCGTGAATTCGCAGCCTCCAAGGCAGAAGACAACGGTGACACAAGTGTTTGAAATACAATCAGTACATGTGGTTCTCCTGGCTGAGCTGTAAGGAATGTGAAGGCAAAGGTCGTGCTCTGTCCCCCCTTCCCCTTCCCCACCGACGCCTGCCCAAGCTTTCCCGATGGGTCCCTGCGACCTGCTGCATCGGGTCACCCTGGACCCTCTGATAATTTCACTGCTGTCATCGGAGGGTTTGTGAAAATCAGCTTCTTTTTCTTGAGTCAAATTCCAACAACCAAGACTCAGAAGTATTCTAAAAAAAAAAATGTAGTGGAAGATGTCAGCTTGTCGTTAAGAAAAGAACAACTGTCAAAACCCAAAGATTTTCTGCCAAAACCCACTGAAAACTGCAGGGAGAGAGAAGCCAGTCCAAAAGAGTCAGTTTGGGTGTTGTCAGCCTTTTTTTTGACAAAAATTCTAAATATTTTGAAGAAAGGGGACAGCTTCCAGGAATTTCTGTTTTCAGCAGCTCTGTTTTCTGTGAGTTCTGACCCAGAATTCCCCGCCGGGAGCCGTGCTGGTGCCCCCGCCCTGCTGCCCGGACCCCTGACCGCCGGACAGGAGAAGATCCTTCCTGGATCCTTCAGTGGAGTTCGGCTGCTCCTCGCTGCCGGGACACTGCCCCAGCGCCGTCCCCGAGAAAAGGCGGGTTAGCCGAGTGACTGGGGAGCAGGGGCTTCGGTTCTGCTTCTGCTTCTATTTTTTTATCGGTATGACATGTTTTCCTCTAATTTACCCACTGCTGATTTTCAAGCATTGTGGAAAAACGAAGACCTGAGTCTGGTTTTGGCCCGAGTCACTCTTAGCTTAGCATTGCCAATCCCAAGAGCTGCACAGAGCCCGCACACATTAATTAGCATAAACTTAGAGGCAAACGAGCACCCCACCCCACCCTGTCAGTGCAGAAGGAGCAATCTGGGCAGCTCACGGCTTCGGCTCTGCCGTCTCCAGCTGCTGAGCCATGCCGGGCACTGCCCCAGAAGGATGCTTGGAGCGGCTGCCCGGCATCAGCCAGGGCTGGCACCTCGCTCCCAGCCAGGGAGGAGTGGTACCGGGGAGGTAAATGGGTTCCTGCTGTGGGAATGGAAAGCAAAAAGCAGCTGCCTGCAGTGAAACCAGCAGCCCAAGGCAGTCAGCTCAGAGAGGGCTGGAGGCGAGGCAGGGAAAGGGCACGAGGTGCTGCAGGGCAGAGAAAATCAGCTGGATGACACTCAACTCTCACCCCAGGCTCTTATCCATGTGTTGAGGTGTTGTGATGCTATTAAAGTACTAGGAAAGGACTTAACCCTCTCCCCTGCCTTTGCCGCTTCATGCTGGGCTTGTTCAGCTGTTAGTGGTGTGGGACCAGCCTGTTGCATGATAAGATCTTCATATCCAGCGTAAACCGGCCCCATGCGATTGCAGAGCCCCAACGGAGGGGTGTCCCACGGCCGAAACGGCGATGCTGCCCTTGGGAGGCAGCTGTCACCGGCCGGCAGGCCTCCCCATGGCCTGTTTTCAACTCTTTGCTGTTCACCAGTAAATTAAAAAGTCGACCCAGGGCACAGATTTTTATCACCCAAACACTTCTGTGGTTTCAGGAGGCTCCGGCCGGGATGCTCCTGCGGCTGCTGTCAGCTCTCCACTCCGCTCCTTCCAGCATTTCTGTCTCTTCTCTTACACGCGAGCCCTGCGCTGCTGTCGCTCATGGAAGATTTTCCCTTGGCACTTTTTCAAGCCAATGTTTTCCTTAGCAGCTAGCTTCCTCCAGCTTGGAGATACAGAGGCTTGGGCGTTTGCTTTTTCCTTTAGGTTTGATGTCGGTTGTTCTTCAAGATAAGGGAAGGAGGATGAAGAATTCAGGGTCTTTGGCCGTCCACTCCAAATAATCTCACAGGAAATTATTTTCTTTCTCCCGTTAGGCATGGGAAAAGGATCAGAACCAAAGATTTGGCTGTTTACCCACAGGCTAACTTGGCATAGCTGATGGCAGAGCTGCGATCCCCATGGGAAGGAGTGACCCCGGCGTGGCGGCGGGTATCCTCCCAGGCGGATACATAGCAGAGGCAGGTCTGGCTGGAGGCAGGAGGTGCAGGTCGGCTGCCCTGCTGTGTGGGCTTTGGCAGCCCTTGGAGCCACTGAAAGACTATTTCATGCTTGGGGAGCTTGACAAACAGGAGTGATTTATAGCTCCTGGGTCTGATTTTCATTGCTACCAAGGGCTGTGTGCCACTCCAGCGGTGAGATAACCCATTGTAAGCCACACTCAAACATCTGGGGTTTCCATTTTTAAACTAAAGCTGCAGCTGACAAACTGTGCTGTGAGGAGAAGAAACAGGAGCTTGAAGGGGAGTAAAAGGTGTCAGACCCCCACGGCTCCCCTACAGTGTCTGCCTGTGACAGCAGCAGCACACGTGTGTCTGTGCCAGGGCGGAGAAGCAGCACAAATGCCACATGTGCATGTGAGAGAAAGCACGAAGGCGTCAGAGCAGGAAAAAATCATGATCAATTGCTCTAATTGCCTCCCTGTACCTCCACGAGCCAGCCAAGCGTGCCGCTGCCGTGGCGGCCGGTGGGGGGGATCCGTCCCGGGGAGGAGGTGCTGGCGGCACTCGGAGCCATCGCAGCCCCCCGGGTGCGTGGGGTCAGAGGAAAAGTGTCGCTAAAAGCCTGTCACCAGCCTGCCTGCTCCTACGGCTGCTCTCATCACTCCCGAAGCTGTCACGGCGAGGGCACCGTGTCGAGATGGGACGTCACGTTGCAGCCGTGGGTCACAACCACGGGAGCACTTACGCGGGAAGTGGCCACGTGGCTGGTCCCGGCACGTGCAACCGGGTCTCGGGGCAGAGCCGGTGCCGCTGTGGCTGTGCTGGACCCCGTGCAACAGCAGCACGCTGCCCCAGCTCAGGCACGGACCCCCACGGTCCCCCCACACGTGCTGTCCACAGGCGTCCTGGCTGTCCCCGACCCCTCCAGGCAGGGCACTGAGGTGGCAGCTGCTGGAAGGTGGCACTGAGAGATGGCTTCCAGCAGCGCTTGGTAACAGATAACTGCTAAAGAACCTATGAATCTATCACCTCTTTTACTTTCTACAGCCCCTTCCCCAGTTTTCCTGTTTTGCGTGGGCTGAACACACACGAGTGTCTCAGCAGACCCTCTCAAAGCGCCTTCAGCAGAGATGCTGGTGGTCCAACCGCAGGCTGCTCGAGGAGTGCCGTGTCCTGGCCGGGGGCTGCTGGCCAGCTCCAGCTCCACACCTGCACCTGGGAATGTCCCAGTTCTTGGCAGTTTTACGTGTTTGGTGATCAGCTGCAGAGCAGGAGTCGGGAAACAAAGTTCAGCTCCTTCCAGGCGTGTGCACGCTGCCTGCGCACAAGGCTGGAGCAGGCGATACCCTGAGCGAGCTGCTCTGTGGCTAACGCACCTCTTGCTTCTTGGAAGCACTGAATAAGGTTGTATGATTTAGCACTCAGGTGGGTGAATAATGCTTATTTATCTCTGCCATGCAGCATGACTGCGTTGGTGCTCTGAACATCAGCACGGGCTGCTGTGAGCACAGCCGCACGGCACGCCGCAGCTCAGCCTGCACGAACGCACCGATCCAGTCCGTACAGCAGCCCCCGGGCTGGGAGCAGGTGGTCCTCTTCGGGACCTGGCCTGCGGCCGGCAGAGTTTCCAAGGACTCAGCGTCGGGGTTGGAAGGTTATTCCTGTCTAGGAATGATTCCCTGCTGAGGAAATAGCATTGGCTCTTTGTTAGAGCGCAGCAAGCGTGTAACAGCCGGAGCGAGCGGGTGGGCTCGGGGAGCAGAGCCCCTTCCCCAGCTCGCTGCCCTCGGGCAGAGCCAGCGGCCGGAGCACCCACCACCCTCCTGCTCGCAAGATGCGATTGCCACCTACAGTCCCTGCTCCCGCATTTCTGCTCGGCAGCGGGAAGCTCCCCGCAGCTCGCCAGCTGGGCCTGGACACGGCTCGCTCGCTCTCGGCCGCACGCTTGCAGCCGTGCGCTGGGCCTTGTATTGCCGCCGTATTGCAGCAATTTTGGCAATATCGGGTCTCCCCGCAAAGGACCCCACTGCTGCTGCCTGGGGGTGGGATGGGGTAGGCTGGGATGAGCCGGTAAATCCAGCAAGAGCAGTCAAAGCCCAGTGGGTTTGTTATTCCCGGCCTGGGAAGAGAGCCAGGGCTGGTGGGAGAGAGGAATCGGGGAGCGCAGGTGCCTGTGCCGTGTCCCCATCCGCCTGCAGGAATCCCGGGATCCCTCAGCATCCCACCGCCCCGCTCGGACAGCAGCGCCCGGCGGCAGGGTGGTGAGCGAGCCCCATCCAGCAGCCCAGAGACCCGCTGGGACCGGGGGGTGCCTCTGCTTCATTATTATTTATTATTTGCGCTGACTGTGATTGCAACATGTCACCTCCCTGATGCTTGTGGTTCGAGTGGAAAGGACTCACCTGACATATCAGCTGAGCGCATTTTCTCCGGATAGCAGACACACAAACATGGAGCCCCTCGGCATCTTTGGCGGACGAGCGGCCGCTCTGCTCCCGCCGCAGCGGTACCGGCTGGCTGGAAAACCCCCGGCTGGGACCCTGTGCCGGACCCCACGGCTGTGGTGAGATAAACAGTCCCACCAGCCTGGGAATGCTGGTGCCTGGAAAGGCATAAACTGGGAGAGCTAAAGACAATTTGTTTAATCTGTCCTGACCCCGATCAATTCACAAATATTCCAGAGTACTTGAGGCACAGATCAGCAGAAAATTTCTGATTCGGGTCATAAAAAAAAAAGAATTGAGACTGTGCTGAAGGGGAAACTACCTTCACGTAAGGGAAGAGAAGTTATGTGGGTCTCAGCTGCTCCCAAGTATTTACATTGCCTTCAGCCCCGCAGTCAGGCCCTCAGCACACTGTGGAGTTTGGCTTAATTAGTATTTGTTCTTCATTCTAGGCCATAAAAACCCCTAAGATTCATGTGCTGCGTTTTATTTTTGTGAGCAACTCTGTGCTGTGGTGCGAGGGGGTAGTTTGCTCCATCCCAGTTGGGGGGGGGGGTGCGTGCTCGGGTCCCCCGGCAGCTCCAAGCCCCAGGGTGAGCCGGCCCTTGGCACAGTCCCCACGGACACGGACACGGACATGGACACGGACACAGACACGGGTGTTTTCCTCCTGGCACATTCTCCCACTCCCGCCTCCTGCAGGTGACGCATGCGGTGCCTGGTGCTCCTCCTACAGCCTGTTTACACTGCCTAGACAGCACAGCCCTATTCCCATCTGTGATTACAAATTAGCAGCCTAATCCTAAGTATCTTTTTTGCCTGAAGATGATTGTCTAAATCTGATTTTTTAATCTGTCTTTACCAGCTGCTCCTGCTGCTGCCCTTTGCAATTTATTTTGCACGTGACTTACACTGGATAAAAAATATCTGTTTAATTTTCTGCAATGTCAAACATCCTTTTAGCTGGAGACAGTGGTTTACGTGTTCCACAACAATAGGGGAGCGCTGCCAGCGTAGCAGTCTCTTCTTTTCCTTGGGATTTATTGACTACAGTGAGGTCCTGCTCTAATCTTCTCCTCACACTCCGTTTCTTTCCCTAAGAACCAGTAAGCTCCTTGAGTCTCCTGTATCATCTCCGTTATGGGCAGACTCTTCATTGGCTTATACCCTGTTCAATCCTATTGAAGTGCAGGGCAGTGCTGTGCATCCGAATCAGCACAGATTTCTTGCCTTGAATAGCCTGTTTTATGCGTGCTCTGGGGAACAGAACCAGCCTCACTGAAGACTAGAATCCTTCCAAAAGGGATTTTGAATATTTCAGATAAATCTTACTAATGGTAAAGCTAGCTATTCACTCCCAGCTCCTCATACATAGGATTTGACCCTTTATTATGTTAATGCAAGCATTCAGTGGATGCTGTGCACAATCCCGTTCGGCCTCTCCATCTCCCCTATTGTCTGCCAGGAGCGATCCCCAGCCCCGGAGCTGCAGGTCCCCGAGCCCCCAGCCCCACTGCGGCCGGAGGGCTTTGCCCCTTCTACTGGGGAGGGGGAGCGGGGGGGTCTTTGCCCCTCGGAGCTCCTGGGGGTGCCAGCCGGGGCAGGTGGGACCAGCAGCACCCGCTCCCCGGGGCACGGGTTTGTGTTTGAACCACCACGGATCTCTTCTGGCTGAAGGTGGGAGGAGGGAGAAATTAGCCCCTTGGTTTGGGGCGTTGCAAATGGTCGCTGGTTTCCTTATTCTGGGAATAAAATAAGGAATAAGGAATATTCCTTTTCCAGCTGCAGGTGGGTTTCCAGGCTCACCGGTTGCGCCGGGGCAGCTGACGCCGTGCGATTTCTCGTGTGCTTGTGTGCTCCTCCGCAGCTCTGTTCGCACAAACAAGGCTGTACCCGGAGTGCGTGTGTGTGTGTGTGCGTGTGTGTGCGGAATCAAGCCTCAGACCTCGACAGCAGGAGCAAATCGCTCTGGGTACGCGTGGTTCCGCTCTGCATTTCAAGTCAGTGCTGTTGTGCAGACAGAGTGATATCCCTGGGATCTGAGCTAGGAGATGAGCAAAAAATTACATCAGGGTCTTACTGAAGAAAAGCAAGAATATAAGAAGCCTCAGAAAATGTTGTGGAGAAATTTGTGTTTTGGCATTCCTACCTCCTGCCTGTCTGGGGCTTGTCAGCAGCTGACAAGCAGTAAAAGAAATGGGCAGACGCTGTCAGCTGCTAGTGGGAGCGCCGGTCTAGTTCTTCCTCCGTCACTCAGCTCCGCCAGCCTGAATGGAAGGTGCAAAACAAAAATCTCCGAGCTGCCCTCTTCCCTCCGCCCTGCTGCAGTGGGAAGCCCAGGGGAGCGCCCGGCCAGCAATTCTCTCATCAACAACCTCGTGTGTCTTACTTTCTCTGGAGGCAGCTATTAGCTGTGTGTGCTCTCACCCAAGAGCCGGGCATCCTCACGCGACTTTATCCTCCAGCTTAGCGAAGCCCACGGGGCTTTACATTGCTCACAGGTGTCTCGGGGGGACTTTGGGGTACCAAAACTTCGAGGTTTCTGAGGACGTTCTGTCTCTCTCTGTAGGAAGCACGTTCCCACTCTTGCTGGAGCCGTGCATGCCGCCTGCGGATGCTGCGCCAGGAGCATGGATGCAGGCACTGGTGGGAGCAGAGCTGAACCCTGAACGAGCTCCCGTGAAAAGCAGCCATACGAGGCTCAGCAGTGAGCAACGTGTTTGCAGGTAAGCCCCTCAGAGCCGGAGTGAGACCTTGCAATCCCAGCCCCAGCCATCCACGTGGGCTGTTAGCAGCTTGCTCTGGAGCAGGGTTGCCTTCCCTGATTGCTAATTTAGATTTTCCTGCCATCCCACACAGTGGAATCAGGGGAAATAAAATTACAGACTTATTCACTTTTTGTACAACTGATGTGCTGATTACCTGTCAATCACGGAATTGCATTAACATCTGACAGTGTGTGCATAACAATTACCCCCATCAAATTAAGGAAACCTTTCACACTCAGAGACAGAGAGAGGGAGGAAATTCAATCAGCATAATTAGTTCAATCAGAAAAGAACTTCTTTTCATCAAGAAGGGGAAAAACGTACAGCAAAAGCAGGGTGGGAGACAGGTATCTCTCAGGGCTGAGAGGTCGGCTCATGCACAGACCACAGCAGCGCCTGGCACGGTGTGACGGGGGGCTGGATTCCCAGCCGTGGGGGCCGAGGGCTGGCCAGGCTCCGTGCTTCCTCCCCACCTGTGTTCCTCCTCTTCTGCCTCCTGAAATCCTTTTCGGTAGTTTCTGGGTGAGCTCCTTCCCGGCGGCTCTGCTGCCCTGGCTGTCCCTGCCCACCTCCAGGGAGGCGAAGGAGCAGGGGGGTTCCCACCGCCCCTCCGGCAGTTCCTCCCCTCCGCACCCCGAAACGGCAGCCGGAGGAGGCGGGTGCACCGGGATGCAGGGATGCGGAGGCTGCCTTGGCTTGGTGGGACTGGAGCAGGGCCGAGCGGCATGGAGGCGGTGTGCTCTCGCGGGAGGATTTGTCTCGTATTCCCTGTGGAGGGAAGGGGGATTATTAATGCTAATTACTAACAGCAAAAACAAGAGAGGGGAAAAAAAGCTCAATTAGCAACAATACAAATGAAGCTGGACTAGTGCTGCTGAGCGATGGCAAGCGTGCTGAGGTGGGGATGTACGCGGTGCCAGGGCTGGGCAGGGCATCGCCGCTCTCCTCCCCGGCGTTGGAAGCAAAACCCACCAGCATCGGCTGTGTGCTCTGGGAGGGATGGGGCAGAGGGCATGGGGACGCCTGCGGTACTGGGTCTACCCCTTCTGCCGCTTCCCTCTGTTAAAACCAGTAACTAAAGGCTTCAGGCAGATAGTCACTGAGGCTGAAGGTGGCTGAACCTGAGATCAGACCTGAGGTGGTTTTATCCAGTGATCTGAGAAAGATCATGCAGCTGGAACAAGACGGGGAAGGGATGTGGAGCTTCATGACTTCTCAGCACAGCTAGCAAAAGCCAGTGGAGTGACAAAAGGAAGCTCTTGCAGTGGTGTATGACAGGCACGTGCGCCAAACGACTCCTGAATTTTTGCTGAGTTAATTATTTTGTAATTAAATTCAAGTTGAAAGGCACAAACATTCCTGCCACTACGGCAGCAGCTCAGGGGGAGCGAGCTGTAGCTAGGTCAGGTACTCGTGGCATTTTTGCTCCAGCATCAGCTCGGTGCTATGAAGGTTTTACCCTTCTGATGGGCAAATCCCTTCGGACAGCAGCTGTGAGTCGGTTTGGACGGTGCTGTCAGGGCCAATTGCCCTGAGAGCACCTGGGTCGCCCTGGGGTTTGTGGGGCATTTACTGTGTCTGGGCTTACTGTGCTCTCCTGCTCTCTTAGGAAGATGCCAGTGTTGGAGGTGAGGTTTAAAGCCGTTGGGGTTGGGACAGGGTTTCCCATATTGGGGGCATTTTTGATGCACAGAGGAGTTATTACAGAATGTGGTTGAAGGGTGTCGCGTGCAGGCATGAGCCGGAGGGGGGCTCAAAGCTGGGAAAGGAAATGATCCTAGCAAGTCCTCACTGTGAATGCTTGTAACAAAAGAGATTTGCAACTATTAGAGTGAGAACAGGTTGCTGGAGAGGACGTGGGATTCTTGATTTCTAAGAATAGGGTAAATAAGCATCTCTAGGAATGGCATAGTGGAGCTGCTTTTGCCTAAGGCAGGCAAGTGGCCCCTTGCAGCGTGTTTTTCTGTAGTTCTGATGTGCTCGTTATTAGTTTTCACATCCCAGCTCCACTCTAGGATCAGGCCCAGCTCTGCAGAGCTGTGCAGAAGACTGGAAGGACCCGATCCCCATCCACCAGCCTTCATGAACAGCAGATAAATATGAGAGAGCAGGAACCCACGGCAGGAGAAACAGGGGTGCAGGTAGCCGCGGCCCGTGCCTGTTCTCTCTGAGTGCAGGTGGGTGGTACAAAGTCAGGTTCATTTTCTTTTCCCAAAATATGGTCTGTAACTGAATAAGCAAGTAAATAAACCAGTCCTCTCTCAGCAGTCTGCGTGCCATCTGCTTACCATTACCAGCTGGCATCCACTCATTAGTTTATACCTCCCTTTCGTTCCGGAGGATCCAAAGCATCCTGCAAACTTTGGGCAGTGTTTGGCTCTCACTTGCACCTGCATATGTCCAGAATGACTCAGAGTTGACGTTGTCCTTTAAAAAGCTGATATTAAGGATTATTTAGCTGTCCACTGAAATGCAGACATCCCTGGCGAGCCACGCAGCAGCTGCCCGGCGGTCCAGGGTAGGTGGTGAGTGTCGGGCTGCTGCGGGGACCTGCTCTCCCCACCGTCCCACCGCCCTGACCCTGCGCCGGGCCGTGCTGCCGAGATTCACCTTCCGAGAGAAACAGCTTCTCCCATGCTGGGTGCAAGGCGGGCGGAGTGGAAGTTTTCTCCCAGCAAGCTGCACGTGCCTGAGGTCTGCGCAAGCTTATCTCAGCTCTGCGTCCAGAATTAGACAAGGAGGAACAGAGTGAGGCATTAGAAACAAATTGTGAACAGATGTCAGGCAGAATAATAAGAAACGTATGGAAGCCCCACCAGGATAGACTGATGAGGCAAAAAAAGCACTGGGCTCGCTGAAGCAACAGCTGCTGTCCTGGAGGGAAAGGCACAGGGAGGAGGAACAAGCCTGCACGGGATCAGCCGTCAATAGAGAAACTTCTGTTATGGAAGTTCTCCTCCCGCAGGGACACCCGCTCACTCGCCGGCACGCCTGCTGCTCTGCTGTGGTTGCACAGCAACATCACATTAGGATGCATGATTTAAACATCTTGGCTCTGGTGCTTCCACTTACTTATCCTGCAAATTGAGGAGATGGAGACAGGTTTCCCTCTGCTTCCACCTTGTCTATGGCTGCAGACAGAGAGCGAGGAGGGCAAAGTTTCGGAATAGGACAGCTCATAAAAGGGGCAAAAATTCCTCGCATAGCGATAAAATCAGGAATTTCGTTCTCCTGCTTTGGCTTGCTTCCCTAACCTTGGTCGGAGTGAAAACTTTATTGCATAAATAGCTTGGGTGAGTCTTGCTTGTCGCTGCGTAGAAACTTAAAGCCCTTTTGCCGAGAAGAGCTGTGTCAGTCCCACCCCGCTGTCTCCCCTGCCAGAAAAGGTGATTCATGAAAACAGCCACTTCTGCAAGAGGAAAATGCTTCCCGGCTCTGCCCGGCTGGCTGGGACTGCCCCGCTCTCCCCCACCTGAAGCTTGACCCACCCATGTTTCGTGTGATGATCGGGCACAGGAGCTGGGAGCCGCACGTCCCTGGCAGCAGCCTTGGCCCGGCATCGCAGCTGCTCGCTCAGCCTCGAGCACAGCCGCCCGGAGAAGGGGCTGAGGTTTTACCTGCGAGGCAGCAAGGTTTCCTCCGCAGACGGAGCCCAGCACCCTGCTCAGCGACCAGGGCATCATGTCCTGGCTCCAGCTCGCAGCGTGCGGCCCACGGACATGGGGTGGGAAGAGACAGAAACCTTTTTAAATACCCCAAAAGGGAGTTTCTTTATTTACTCGCAAGAGTAAAGTTCAAAATGTATTTTTTGTCAACAGCGCATTTTAAAATAGCTTCTAATGAGTGAGTCAGAGAGGAGATGCTGGGGGAGGGAGCTGAGCCTGTCATTCAGCACATGAAAGGCTGAAAAATCTTTGTCTGACTTAAAAATTAAAGTATAAAGATTGAAGATTACTACAGGCTGCAGATAACGATGGCGCAGATGCAAACCTGGAGCAGTGGTAGAATGCGCTCTGGACTGCTTCCCTCTGGGCCTGAAACAATAATGCTCGTGCTTTTCGAGCTGCTTAATGAATGTGCAAGCCGGAGAGCTGTATCAAAGCCCTTTCAAGAGGTTTTCCTCTGCACTGCACGCAGAGTGTGTGCCCTCGCAGGCAGGTTCCTATGCTCAGGGTGGCTGGCAAGCAGAGAACTGGTACTTCTGACATAAGGTCCCAGGCAGCAGGTCAGCGTTTCCTTGCGCTTCCCCGGGAGGTTGTTCCGGAGCCGCTCTGTTCCCTGCTGCGTGCT
The DNA here is from genome assembly GCA_026212715.1 of Elanus axillaris. NCBI lineage: Eukaryota > Metazoa > Chordata > Aves > Accipitriformes > Accipitridae > Elanus > Elanus axillaris. The sequence goes on along the minus strand of JANZLQ010000022.1, from coordinate 842,712 downwards.
GCAGGGACGTCACCGCGCCGCTGCTCTCGCTGTCAGTGTTGGGACGTGGGTCCCTGCTACAGCGAGCCAACAGTCACTCTCTTTCCCCCTTCCCTCCTGGCTGGGAAAGGGCCCCAGGGCCAGGGAGCGCTGAGTCCCAGTGCTGTGGCGGAGGGGTGTGAGATAATTGACTCAGGCTTCTCATGGAGAGCGTCTGCAAAAGTCGTTTGGCCAGAAGGGTTGTGGCCGACTGGAAGAACTGGGCCCCCAAACCCATCTAATGTCATTAATACCAATTCTTGCACATGCAGATTATTGCGTGTGGGAATAGACAAGAATGCATGAAGGCAGAGCTGCACACTGAATATTGCACATGCGGTTCAAGGGCTCGTTTTGAAAACTTGGCGTCCATAGGAAAGCAAATACTTTTAAGAAGAGTCATGCCAACGAGGAAAAGAGAAAATTTTCCCAGCCTGAGTAATCCTCCAAGAGCTGTCACGGGAGGTAAATGTCATCGTCTTCAGACTTGAACTCATTATTTTTCTGGCTTGTAAATGGACAAGTTGCTGATATTTTCATCAGCGATATCAAAGCCTGTAGAGCTCTGCGGCGTAACGAGTTGTGACACTGGCTCAGGTTCCTTTACCGCGGGAAAAGAGAGGGAAGACAAACGTTGCCGTCCCTGGTGGATGCGAGCAGGGCACATGCAAGCGTGAGCAGAGCTGGCCGGTGGTGCAAAACTGTCAGGAGAGAGGTGGGATTGGGTTCGACTGACTGCTGGAGAGCCGGTTGAAAGGCTAATCTGCCTGCGAAGAGCTGGTGTCTCGCCTGGTTAGGAAGAGCACTCCCCTTGTTCTGCTCTGATTTCTGCTCCACAGACTGAGCTGTTGTAAAACTTGCTCTAATTCCCCCTCCTGTCTTGCCCTTAAGCCAAACGCAGCCCTGGTGAGGAGGTGGACGGCAGCTGCGGGGCTGGATCCAGCCCACAGGGACGGGAGCACCGAGGGCTCCTCCAGGCCGGCGCGGCAGCCCCGGCAGCGGCTCCGTGGCACTTGGGGACATCCCTGAAAGATGCCGGTTGGTTCCTTAACGTGTCGCGCTGGTATTTGCTAGGCACAAAGAGGCAGTAAGATCCTAGAGGCAGATTTTCTGGTGACTTGCAAGGCGCAGCGGTGACACAGCTGGGGTCACCCAGCTCCATCCCGGTGCTGCCCTGGGAGCAGGGACTCTTGGTGGGCGAGGAGCAGAATTTGTGCATGTTGAGTTTGTCCTGTGTGCGATGAGCCGTGATGGTGATCGAGTAGTTCCTCGGGCAGCTTTGGGGTGGCGAGCGGTGCGGTGTGAGCCTGGTGCTGTGCCCCGGTAGCGGCGCAGGACGGCGTGGCACTGCTCGACACGTTAACCACGGCCGAGCGCAGCATCCCGGGGCTGAGCACGGGGGGGGACATGTAAAATGCCCGAGCTTTGGGCCGGCCACCCCACCCTCGCCGCCTCCTCCTCCTCCTCCTCCTCCTTGAAAGCCCGGGTGCCGCTGGCAGGAAGAGCACCACTTCCCCAGAGCATCCCTTCCCATGGGCTCGTCGCTGGGAGGAGGTGCGGGCTGGTGCACAGGGAATAAGCCAATTCCAGAGCAAACGTCCCCAGCCACTCATGGAAGGGACGCCAGTGGCCAAGTCCTCGGCATGGATAACCAACCCGGGTTTAGCCCACTGGACAACAAATCTCTGTATTCCTGCTGTTGGCACTCCTCAGCCAAATGGGCCTGAAAACGCTCCCTTGAAATGATCCCATTTTGTGTAAGAAAATCACCTCCAAGAGTCAGAATCAGGTCCCTTGTCAGAAAGGGTGGGCGTGGGTGTGGGCAGAGGGGCTTCAGCCCGGGGCAGGGTCCTGTGGCCGCGTGCATGACCCGAGCCGGAGCCCTGGCCCTCATCTGTCTGGGCGGGCATGCCATCCCTGCTTTAAACATGTAATATTTTTTCTAGGAAGTACTTACTGTAAGTGATAATGTTGATATTTAAGAGTATTTCTTCTTAAAGGTACCTTTAAGCAAAATCAAGCTTTAGCTGTGATTCATTCCCACTTGACAATCAAGCAGACACACATAGGCACAGATATTTCTGCATATATATATATGCACACATAGACACATATCTGTTCAAAATTGGAAAGCAATCAATTCTGAGGTTTATTTAATGCTGCATTGCACAAGTTTGATAGCCGGGTTGGTTAATTGCTGCACTAATAACACCCTTCGTCAAAGAGACTTGCGGGCAAAAATAAAAAAAAAAGCTTTAAAAATTAAAATGGCAATAAATACAAGCTCCTGCTGTACAACGCCTAACATTTTTAAAAACCAGCATCTAAATAGCAAATTAGCTGACACTGAGAGGAAGCGTATTTCCAACACTATTCCCTATTCTAGGAGTTAGAAAAACACAGCAATTTTTTATCATTAAGGAGCTTTCCCAGCAGCAAGCACCTCGTGCACACCCTCCTGCGCTCGCACCCTTGGAGCCTCAGCAGCTTGGGAGCCCCTTTTTCGGCAGAAAACTTTGTTTTCACTGCTGTGGGTCACAGGTGGGATGGGACCTGCCAGGGAAGGGACCCCCCGAGGCAGGGGGACGCTGGGGACCGCAGGGCCCTGGGAGCGCTGGGCAGGACCCCTCGCTTCTCAGCCAGTCGCCGTGGATCCCATGGGCGAGCGCTGTTGTTGGGCTTAATAAAAATACTTGTACTTGCTCAGACACGATGGGAGGCGAGGGGCACAGCCACAGCGGAGCGAGTTCAGTTCGGATGGCACGGAGGGACGCGAGCAGCTCCTCACCGAGGCGGACAGGGGCCGGCGGAAAGGACCGAGATCCCAGCGTGGTTTGCACTAAGGACTCGGGCTGCAGGCTTTTGGGGCTGAGCATTTGCAGCAGGTGAGAGGAGGGGGGGCCTCCTCTGCCCGCTCACCACCGCTAACGGGTTAATTAACGTGTCCTCGCCAAGCGTCGCTCCCATCTGCTGCCGGCAGCAAGGTCATGGGCTGCAGAGCTGGGACTGCGATTCACGGTGCCGCTGAGAGCGTGAGCGAAACCTATCGGAATATAGGTAATTTGATTAGAAATTAATTGGCCTACATCAGAGCCTTAAAAATCTAACAGATTTGCTGCTGATAAAATTAAAATTAGAAACTGAATTGATTAGCCCGTGCCAGCAAAAGAACCAAAATGTCAAAGGCACCAGCTGCACATTTGCATTTGGTACTTAACAAAGTTCTTACCAAAGCAAGTGAGAGATGTTTGACATTTCCATGATTTCTGCAATTCTAATGTATCTTTTATTGATATTAATTAAAAAATGCAAAGCAATAACAAAGTGGGAAATGACGGAAGGGAGGTTGGCCATTCCGGCTGGGCAGCTAGTGCAGAGCGTGGCGTGCGGTTCCCGCTCCGCCGTCGTTAGGAGCAATTAACGTCGGGCTGTTCCTCCTTCGCCTTCCTCTGGGACGGGGCTGGTTCAAGTGCCGGGTGCTGCCCTGCCTTTGCTGGGGCAGATGCTGTGCAGGGATCCTCCAGGTCCTCTCCCGGATCCTCCAGGTCCTCTCCGGGCTCACCCCAGGGCCCCGGTGGGTTGTGCCACCTCCTTCTCGACTCAGAGGAGTGATCGGGATCGGAGCGGGTGCCCTCGCCTTCCTCCCGGGAAGCCTGCCCGCGTACGCCGCGGCACGGGGAGGAGTACAGCCTTAATGGGAAAACCGCGGACCTTGCCGTGCCGAAGGGGGCGAAGGGCTCTTTCTGGCCTGGCTGCTGTAGACCTTTGTGCCCTGCGAGGGAGGCACGTCCGACTGCTCCGGGTAAAAGGAGCTGGTGAAAGCTGGGCTTTGTGAGCGCTCGGAGAAGGAAAAGCATTGCGTTAGCCATCCCTAAATCCAGATGGCCCAGAAAAGATGATTAAACATCACTCTTCTTCACATTCCCTTCCTTCCCGTTCGCTTTCCCTGCAGAGGACCGCAGGGAACATGGACGTTTTCTGTCGCTGTTCTTCCGGCTCTTTCCTCAGGGAGCAGGATTTTGCAGATAAAGCCTTGTCCTGGCAGCGGGGACAGATTCCTGGTGTGCAGGCACGTTTGTGCATCCCTGCGCATGCCCGGATGGCGTGTGTTGGTGTGTTACTATGCGCACGTTCTGCTTGTGTGTGCCCCGTGTATGTCCGTAGGTATGAGCTTTCTGGTGCATCGGTGAGTTTGCCGGTAAGAGCACGGACGTGCGCCAGCGTGAGCCATGCAGGCAGGGGGAAGAGGGACCCATGTCCCTGGGGCCCGTGTTTTAAACAGGCAGAGTGAATAAATCACTGGATTGCCTGGCTTGTTCTCTTTGGCTGGTCATGTGTCATTTTTATGCTTATTGTGTTGAAAAAAAGTATTTGTGGAGTGTTGAAAAAAAGTATTTGTGGAGTGTAAAGCTTGGGTGAAGTTTTAATTGGGAACAGTTATTTTGAAACATTTTCTTCTGTAATTTATTTTACCTTGGGGACTTATTACTGTGGGAAAATCCTGTCAGGTTTATGCAAAGGTTTCTGCCATAGTCTATTGGGATATTTTAATTTTAGTTTCACAATGCGATATTCAGGAATATTGTGAATAAATAATGATTCCACAGCGCAATGGGTAATTATTAAAACCTCCGCCAAAGGGCGAAAGTTTTGGGTTGTTTTAGTATTTTTAAACAAGTGCTCCAAAAGTTATCTTCCCATCCTCAAATCCAGGGGCATTTCCATGGCCCTCTGGGAAACCGAGCCCACGACCAGGCGCTGGTGACATGTGGCACAGCGGAGCTGGAGCGAGCGCTGCCGGTGCCCGTCGCTGCCAGCGCAGCTCCCAGCCGCATGCCCAGATCCCGGATCGGCAGCGCCTCGATTCGGGTGCTCCACAGCCTGTCCGGGGAAGCTCTCTGCCGGCTCACCGGCAACGGCACCGGTGCCGCGGGACAGGGCTGGCAGCGTCCCTCGGGGAGCCAAGCTCCCCGACCTGGGGCCAGACCCCCTGGCTTTGCCCTCCCCTCCCCAGCTCTCTGCAGCCGCCAGCTGTGGTTTGCTTCCCATCTAGCCCTACAGGCTAAAATTAGAAATATAGCAGGTGAAAAGCTTAGTTCTCTTAGAGTGAAGGTGAAGGAGAGCCTATAAATTTTGCAGCCTGGGTCTGAAACTGCGAAGGACAACTTAAAATTCCCTTTTAAAAAAAAAAATCCCTCCTGCTTTATAAATATTAATTGCAAGTATGTGGTAACAAGAGAGACGAGGAGCCTCTGGCTCTTATCTGTGATTGTTTGACTAATATTAGCAACAGTTTAAACATGACAGTTATTATGTGATATGACACTAAATTAGAAGGCTCATGCTTCATATTGAAGATTGGCGTATTGAGGGTAGGGGAAATTTGATTCTGCAGGTCAGAATTGTTCTCAACAGATCTGGTGATTAAATTAGACACTGCCACGTAGTTCGTTAAGATGCCGCCTGGGTGAGGTCTCCGGGCTGTCCCTGGGGACGGCGTGGGAAGAGCCTCTGTGCCCCCCAGCGAGGCCACAGCCAGGACACCCTCCTGCTCGAGGAACTGAATCGCCTCTAAGTCTTCAACTAGGCACTGAAAATGTGAAAAAAATGGAATAATCCCTCATGCCAGGGTTGTTTCACTGGGGACCCGGGGGTCTGCCTGGTGAAGCCTCTGGCAGCATCGCGGGAGGAGGCGGACGAGCCGCAGCCCTGCGCACCCGAGGGACGGAGAGGGGTCGCGGTCCCAAGTTCTCCCACCGAAAATCCCTGGCCTGGCCAAGGGCTTCTGCGGCAGCGATACCGAAGAAAACGGGTCAGGCGCCTGCACCAGTGCCCGGTCAGCAGCTTACGTGGGAGCCAACGATCGGCACTGGGGGAGCCGGGAGCGGAGCACAGAAATCAATAGTCATTTTTATGACCCGGGCAGAGCTGGATTTCATCCTACAGTACATTAATTGGATATCACTTTCACACAGTTGTATTACAGGCTTTGGGAAATATGAGGCATTATTTCTTTTTAATGCTAATAAGTAAATCAGCTGCTGGTTGCCAGGCTTGTTTAAGTGACACGCGAGCTGACGGCTTCCTGCAGGGTTACACCAACCGCTGCGAAAGGCACCGGTCCCAAAACGTGCCCAAGTCTGAGCAGAGTTGTGTGGATCGCTTGTAGGTCTTTAACCCTTGGGAACAGACTTACTAGGAATAAACTGATGATAACCAGAGAAACCTCAGCCTGGCATCCTCCCCCGGACTCCGAAGACCTGCTGCATCCACCCGCAATTAAAAGCCCGAGCCAGAACAACCCTGCACAGCACCAACCACTTGAAGTCTGTGCTATAATGCTTCTAAAATTACCAAACCTCACAATACTTAGGAAATAGCCATTATCAGAAGCTATTTTTATTACCATGGAAACGAAAAGATAACAGAGAAAAGTCCAGTCACATCTCTCGGCTGAAGGAGGCAGATATATATATATATATTATGTATGTATTATGTTTATGTATGAGGTGGCAGTGATAACCGCCGGCCCTGGGTAAGACTGCAAGAGGCCAGGAGGTCCAGAGGTTCATGTATACACACGTGTATGTATGTGCATGTATGTGAATACATAAATACAAATGTATATGGGAATCTCAGAAAAAATACCATTTTGTATAAAACCGCCAGAACTATCTACTTGTGGCCGAACACTAAATTCTATTTTTCTGGGCTTGTCGATGGTGTAAAACCGAAACATGCAAAATAACAGAACAGAAAAGCCAGCGGAGCACAAAGGAAAGCCAGGCTGTCCTAAGAGAAGGAAGGGCTGTTTTCCTGAAGGAATGTGGGAAATCCGTGGCTCCGGCTCTCCGGGGGCCAGGGCGTGTGTCCGGCACTGCTGCGAGGTGGCACCTCGGAGGCGGGCGGCTGGGCTCGGGGCACGGAGGGGAGTGGGATGGAGGAGGTTTAATGCCCCGCAGCGTGGGGCTGTGAGCTCGGCGGGGCTGCGGCCAGGGCGTCACTCCTCTGCTTCACGCGGAGGGAAGCAACTGGCGTCCGAATATCAAAGGTGACTCGTTTCCTCCTGCGTCTTCCCCATAAATGTTGTGCTCTCACGAATGTTTTTATTCCAGCTGCTTGTTCCTTCTTGCTCGACGTCAAATCTTCATTTCATCAGCACTTGACTGAATTTGTAGAAACAAAATAGAAGAGGGCGACTCGGGCATGAATTAGCAGTTTAGGATCAGAAAGGAGTTCATATAAACCCGTGATCTGCCTATCCATCAAAACGTAATAATGCGAAGATACCAACACGACCCGTTGCTCACCGGCTGTCCCAGCCACCCATCCCAGGGCTGTTCCTCCTGCAGGCACGTCCTGCCCGCGCCGGAGCCCCAGCTTTCCACCGCTGCTGGCCCGCAGAGCGCACGCAGGACACGAAGGACAAAGAAAATGATATTTTCATGCTGGTTCCAGAGCTGGGGATTCAAGGAATTAAATTGAGAGCTGTTCTCTCCTTTTTTCTTCTATTTTTTTTTTTTTTTCCCAAACGGCACAATTTATGGCCATGGCCGTGAGAGAGCAATTGCCTCTTGCTCAGGCAGAGACTGAACGCGTGTGTTTTCTGTCGTGGTCCAGATTCGGGTCCCGGGCAGAGCGAGGCTCAGTGACCCTGAGCCAGGACAGGGTTGCCGGGGTCCGCAAGCACAAGGATGTTTAGCTGTTCCACCGATGGAGGAGCGCTTTGCAGTCCTTACCACCAGGACAGCTGGGCAGTTTGATGCTTTAAGCACACAGAAGGACACCTTCCTCCTCCCTGACGGTGGGAAGAGCTGGGTCAGAAACAGTTGCTTCCCAGTGAAGCCTTTGCAGGAATCCCAGGCACTGAAAAACCTTGCAGCTCCCCCAGCACATACACCAAAACACGCCTTCTCCAGCTTGGGTCCGAGGTCAGGGAACCCGTCACCAAAGCAAAAGAGCAATCGGCTCTGTCTCCGGTGCGCGCTGCTGCTCTTGCCCTGAATAGGGATGAGATCATTAAATCAAGGGACTTTCCCAGCCGATCTGGGATTTAATCCACGGCCGCAGCCGTACGGAGGGTCGCTGCCCCGGGCTCAGGCTGTGCAGTGCTCGGCACAGCGGGTGGAAGGGCTGCTCCTGCGGTTTTCAGTCAGTTTGAAAGGACTCTGATTTATGAATTTCCTATGATGTCAATCAATATTTACATGTGATGTAAAAAAAATAAAAGGGCAGCCATGCGTAGGCTTGTGTTAGTACGTCTGAGCAGTACTGGCCTTAAAATATCCATTAAGCTTTCACAGTGTTGAAATAGGAGCAATAAATAATGCCACAGCTTTTAAAAAGTAAGAAATAAAGCAGAAGTAAAGAAATATGCCAGTGATGGATTTGCACCCCCTCAGAATAGACAAGATTTTATCGTGCAGCATTACTTCCCCGCAGTTTGATGCACACTGGTAACGTTAAGTATTGCACAGCTGAGAAATCCTTGTAGGCGCTCGTTACTTGTGTATGAGGTCCTTTAGGTGTGAATTTGTGTCTGCAAATACATTAACAATCCAATTCAATGTGATTATTACCGGTGAGGCGCCCTTAACCCGGGTCTTTCTAGTGATCTCGGTAGATCGCTGCTGACGTTTTCCTTTCTAGCAGCACCAGCCGCGGCGAGGCACAGGTTAGGGGACACTTTGGGGGCACAGAGCTGACCCCCGAGATCCCCGTCACCTCAGGGGAGTGTTTCGAGCTGTGAGTGTCCCCCCGTCCGCACCGCGCTCCCGTTTGTGCCCGGCCTTGTCGTCGGGACTCGGGTGTGTGCGGGAAGCGCACTGCGGAGCTGGGGGAAGAACAAAGGGGGAGAACAAAGCTGTGTGAATGAATCCCTGCTATTTCACTACAGCGGCAAACTAGAGAAATAATTAAAGAATAATTTAGGGTTAATGTGAAATGAAACTTTCGGTGCTCTTTGCGTTCAAGGTTTCCTTTCATCAGCAAATATAGGAAGTAAAGTCCTTAATCGTTTCATTTCAAAATGAAAAATTGCAATGCTCCCTTTAGAAAATTTTGATATCTTTAACATTTAACAAAATTATATTCCTGTTTTGTATGAAATCTATTTTCTAAATCCGTCACAAAATAATGAATTATCTCAATCAACCTGAAGCTGCCTTTTTTGGAGCACTTCATTCATCAGATAAATACCACTCAGCACTATACAGGCATTTTAGCTTTTCTACTAGCTGTTAGAAAACCTCCTGTTATTGCAGGCAGAAGCAAACTGAGTCCCCTCCCATCCTACGCCAGGGGCAAGTGCCAGGTTCTGAAGTTCTTTCATTAAATTCACACAGCGGCATGGCAATCAAAAGAGCTTCACAGGGTTAATCGTGGGCAAACGTGGACTGTGTACTTCAGGCCTGTTACCTGCTGAAAACAAACCCTCTATGTCAAAAAGGCGACTATGGGGTCCAGAGCTACTGGAACATAACCCAACACCATCCAAGAGGAAAGACCGGATCATTAAAATAATGGGGAAACAAAAGTAACCCTGCGGGACTCTGAGCGAGAGTAGACGGGGATGTCCGCGTCGTTCACCCTCCGTGCAAGGCCAGCGCCACGTGCCCTGTGTAATTAGGTAACAGGCTATTGGAAGTGATTCTGACATTTCGGCTCAGCTTCATGAAAAGAGCTCCCACATCATCGTTTTCCAGATTCGAAAAAAACGCCCCATGCTTCTGAAAATGAAGGCAAAATAGAGATCTGTCTGGTCTGCAGAGGCACTGAAGACTTGCAGCTCCTAACGAGCGGTGAAGAGCAGGCTGCTGGTGTTTTCTAAATGATTTGTCAATCCTGGAAGACGGGAAGAGTGATCAGGTTAACGGTGCAGAAAGCACGTCCCTATGCCAAAGACGCTGGCTGTGGAGCAGCTGCGTTACGAAGCTCGGTGATCTTAAGGGTCTTTTCCAACCTAAATGATTCTATGATTCTAAGCCATCCAGTCTTAAATGTGCCATTTTTTTTCCACTGCGAAAGCAGGACCAGGAGCTATGAGAGAAGCCAGGGTCTCCAGAGACCATCAGGCTAACTCATGCCCTGTGTTGCCCGTTGAAATGGATTACATTTTGCTGATGAGGTGAAATTAAAGCAAGAAGATTCTAAATGTGGTTAAAGCAACAAATCCTCTATAGGATGCTGAAAAACTCAAAGGCAAGGATGTGGAGCAGAGCTTGGAGGGGATGCGAGGCCCGGGGACGTGGGAGCAGCTGCTCCTCAAAGGCTCTGGAGACAGGGAGCTGTGCCATCCGGCAGAGCATCCTGCAGAGCCCTCCTTCTCTGTGAAAGAAAGACATAATGAAATTTTAATCAGAATTTCCACAAAGTGTAGACAGCTGTAAATAAGGGCCTCGGCGTGCGGCTCCACCTACACCTTCATCCTCTTCTCATCTCACGCAATTGGCTGCAGACCCATCTCGGAGCGTTTCATGGTCTGACTTTCCCCAGGATTTTGAGCCACCCAATTTACACTTCTTTGAAGCAAGAGACCTGCTCAGTCTCTAATTTATATTTTTTAATCAGGGCACCAAAGTGTGAGAGAGCTCAAGGGAAACATGTCCCTTTTAAAAACAAAGTTATTGCTTTAATAAACATGGGGGGAAGGCAGTAATGGACGAGGGAGCTTCCCCTGGTTAAAAATTTAGTAATCAAGCCCTGCTCTTAATGAAACTGAAGATTAGTCCTACGGAAGAGAAACTTGTTTCTTGGCAAGGCAATAACGACTGCTGATGTGAACGTGGGGCAACGCAAATAGCATGGCGAAGTCCCGCTGGCGTGGAGGTTTCTCGCCTACCGGCAGTTGTTTGGGTCTCTCCGTAAGACAATTCCCCCTGGCCGCAGGGAGCCCTCCTGGGAGCCAGCCACCCAGGGAGCAGCCCAAGCCCCGCGTTCCTGCCCCAGCTGGCTCTGGTCCCGGCGACTGATCTGCAGCAGTGGCACAGTGCTTAGCTGGTCAGGGCGCTTTGTCATCAGTAACTAATTAATCAGCTATTACGCAAAGTGTCACTGCAAGCTCCGTAGTTAAGGCAAGCACTCTACGCTATCGTACAGCACGGGTTCTTCGAGGCACTGCTTTCTCCTGCCTTTGGGGACGTGCTAATGCTGCTTTCCAAGCTTACCGACAGCGGTGTTTTGGTAAAAGTTTGGAAGAAGCTGGAATGGCACCTCTCGCTGAAAGGCGGGGAGACCGTCAGCGAAGGGAAGGGGAGCCGGGCTGCCTCCCTGACCCGCACCCCGCCGCCTTCCACCCGCAGCTCCGGGGAACAACTGATGGAGCAGGTTTACCACCTGGAGCACAACACAGCCGAGGACGTCTGCCCATTACCTCGATCCTGGGAATGCTCCCGGCATCCTTTATGAATCCAGAGTTGCCTCATATCAATCTGGCCATCCCCACCCCGAAACCAGGGTGCTCTCTTACAGCAGCAATTACTAGTCTTCCCTCCTTCCTGCCTTCTCTTTCGAACAGAAGCGTCTGCTCATTAAAAATTAAGGAGTGAGCCAACTGTAGCAAGCAATAAGAGTACAAGCTAGCAGGCTTTGCCCGAAAGGAAGACGACCAGTCTTTTGTGTTTAACTCGGGCATGCGGTAAAGCTTTCCTCACTGAGTGATTTAACATATTGTCCCTTGATTGCTGTCGTTATTTATGAAAGGTAAAATGTATCATCCTCATCTGCCTCCTGCTCCTCTCCCTGCTTGCTGGAGCTTGCATTATCAGCTGGCTGGTGACCCACCTCAGGTCCCGGAGAAACGAGATGGCTCTGGGGCTCACTTCAGACCCCGCTCTGCCAGCTCCCGGCCAGCAAAGCGATGCATCCTCCATCCCTGCCCCAGCGCTCCTCGGGGAGGGATTCACCCCCCTGCAACCACCGCGGACCCTGGCTCCAGAGTCCCTGCCAGGGCCAGGAGGGCAGGAGGCCACGAGCTACCAAAGGCAACGGCCCAAGGGTAGAAAAGAGGAGCCATGACCCAGGACCTGGCCTTATCCGACTTACTGGGGCTCTGGTGGGAGAAACAGGTCCCGGGTCGGGTCAAGCAAAACCAGGACTACCTTTCTCCCTCAGCCCCACGAGTGCTCGTTCCGCGGGGCTCTGTCTGCGCTGGTAACCGGACTCATCAATCCGCCACGCAGGCGTTGCTGCGTGGTTCGGGGGCTTGCGGAGGGTCAGAAGCAGCTGAAGCAAAGCCATGTCTTGAACTGTTGCCAGTGTTCAGGCTGAGCCTGAACGTGACTTCCGTGCAGCTCCCCACGGAGAGGGAGAATAGCTTCCCGCGCAGCCGGGTTTTGAGGTGGGACTGGCATTAAATTATTCATTATGTTCTCTCACTGGGTTTCTAGCTTTGCAGCAATGTAATAATTTGATTTTGGCTTCAGGCGGATGGCTGGAGGGCTCTGCTGGAGGCAGGGGGGGAGCTGGAGACACTTGGGTTATCAAAGGTTGCCTGGGACGTATTTCAAACCCACCAAACACCCACTTCGGTATGAGGATTGATAGAGAAGGCCCTGCCGGCCCTGCAGTCAGAGCCTCACAAAAGAGAAGGTTTGACAAAGCTTGCCCATTTTCTTAATAACAATGTAAAGTTACAGTGCAAAGCCTGTTGTCGAAAGTAATAGAGGCAATTGCTTAATCCTGTTCTATTCACTGTAATTTAATTTGAAAATAACTTTAAAGCTTCGTTTACTCTGTGTTTTCCTTCGGTTCTTGGTTGAAGCGAGGTCTCTTGCGCCGAGGCACCTGGCTGCTGTGACACGGCAGCGCGCTGAAGGGCGAGGATGTTGCTCCGGCTGGGATGCTCTGGCCCTTTTCCTGCTGCCGGCGGCTCACCCTGGCCCCGGGTGCTCTGCCCGAGCTGCCTGGGCGGATGAAGCACGGTGGTACCCGCAGGCTGGCCGGGCTGCTTCCGCAGGGTGCTGCGGCGAGCACTGGGACACGGGGACGCAGTGCCATTTGCTGAGCCGGGATCCTGCCCGGGGCACGGCCCTCATCTCCTCCGGTGGGGTTGTATCCTCACCGAGGAAGAATTCTCCTCCTCCTCCTCAGCAGCAGTCATGATTTTAAGAGTTGATTTGTGGGAGCAGTGGGATTAGCGAGCCCCTGGTGAATCCGCAGCCAGTGCCGCCAAGGCGATGGCAGCCCCACCAGCGTGTGTCCCCTGGGGATGGGGAATTTCGGGGTGCTCGTGGGAGAAGGCAGCGATCCGTCAGTGCACCAGGCACCGAGGGTCCTGCCTCTCTCAGAGCTGTGTTTCCGAGCTGCGTTTCTGAGCTGCGGGATGTTTCACAAGGGCGTTACGGCACTGGGAGCCACATCGCCCCTGGCAATGCCGGAGGAATTGCCCAAGGGGTGCCGGCAGTCCCGGCGGCGCTCGGCCCTCTCCCCACCGCAGCACCGTCTGTCGGCAGCGGGAGACGTCGGAGCAGCCGTGCCGGTGTGCGGTGGTGGGCAGCGGGTGCCTGGCTGCGGTCCAGCCAGGCCTGGAGACAGGCAGACTCGCAGAGAGGACTTTAATTGCTGCCATTTGCCTTTTGGGCGTGATTTATTGCTCCCTGTCATTTCCCAGTTGGAACAGGAACCGGGGCTTTGGGAAGGGTTTTCAGTGGTGTCTGAGCATAACCTTGGGGGATTTTAAATTTGCTTTTTTATTTTCCTTTCTCTTGTTACTGGAATAAGTTCCAGAGTGAAATATAAAACATGGTGGGAAGCCTTTCATAGCTTGGCATTCTCGAATGATGCCCTGTAACTTAGAGAAACAATGGGGACTTGCAAAATGCAGCAATTTCCATGATTAATTTGAAGGGCAAGATGCACCGAGATCCTGGTTTCTGGGATTTAAATTGATTTACAGCATATTCATAGCCGCTGTCCTGCTTCTTCACTGCCCTTCTTTCTCCTTTGTGCTCGCAGAAGTATGTGCTGGAGATCCCTGCTGTTTCTTCTTGATTTTTAATTGTAGTGTAATTTTCTCCCAGAACGTACAGACCTGCCTTTTCACACCCTGGCCATGCAGCACAAGCTTCTCCTGTCCCTCCGAGCCGCTTGTGCATCCTGTGAAAGTCCTCAGGGCCAGGGCACACGGCCAGGATGGGGTGGAGGGAGCAAAGGGGTTTCTCCCCTTCCCTTCCCTTCCCTTCCCTTCCCTTCCCTTCCCTTCCCTTCCCTTCCCTT
>JANZLQ010000022.1:807968-828444 GCA_026212715.1 Elanus axillaris | reverse complement strand
TTCCCTTCCCTTCCCTTCCCTTCCCTTCCCTTCCCTTCCCTTCCCTTCCCTTCCCTTCCCTTCCCTTCCCTTCCCCTCCCCGCACTCGGCACCATGTCAAACACTACACGAGCCTCGCTGTACCTTTCTGTTCGCACCTTTCCCAGCAGACGCGGGCTCCTGCTCCTGCAGCCTTTGCTGGATCAGTTCAGCCACTCGGAATTTTTCGAAGCAGCTCCCCAGCCCTCGTGCCTGTCTCCGACCCTCGCTCTCCGGGCTGCACGCGAGCGCAGAAAGCCCTGCACCCGGGGCCAGCCCCTCCGCTGCCACCATGTCCCCAGCCCCGAGACTGGCTGCGATGCAGGTGGGCGAGCGTCGTGAGCCGGGGCCCGGCATTCCCAGCCGGCAGAGCCAGGGCAAGCGCCCTGCGGCTCTGCTCGCCCTCGCCGGCGGGCACGGGGGCACGGGTGAGTTCTGCTCTTCGCTCTCGGCCATTACGGCCGATTTCTGAAAATGCCTGTGTCCTGTCTAACTTTGATCTAGGTAATGACTCTGAACTCTCGTTAAATCTCATTTCATGTTGTGCCTTTCATGGTTCCTTGTCATCTTGTTTATTCTGCTGCACACTTTGAAGTACCTGAGCCGTACCTGCCGCACGCTGTACCTCACTGCGTAGTGGGCTGCAGCGCGGTGGATTAGCGTCATTATTTTTAAGTGCACATTTGCAGAACTACAGAAAGCCTGTCCTAGAACAAAGGAGCCCCGAAACACCCTGAGAAGTGCAAGGGCAGCGGTGGGAGCCGGGGAGGTGGCAGCGGGGGGCTCGGCACCGGCCAGGTGCCCGTGCAGCCCCACCGGTGACGGTGCGTGCTCAGGGGACGCTCGCAGCCTGCGATGCTCGATGGACCCCGGTGCCTCGGCTGTAGGAAAGCTAGTGCTTGGCCTCTGGGCTTTAAAAAACCAGCAGTAATACCTTTTTGCAAACAGAACCAGTGATACCAGCATCCTTCATTTCTGCCGTTTCTCGTTGTGCTCGGGTTAGCTAATTAAGCCATTGGGTCACTAGGAACAGCCATGTTTCAGGCCATAGGAGTGTGACTGCCTCTTTATTCTGCTTTTCAGCTTCTCACTCCCCTGTTCATATTTAAAGGCATAATTCTCTGTCATATCTTGCTTGGCAGCATGTCAGGAGCCTGTGCCAGGCAAAGTGGGAAGCGAGACGAAAGGATTTCCTTTACACATTCACTCTATTTAAAATATTCTTGGTATTCACAGATCGTTTTGCATTTGCCCTTGAAAGTGCTCCTTGTGCAGAAATCTCTCGCCCACCTCTGCCCACCTGGCCTGAATCTCCCCAGGACTGGACACGAGGTCTGACTGTTGGCTGAGCGGCACCAGCTCTGTGTTCAAGTAGCAGGTGAAAACCTGAGGGCAGCATCCCACAGAGTGCACACAGCAATGAGACAAATGAAGTAGGAAGGGATTTTTTTCCAAGACAAGTTAGCATAAAAGGCATTTATTCATTCTTTATCGTTCATTACAAGGTGAAACGAGGCTTTTCTGTTCAGAGTTCAGCTGCTTGGGATTCTTCCTACAAGTGCTACGAGCTCTTCCATCTAATTTTGGAGAGGAGATATATTCCTATTGCTCCTGCTGCGCTTCGTTGTGTCCCAAAAGGCTGACAGTCCACTTTCAGAAATTTCAGGCAAAACGCTAGTAAACCCAAATAAAATGATAGTTACTATCAGGCAGGCAGCCCTCGCCGTAGACCCAAAGCAGGCGAGCAGTCACCGAGCTGTTCCGCAGCGCCAAGCGATGCCGGCACGTGCCGAGAGCCGGGCCAGGCTCAGGGATGGAGAAGGCTGTCGGCACTGCAGCAGCCGCACCCTGCTCCGCTGGCTGCCTTGCCAGCGCTGCCGGGCGGATGGTGCGGAGGAGGGTGCGGGCAGCACACCCATTTGGCATCTGTGCTGTAAAACGTCCCACTGATATCTTGTGCTTACTGCTATGGCGTTCTGGTTTAATGCCTTTGCACGATATAGATATATATTAGTGCTGCTTTAAGCTGTTTAATGAATCCAGGCCTTTAGGGAGAATTAATAGTGTATTAACACTGCATCTGAAAAATTAAAGGAATAGTCAAGCAAATTTCTTTTTATTGACTTTTAGTGAGCCATTTAATCCAAACATCTCGTTAACTGCAATATAACTATACTATATAATGGGTTTTGCAATAAGAACAATTAGCTTTGTAATTAGCATAAGAGTGAGTGCTCTGCAACTGCCTGCAATTGGCAATGGGCCTATTACAAACATGTCCTGTGGAGAAAAAATAATAGCGTTTCAGATGGGTAGATTGAAACCGTTTGACTTTAAGCACCAATAATATTTCTTCTATTGATCCGATGTCCCAGGTGATCTAGGGCTGGGGAGGGAAGGTTAGCTGCTCAGGGCGAACTTATTTCTCCTCTGTCATTGGCGTAGCATCGATCGGCTTGATTTGCAGGGTAAACCATGGAGTCCTGCAGTAATTAGCCCGTCCCGTTAATGCTCGACCTGTTTGACCTCCCGTGGTGGTTGCAGACAGAGCTGCCGGGTGCCTGCGCTGGCAGGCGGTGGCAGCTCCGGCGCGGTGCCGGGATGGAGCACCCACTGCTGGCACCCTGCTCCTTCCCCGGGGGGATGCTCCCGGGGGGATCCAGCCGGCACAGTCTGAGGGCACCGGTAGACATTTCTGTTCTGGGGATTTTCTCTGTCAAAAGGGAGACTGTCCCTGTGGCTGCCCTCAAGCCCGTTTCTGGGAGAATGTTCACCTGCGATTGTGCTGAAGTGCAGGATGAAATGGCAATCCATCACCCGTGTAAGGATCTCCTGCCTCTGCCTGGAGCTTCTCCTGCTTAGAAAACTGAAGACAACAAGGTTTGACATCTCAGGCTATTGAATAAATAATAACCCTCCAAAATGTCAGCATTTAGGTTTTATTTAAATCTCCTAGCCAACAACACTAACTTAAACTTTATGATGCACCATTACAGCCTCTGAGAGCTTTCTGCCTGCCAAACAATATGTTCCATGAAAACTGATATAATCTGCTTGTTATCTGCAGCACCGCCTCATAGTGGTGCTTTATTGATTTTCTGCACAATCACAGTAAAAAGTCTTTTTTTTTCCCCCTCTGGTATCTTTTTATGATTCTGGAGGATTTGTTTCCGCTCATCTGTCATTTTTCACCCACTCATATCTCGGCTGTTTTATAATGGTAAAAATACCCCACAACCCACTATTGATTTGCTCAACCACATTAACAAACGTAAAGCTGACAAGGAGTGGAGATGGTGATAACCACCACAAGCTACGTGGACAGACGGACAGACAGACAGACAGACAGCCTTGCAGCGGGATCCCCAGAGCAGGAGATGGGCACTCGCAGCAGCTCTGCCGGGCAATCCCGGGGGCTGCGGGGCAGCGGCACCGGCTCGGCCCCTCACTGCCGGCGGGGAGGAAGCCCAAACATTTTCTCAATTACCAGAAGCCACAAAAAGCCGTGTTTCCCAACAATTCTTTGAAAGATATTGTCCAATCAAACATTTCCTACAGTATCATCCAAAAGCACTCTTTTCCTTCTGCTCTGTGCCTCCATAGCCCACCCTAAAAAAATTTACTAAAGCCTAAGTTAGGTGCTGAGAACCTGTGCGCTAATTACCGCAGCTTCAGACCGCAGCCAGGACTCGCTTCGCCGGCGGGGACTGGCACACCGAGACGTGAGCTGCTGGCACTGGCTGGAACAAGCATCCAAGTGGCTCGGCAGTCTGAAGCTGAAGGATCATCCCGGTCCCACCTGGAGGACGGAGCAGGGCTGAGCCGGGGGACCGGAGCATTTCACCTGGGGGAGGAAAGCAGGTGGGGGGCTTTATACGCTGAGGAGTGGGGCTGGGGGCTGCAACGCGCCTCCTGAATGGCCATCAATAGCTTCAAGAGTGAAAAACGGATGAGCAGAAACCGGTTTCCACATCTTTACAGCCTGTGTAATTAAAAGCTAAGCATTCTAGTTGGCAATAGATGTAATTCCTCCCTGGCAATCGATTTCCCTTGGAGTAACACAGCGGTGACTAAGGCCCAGAGAGGGGTTGGAAAGCAAGGGGCACAGATGCCCTCCCCACGCTTCGCTCCATCCCAAATTAGCTGCAGAGACGGGGCAGTGCCGGAGACCCGTCTGGCTCTGCAGAGCCCTTCCTAACACCTCGGGACCTGCAACAGCCCCAGAAACGAAATGGCTGAGTCGGAGCAGAAATCAAAACAAAGCAGCGATGCTGACGTCCTCCAAGGAGCCCAGAACTGCCCCTGCTCCTCTCGCGCACGACAGCTCCGGTCCCTCGCTCCCTCGCTGCTGTCTCCGCAGCAATCGGTGCCGACGCGTGGGCACGCCGCTTTCCGCACCGGCCAGGGAGGTGAGGCTTGGGATGAGACAGAAAATGCCAGTAAATCAAGGAAAGTCAATAAACAGGAAAAATGAACGGCTTGAGTTTGGGGTTGGCTTCCCCTGCGCTTGGAAATCCATTTAAATATTTAATGCTGCCTGGCTGTTGGACAGAGCGGCCGGTCGCTCCCCCAGCGAAGCGCAGGCGTGCGGGCGGCCGAGGGGCTGCCGGGCACCTCCTTGGCACAAACCTGGTGCCTCTCGCTGCCAGCCACTGCCCCTGACACGTGCCGCGCTGGTGGCAAACGCTCCCTTGCTAGCCCGGCAGCAGGATTTCTTCAGCTCTCGCAGCCCAGATGCAATATTCCCAATCTCAGACTTTGGGAGGGGGTTGTTGACTGGGAGGGACTGTTTGCCTCGTGGGCCTGTTAGCTTTGTTGGCTGCCGCTGAACCTTCAAATAATTATCTAAAACTTGTTTCATTTTTATGTATCAGGGGCAAATTTTGTTGTTTTTTCTTCAGAAACTGATGGGTTTGCTTTTAATTAAGCAGCTTGCATGAGATTGTGCTGAAACAACATCAAGGGTGCAAAGTGCCCTGCTGGACGCAGAGCAGCCGGAGCCTCTCCCGCGTCTCCTCTCCCTGGGAGGTGTTCGCCACATCCCTCCCATGGCAGGCCGTTACGTGCTGGAGGACGGAATAGCGAGGAGGAGCGCGGTGGGGAGCACATGAAGGAGGAACCAGCTGTCTGCTGAGGCAGGTCTGTCCCTGGGTCTCTGCCTCCTCCGAACTGCCACACGTCCCAGGTCAGGGCACGGCTCTCAGAGCTGCCACTCGCAGGGACCAGGGAAGAGTTGCAGTTCTCCCAGGGAGAAAACGGTGAGTGATGCGGAGGTGTTGCAGCGGTGGCTCCGGTTTGGCCATCGGGTGTTTTAATCCACCCTTCCCGTGGGGGCGAGTGTCCTCCCTGCTCGAGCACTGGCTCTGCTCGGGGAGCTGGAGCCCAGGGCCCCTGCACCGCTGCCCTCCTTCCTTGTGACACGTTCCATCTCCAGCAATGATCTAAAGTCAATTTGCTATAACAATTGAGAATATTCCCTTTTGATGAATGCCTGTTTGCCTTTAATTTGTTACAAGATGATGAGACTTAAAGGAAACGTTCCACTGTCAGGGAAGTGCGCCCTTAAGACACTTAAATTTGTGAACTTTGGTATCATCGACTAAGTCACTTTCCAGGGACTCTCTTCTAACTCCCAGCATTGTACGTGCTGGATTTTCTTTCTCTCGCATTTTCTAATGCAGCAGGCTGAATGTTTTACGTTTAGGAAGCCTACCTGTGCCTTGGTGAGATTTAGATGCTTTGAAATGTCACCTGCCATATGTTGCCATTATTATTATGAACCGCATTCAAATGAAGAGCCTTTTCTCCCAGATCTGTAGTGTCAGACCTTTGCACTTCATAGGATGCCAAAAGAGTCCCTCGTTTAAATGCCAGTAATAATCCCATCCCTGCCCAACAAGGCACCTGCTTCATTTTAAGCCTCTGAGTTGGTCCCCTTTGAGGTCGGTTATGGACTCGGCAGGGGCGGGTGGCACATCTCCAGCTGCACCCACTGCATCAGGGGCCCAGCGTGGCTATTCGTCCCCAACGGCATCGGAGGCCGGATAACATCAGCGGAGTCGTTAATCTCAGCTTAAGTCTCTCCTTGTATTTGGGGAAACCCACCCAGCCCCCAGCGTTCTCCTCTGTAGTGGAGAGTCTCCCTTAGGGAGAATTCGGTCTTCTTAACCTGGAAAGAGGGTATTTTTCTCTGCAATATCGTGTGTTCATGGATCTGATTTATTGTCTTCCCTGCCCTGTCCCCTGGGATCTGCACTGCACCTGGCCCGGCTAATGGCATCGGCTGGTGAAACCCGGCGATGCTGGGCTGAAAAGGGGCTGAGCTGGGACCTGCTGGAGTTCGAGTCCCTTTCATCCACCTCTGCCTACCAGAAAGCTTGAACCTTCGGAGTAAGACAGTGTCACAGGAGGAGGGGGCTGAACTAAAGTACAGAGAACGAGTAGAAGGAAACTCTCCGGGAGAAGGGCGAGGATCGCTGCCGGCACCCTGCCTGCGTGGAGCTGAGTCTCTACATCTTTGAAGAGCAGAAATTCAGACAGGCTGTTCCTTCAGAGGAAAGGACAGTAAAGGTTGCAGCTTTCCTGTAGACAGCAAGACCCTCAGCTTGGTCATCACCTGGCACAAGGGGCACCGAGGCAGTACCAACGCGCCCCTAAGTAATTGTGCGGCAGCATGGGAGCATCAGCAAGGTGCAGCACCGCCTGCTTTTGCAGGGGAAGCTGGAGCACAATGCCAGGTCCCCAAACTGGGATGTTTTTTCTGCTCTTCCTCCACAACTTTGCTTCTGCTTTCCTTTAAAGAAGGCAAGGATACAGAGGGGGGGTGGGAAATCTCTTTGCATTTCTGAGAGTTATGAAATAATCATGTGGTGTTTCCCTTCATCACTACTAATCACAAGAGCAAGCTCTCACAAAGAATTAGTTTGCACTAAACCTTTCATAAATCTCTGAAGCCACAGATGAGAGATCGCAGAACTGGAGATTATGACTTTTAAGTTCAATTCATTACCTCAAATTAGCATCAAACCACACAGCCTTGTTAGCAGAGCTCTCACGCACAACACAGCCCCTGACCTGAGCAGTTAGCTGTTCAAACCGAGCGGCTCAGATTGGATTAGTCAGAGCAGGTTTGGAGGAGAACGAGGCTAAAGAGAAACAGTTCATATTGGATCATATTCAAAACAGTGTCTTCTCTCCTGCTAGAACGTATCATTGTGTTATTAGGCAAAATAGATTTTAGCACTGATTTACCATCCCCTTTGGAAAGACGTTTTGCTGTGCTCTTCCATTTAAACTGAGCTTAGCAGCCCGTGCATGGGAGCTGTGTCACTTCAGCACGGCTGTGCATCGTGAGCCGGGTGCCGAGGGAGGAAGGAAACCTGCTGTTAAAGCTTCAGCGGTACATGTTCTTGTCTCCCTGATAGGAGCAGAAAAGGGGCGGGCAGGCTCTGCATAGTGTTACTATTATTTGCACCTTTCAAGAAAAAAAGTCTGTTGCAACCTGAAAACATCAGAGGAAGGAGCTGCTGACAGGGATGGTGGCTCCCGCTCCCCTGCTCCTGGGGGAAAATGTATGAATAAATTATTATTACTCCAAGAGCAGTGGAAACTTAAGAAATAATATCTGAAACTGATGACTGTGAAATTTCAGTAGTATCACTGCGGGGTGCTGGAATGAATCAGGGCAGTGGGAAACCCAGAGCTGGGCCACCATGCGTCCTGCAGGAGGGCTGCAAGGGGACGTGCTTTTGGGCGCTGGGGGGAGAGGGAGATACGAGTCCTGGCGTTAGCGAAGGGCACACGGCCCTGAATTGGTCCAGATGAGGCAGGGAAACGGAGGTTCCCAGGCACCCGGAGGGTCTCTCTGTCTGGTTTGGGAAAACTCAGGGCAGGATTTACGTAAGGATCCCAAGGCCAGGTTGTTTCCATGTTGCTTGTTCACTTGGCTTCACAGTCTCGAATCCTGGAGGAATTCTCCTCGAGCTGCTCCCCAGCAGAAGAACATTCCCAGTGCAGCACCTTCACCCACTGCTGTGGAGCAGCTGGAATAAGAGTGCTTAAGAGAGCTCAGAGCACCAGGGAGACGGCCTCTAATTACCTTTACTTATTTATGCATGAATCAGACCTGAACTATCAGGTCTCTTTTCCAAAGCCCTTTCTTGAACTTCAGCAGCCCTGAAGGCAACTCCTCCCAGCCCGTGCCTGAGGCTTTGCAGGGGGGGTCACTGCCCCAGCCACGTGCTGGCGATCCTTCAAGCCGGATCCAATGCAGCTGGTTGCAAAACGAGCCGGAGAGGCAGCCAGGAGAGGCAGCCAGGCTGGCACCTGCCGGTGGAACACCCAGCACTGCAGAACCCGCCGGGACCACCGTAATCCCACCAGGACCACCGCGGTCCCGCCGGGACCACCGTAATCCCACCAGGACCACCCCGGACCCTCCGACCCTTCTCGAGGGGCGAGAGAGGAGCACGACGAGGACACGGCCGACTCCAGCAGCCCAGGGACACGCTGCAGAGCACATTCTGCCCCCCTCCCTGTGCCAAGAGCCCATCTGCGGAGGCAGCTCATCACTCAACACACAATCCAGATTTATTTATATGTGCACAACAGAGGGAAATGGCTTTGCTGCTGGGATCAATCCTTCAATCTAATGCCTCTCACTCCATTGTAAAGGTATTTCATGACCTTCTTGGGGATTTTCAGGTTTTTCACTTGAAGGAACAAGAGCTGTGGAGAGGAGGACATAAGGATAAAGGAAAGAGCTCTCTGGTTTCCATTCAATGCAGAGTGACCCGGGCAGGAAAGGAAAACTCATGAGTTATGACGATACACAGTTTAGATCTTTGCTGCACCTGGTGATGCTCTGTGTTATGGTTTTGTGTATTTTTAATGCAGAAAGCACCTACTTGAGCATCTTCTGCTGCTCCTGACATCCCCTCGCCGACGTGCTGCTTTCGCTTCAGCCTCTGCGCAAGGGGAGCAGGGCTGACACCTCTGCCGGGCACAGCCAGAGCTCCTTCCCCGCGTTTTCAAGGGCATTTGTCCGTGGCAGAGGGAGACCATCAGGGTGCAGGAGGGCTGCGTGAGGGATCCTGGCTCCTCCAGACCGCATCCACCGAAAGGCCTTTCCGAAGGATGCTGCCCAGGCAGGGACGCTGCCGTGCCTCTGCGCTGCTCTGCTCCCATGTGCTCACTCAGCCTGAACTGAAAGCCAAGACAGTTTGGGGATTGCCCGGCCCTTCCTCTGTGCATTCAATCAAGTGATGCTCCAGTGAGCTGGAAACTGAACCGCAAAAGCCATTAGATCTCAGCAACAACACAACCAGACTCATTGCTCTCAGCCCACAGACAGTGCTGTCTCCCCAGACAGCCCCGTGGCTTCCTCTCCCAATCTTGTTTTCATCCATTTTTCATCACCCTGGCAGTGCTGGGATGCAGCCACATTGCAGCCGTCCCAGGAGCACGGCTGGTGCAGATTTTTCCATCTCGGTTTTTGAGCAGACTGACGTGGGAAGGGTGCGTGTGGCCTCATGCCCTGGGCACAAGGCAGCCTCTAAGCAGGGAGTATTTCCAGGCAGGGTCCTGGTCCGTGTCCTGGGCAGTGGTACCAAGGGCCAGGCAAGACAGCTTCTGGGTCTGGTCCCCGAGCACCGCCTCTGCCCCCAGAGCTCGCACCCACCGCAGCCGGGCTGAGCTCCGGCGCGTCCGACAGCGCCGACCCTGGGCTGAGCAGCCGGGAGGGCAGCAGGGGTCAGGATCTGAATCCCCTGCTCCCACCTGCCTGCCTGCATGAGGGCACGCATCCCCACAGCAGCCGTACAGTAACAGTCCATTAATTATGCCATTTAATTAGATAACAAATATTCATATTTCTGTAATGACTCTGCTGCTTATTCTGCATTTAGCTCCTCGTGCTGCAGTGACGCAGCTTTTACCCGTTCGCTTGCTCCTAATGAACAACCACTTAGAATTTTAAAAAGTGGAGGATATCTTTCTGAGTTAATTAGCTTGAAATTAGCTTAATCACAGCTCATTTAAACTTATCTAAACAACAGCACAAGGAACTCTAGGAAAACTTGGGCTCAGCCTTACTCAGCTTTCCATCAGAGATCCCGGCTGGCTGGGGATGCCGAGAGCCGTGCCAGGCTCCAGCCCCGCTCCCGCTCCTGACCCGGCCCTGTGCAGCCCCAGACCTCGGTCTCCCTGTCCGGACGCTGTGCCCGTGCTGGGAAGCAGCTCAGCATCGTAGTGGTCCCATGGCCCCTCGCTCCTCAGCTGGAGCCGGGAACTGCAGCACCTTCACTGGCTCCTCTTAACCTGCCCTCGCAGGGAAGGGGGTCCCTGCGCTGGCGCTGGCACCGCTCAGCCCGACCTTCGCCAACAGCCAACGCGCTGCTGCGGGCTGCCGAAACAGCAGCAGCCCGAGTGCCGCAGCTGCCCAGGGCTGGAACATGGAAACCGTCAGCGCTGCCCTGGAGAGCCCATCCTCGGCTCTTAGCAGGCAGCAAACGGAGCGGTTCGGTACCGCTGCCTGGCCCTTGGCATGAGCCAGGCAATGGGTGCTTCCGAGGTCAGCCCTGACTTCTGCCTGTCTCGGCACCTCGCCAGTGCTCCCTGGTAATTAGAAAAGCTGGCGCAACCAGTAAGACATGATAGAATTTAGACTGTCACTGCGGTCACAATTAAGCGTGCTATTCATCATCCTGCTATCTCCAAACGCAGGCGTAGGGAGCAATAAACACCCCTGCGAGGTCACATTCCTGCAAACCGCTGCCCGTGTCCAGCAAAGCCACAGAGCTGCCCTCCGCTGCGAGCTGGGATATTTCATTTTCGGTTTTCTGATCGCCGTAATCACTGGCATGGCACCGTAGCGTGGCAGTGCCTTGCGTGGCGCAGGGCCACGAGCTGAAGAAAGCGCAGAACAAAGGTCCCTGCTGCCAATGGCTCGAGTCAAACGAAGACACCTCGTGCTTCTGGCGACCGCAGCACATGAGCTGGGGAAAGGTCCCTCCGTCTCCCGTAACCTCAGCAATACGTCCTGCACCAGGGCACTGGGACCCCGACTCCCAAATCCTGTCCCTGGACAGGATATTTGAACGCTTAAAACCAGGAAGGCTCCTGCCAGAGCACACGCAGACCTGCCGGCAGTACTGACACCGGCGCAGAGCAGGAAAGGCAGGGGAAAGCTGGGGACTGCAGCAGCGTGGGGAGGATTATCAGACACGGGACTGCGCAGCCAGGAGAGCCTGGGGATGGGCTGGGAAAAGCCCCAGGGAAAAAGCCCCGGGGCCCGGAGGGGGCAGCCCCCCCCCGCGCTGGGTCGCCTGCACCAAGGGCGAGCCCCGTGCTCAAACTTAACCAGAGATGACTTTAATTAGTATGTTGTTTTCTTTGTCACTCGGTTCCCTATTCTGTAACAGTTGTATCTGCCACAGATCTATTTACTGCACTTGCTGCAGCTGCAGACAAGTAATTTCACTGCCTGTCTGACTGTGATGAGCCTGAAGACAGTCATCCTGGCTGGGCTTTAAAAAAAAAATGACTGTAACTCTTAACGACTAATTTTTTCCACTGCCCTTTGTCGTAGGACCCCTCCCTCATCAGAAGGGTTACTGCTACTGGGACTCAAACCCCAGCGCTGCCCATCGAGGTAAGAGACAGCGTTTGCTACTGTCCATTAATGAGCGTTTCGGGTGTTGGGAAGCGGGGAGGGGGGGGAAGAGCATCATTCTCCTAACATGAAAAATGATTGTCTCTTCTAGAGATAAATAGGAAGCTAGATTCCCTGCCTTGGAAATATAAGATGGGCTTATGCATAAGGATCCTCCAAGCAAGCTCCACCTGTCTTGGCCAGCAGAAGTGACTGTTCAACAGAACCTCTTGTTGGCTGCAAAGGGATGCACATGAACAGTGGCTGCAATTAGATGTTATCTCGGCTTCCTTGCTGAAGTCTCAGGTCCTCCCGATTCCTCCTGTGAGATGCTTCAGTCTTTCTCACAGGTTGCACACAGTCCACAGATATGAGAAGCATATTACGCCTTTCTGCGTCAGATTGATTTGAATGCTAATTGTATGTGACCTGTTGACCTCAGCTCGCGCAGAATCCACCCCGCAATTAGTTTACTTAACTGCCCTGTCTCCTGCAATAGCTGTCAAGAATAATGAATTAACCCTGAATTTGATCCTGAACAGAGAAACTTCACACTGGAACAAGTTTATTATTTCATGTGCTTTTCAGAGTTCTTGAACTCGATGTTAAGATCTAATCAATTGAACATCTGGGTTTCCTGGAGGCTGAGGCAGGATCATGCAATATTTACATCAATATTCTGAGATCAAAGACAGCTACAAGCCTTGGAAAAAAACCTCTGTGCAGAGGCATACAATGGAGCGGAGGAAATCAGAGCTGAAATCCAAGTCCTGCCCTGTCCTGTCCAGACAGAGCCTGGCTGCGGGAGGACACAAAGAGGTCCCTCAGTGCCACGGGGGACCGCTGGGACATGGGTACCATCAAAAGGGCACAAGGGAGGCAGCAGTATTTTCTTCCTTCAAAAAGAGCAGATAACATTGCCAGCACAGCTCCTAAGAAAAAGAGCTTCTGTTTCTATTTATGGTTGGTGTTGGCAGCTGTATTGCTAAAGGCCTTTTCTCACCTACAGCCCCGAGGACTGGGCAGCGCTGCCTTCCCCGGGGGCGCAGGGGCAGCAGCCTTGAAACACCCGGGCTGCTGTTTGGTGAGGAACGTTTATGGCAAGTTCTGACGCTGCTTCTGCAGAGCTCTGCAGTCCTGGTGGGTCGGTGAGGTCCGGGCTCACCTCCCAGGGTTTCTGCATTTTAAACAAGTTCAGGATGTCTCAGCCTGGACACGCTGGGGAGCGGCTCGGAGAGTGCAGGGCCAGGGCTGTGCGGGAAGGGATCCACTCGATCCTGGGATCCATTTGGCCCAGTGCGGAGAATGCTGGCACACCTTGGGAATTTGTTCGTTCCTGTGCTTCCTCCTCAAACCGCCACATTTCTAACCTGCTCTTAACTTCAGCTTCAAAAAGGAAGGAAGACTCTTTAATGCCAAATTTCAGCTTGCAGAGCAAGTTCCGCAGCAAATCCCCTTTGCGAGCACCTGAGAGCCGCGTGGTAGCAGGCGATGCTGATGGCAGTGCCAGCCCGGCTGCCGTTATAAACATGGAGGAGAGCAGAGAAAGGTGAAAGCAGAAACCCTCAGAGATCTCATTAGCAGGAAGCATCCTCCGACCATAAGGCAGTTCTCGAACCCAGGTCTGCTCAAACAGACAACCCAAAGCATGGGGAGATGCATACCCTGCGCACGGAGGGAAGAACCGCGGACGGGCTGGGCTGGGGAGATGCAGTCACCTCTGACGAGAGGTCTGGGCTGCAGTTTTTACCCAAGCATACGCTGAGCTGTGTCGGCAGCTGCTGCCCGTCTCCTCGCTGCAGAGATGGAAAACTACCTGTCCGTGCCCGCTGCAGAGCAGGGGCTGGGGATATTCCTGCCTTTCCTCACCAAAGCATTTCTACCTCCTTCCTGCTGCCCTCCCCAACAGCACCCAAGGGAAACAGAAATTCAGGCACAGCTGTCTCAGCGCACGCGTCACAGACCCACATGCACACGGGTTATTTGCGTTCGCTGGGTCAGAAAACAGCTCTCCCAGCCCCTCGCACGTCTCTCCCGCAGGGTGCTGCCGGGTGGGAGTTTGGGACCAGACCTCGCCATGCGGCAGCTCCGGCAGCTCCTCGGACGGGGCACGCGCTCCCCCGCAGCAGAGGCTGAACGGGGACCCCCAGCTCCCGGGGAGAGGGCTGTGCCCCAGGACAGAGGCTGGATGTGTGTTAATTCTGCCACGCGCGCTCGTTGCTAATGAACTCGGAGGCAGAGTCTGGGAGGCCCCCGGTCTGCAGCCTCATTACACCGGGCTGAGGCATGTTCTGCTGGAGGATGACGGGCAGCTCACCCAGGTAGCTATCTAATTGCAGGTTTGCTACATGAACGGATTATTTCCACCATGCCAGTACTTGACAGAAGCAGCTCCCTTCAGGGACACGCTTTTTTCCCGTATCATGAAAAATTTAAGTACTATTTAGGGCTTGTTTTACCACTCTTGTATTTGCGCAACTCTCATTAGCCATAGGAGGAAACATTGTGCTGCACTTCGAGTGCAAGCGACTCCTGTGTTTTTAAATCAGACACAATATAGAAGTACTTCGGGGCTCCTTTAGAAGGGAAGTAAACACTGCTCTAACCACCGCAGTGAGAAACCTGGTCCCTCTCGCTTGTCATTTAGTCTGCAGTTAGCAACAAGGTAAATTTTAATTCCGGACCATTTTTTTTCAGTCCCGCTGCTCTTTGCGTGTATACTGCTTTTCCAGTAACAATGTGAGCCATATGGTGCCTCTAGCACTGGGACTGCAGCCATGGGGTAACAGATGCAAAATGGCCCAAGACAATAGGTTTAGAAGTTTGCCTTCTCACTTTTGAGGAGTTAGAAGAGCTACCAAAACCAACAACATGAAATATTCAGCAAATTAAACATGGCTGGAGTGCATAAAGGCCAGCCTTCCTGGAAGTGATTTCTTCTGGGGACCCTTTCTAGGACACTTAGGAGGCACAGCTCCAGAAACCATGTCTGCAGGATGCTCAGTGATAGGGGCTGCCCAAGAGCAGCTAAAAATTCTCCTTCAGGGGTCCTTGTAGGAACTGCCCTAAAAACATCTGTCAGAGCTGGGGTGGACAGGTCCCAGAGCCGGGTGAGGGCTGAGATGGTGCCCTGGGGTCCTTCCTTTCCCTGGTTTTGAAATTCCCTGACTGTCTCTTGCATTTTCCCACCCAGTCGCTGGCCTTGCCTGCGACACGACTGGGCTCTGCAGAGTCCCATCTTATCCATGCAGGCAAGTCCCATTTTCCAAGAATTTCCAAACCCATCGGCTCAAAATAATAGAAGCAAAATGAAAATAAGGCTTTAAGGAATAACTCCTCCAGCTCCTGCAAAGAGCGGAGTTGGTAGAGAACAAGTCAAAACGGTTCCCAGCCCATCTGAACACTCGGCTGAGACCTCACCGGAGCTTGGCTTCGCCTCCCGCTCTTGCTGGCAGGCTGCTTCCCAGCCCTCTCGGCTTGCTCCTGCCAAAGGGAAAGGAGGGGACTTGGAAAGCGAAGGTGGACGTGCTCCCCAGGCTGGCACGCAGAGGGAAGCTCTTGAGGGTGGTCTGCTCGGGTTCATTGCTTTCAGTGCACGGCCTGAGCTGTGTAGAGCTAGTATCGCTCATTAGAAAAGACATTAAAACATGAGTTACAAATGACTGCGGAGTTCCACAAATGTCACTTCCATCGAACTGTTATTCATTTATTGATTTGTATTCAACAAGTAGATAAATACTTAATCTGAACAGCAACAGTGCTCTCATCATAAAGTGAACTAGTGTTTAAAGTGTGTCTGGCTCATTAGCAGGCTTGCTGCACTTTGTCACTGTTTCCAGGACTGCCAGCCAAACCTTTTAATTATACGTATCTTCAGTAAAGCCAATCAGCTGAGCTCCCCCAGGCTGCAGAACTGGGCAGAGTTGCAGCGAAGCCGCAACCTGCTTCGCCCGGCACGGAGAGCTGCCAGGTCATGGCCCATGATTTGGGACAGTCGTGCTCCGGGGGCTGGAGCGAGAGGTGCCGGGGGCTCGGGGGCCATCCGCTGCCTGCGCTCAGGCTGCTGTGGGGCTGATCCCTCGGGAAGGGCTGGTCACCCTCCCTCCCATGCTGGTTTTTCCCAGCCCTGCCGCCACAGGCGCTGTCAAGGGGCAGCTGCCGCAGGGCTGGTGGCTTCAACCCTTCCAGCCTGCGCTCCATACAGACAATTGTGGCTGATTGCCACTCATGCCCGAAACTGTGCAGCCGCAATTACTCCTGATAGCCAGAGAATGAGAACAGGAGCAGCCCGACTGGGCTTGGCGGTGCTGGCGCTTCACACCAGTAAGAAACAGTCAGACCTACAGATTTTTATATTTAAATGACTCCGGAGTGGAGGCGAGTTCAGCCGATGAGGCTGAGACTCCCTTGCGCCCCCCCAAACCCTCTTCTGTTGCTTGTCTTTCCCTCAGCTTTCTGCAGCCAGATGGCTAAAGCTCCCTGTCAACCACCACAGACCTGGGAAATTCTGGGTGCGTGTGACCCTCATGGGTCATGTTTTACATCTGGCATACTGCAGAATTGCTGATGTTAAGTCAGCTCCTATTTAGCCCCAAATTCCCCGTTTATATATAAACAAACTCATTTTTAAAAGCCCTGAGGCCAAGGCATGCATTCTTTCAACATTTTTCCTTAAAGAGATAAAATCTTTTTTCCAGTGTTTTTCAAACGCCATGAAATTCGAATCAATAACTTGAAAATGAAATTGCCCTCAAACTGATTACAAACAAAAAATTAACCCAACCAGACTGCTTCCACTGAAGGTGGGATTAGGGCACCTCATACCTTGGCTTCAAGTTATTGCTGGGCCCCTCCATCAGTAATTAGCTATAACACGCGTCACGCAGGCGCCCAGCACCCGCGCACCCACCTCCCGGGGCTGGGGCTGTGCCGGGCAGCGCGGTCGGGGGCTGCGTTCGCTCGCCCCGGGCCACGGGCATCACCCCAGCAGCGGTTCCTACAGGAAGGAAGCCCCTGTACTCCTTTCTGTGGGCTCTTTGGAAAATAGCAGAGGCTCCCAGGGAGGCGAGAGCAAGGGGAGCTGCCGGGACAGGGCTCCCAGCCTTCCGCCTGCGTGAACACGCTCCTGCGCCCAGGGCACGGCGGGCACCGACCCCCCCGGCTTGGGCCGGGCAGGGTGTCAGTCCCCCGCGTGCGATGGAATTCCCTGGAACAAGAGCAGGCTGTGCCAGGGCACGGGTGCCATCCGGCTCCCTGCCAGCGGCTCCGCAGAGGGACGCCCTGAGCACGCCGGGCTGCTCTTCCACGCCGGTGGAACGGATGCCTGTGCGGCACCGGGCTGCTGGCAGAGGTGGTGTGGGCATGGCTCATGGCTGGCAGAAGGGCCACGGTAAGGAGGCAGGAGAACTGTAAGTAGTTCAAAAAGGTAATTAAGACTTTGGACAACTTTCTTATTACAGGTGGGAACGAATACTGATAATGTTCCTTCTGGGCTAGTCTCATGTGAGAGAAATTGCTGCAGAAAAGCAGCTGAACAGCATATTAAAAAAAAATCCATTCTCATCATCCCTTTTCACATCCCATCTCCCTTCCCAGGGCACCTCCTCTCCTCCCTTCACCTATCAACAAACAAACAGTTTGCCTCTAATTGCATAGGACAAGCATTAAAGTCAGGAGCTGCGAGACCAGCGAGATGGATGGGTGGGATGTTCCTCCGCACCCCGGTGTTGTGTCCTGCCGCACGGGGCGGGGAACAATCTGGGCTGATTTACTTTAGATTTGAGCTGGAAGTAAATTGGAAGACATGAATCATCTTGACACAGACGCTCCAGAGATGGATTACCTGGCTTGGCAGCTTGCTCCTCTCTTTCCACAGGCTTCCTTTCTTCTCTCCTTTCAGTGCAAAGTTTCATTTCCCAGACACAGGAGAGCTCCTGCTACATGCCCGCGCCCCGGCATGCCTCAAGCCCCGTGCGGCTCTTCGGGTGCTCCTGCAGCCAGGCTGGGCTGGCGGCTGCCAGCACCTTCAGGCAATTCCCGGGCTGCCTGGCAGCGGCAAGCAGGCTGGCTGGGAGCCGGTGTCCCCCTCCAAACCCAGGCCTGAGGCTGCCCGCTTTCATCTGGCACTGCCAGACTGTCGGTCATGAATAGCTTTGGGCTGAAATAGTGCTACGCTAGCTCTGTCTCCCACCTAAGTGGGTGTAAAACACTCGTAAGCTCTTTCTGCCCAGGCTGCTGTGGGTTCACCAAAGAGCTGCTCAGCGCAGCCTTTCCCAAGTTCTTCCTCCTAGGAATCGCTTCTTCTTCCAAGGCGTGGAGCTGAGAGCTGCAAGGAACAAGCTCCTGCCTGGGGCTGGACTGCTGCTGCCCCTCGTTGACAAGTGACTTTTGCCTCCTCCGTCGGTCGCTCTGTGGAACCCAGAGCTGGAAGCACAGTAAATAATGCTGCTCCGTATTTTATTCACCAGGCAGAGGGTCTCTCTACCGCTGTGATCTCTGCTGCTCCGGCAAAGGGCAGCACACCCGAGATAAATGCTCAACTCGCTCCCCTGCGTGATGCAGCAAGGCAGGACTCACAGCCTCTGCTCTGGCCCAGCGGGGCTAAATAGCTGGTTGAATATGTCCAGACACCTTGCCACCTTAAAGAATTCCGCACTTCACCCCACAAATTATGTGCAAAACAGGCAAATGAGCCCCATCCCCATTTTGCAGTGATTGCAGCAATCAGACTCCAACTCCGACTTGCTCGCAGGGACTGTAAATCTTGAACTCTGCAGGTACAGTCCCCAGGTTGATAACGAGTGATTAGCCTTAATTCCATCTCTTCCGCTCTTCTAAGACGGTTCATCTGGAGCCCCCCACGGTGTTGCTCACCGCACCGCTCATCACAGCCCTGGTGGGAGCAGCGCAGCTGCCCGGGCAGTGCACGGGGCAGGTGGTGGCACCGCTGCCCTTCTGCTCAGCCGCCTTCTGCCTCTCCACCTTCCTCTCCTTTTTGTGGAGACCTCTGACCTTTCTTTTCTTAGTGGGAGGGGATTTGGAAGCAGAGGGAAATCTGGGGACGGAGGCAGCACCCTCCTGGCGGGTGTCCGGAGGAGCCCTGCGTCAGCTGCCTGCCTGGGGCAGGTACATTTTGGGATCCAACCTCTCCCGCTGCTCGCAGCAATTGAGCCCTGACTTAGGAGTTTGCCAGCTCTCCCCGAAGCTGGCGTTCCCAGACTTATCTTTACCGTTCCCCAGTGTTTCCCTCTGGTCTGTGGGGCTCTGAAGCCCGTCTGAGGAATGGGAGGTAAGATGCAGATTTGTTTGCATTTATTTTTTTAAGAGGCGGTGAATTTTCGAGAGCAGCCTTGCTTCCTCTCCTCTTCTCCATCCCTTTCTCCAGCTCCCTTTGAACAAATCATTCCTTTTGCAGAGTCCCGTTGTTTAATTTTGCTGAGTGCTGTCTCAACCTCCTGTTAATTGGTTTTGCCCATCTTTGTGCATTCCGTTAAATGAGAAAATGCCACACATAAAATTTTAATTTTGAAAGCCGCCTTGTTTGTTTTATATTGAAATTACCCACGCTGCTCCGGCCCGCAGAAACAGACGCTTTCTCATTTCATTAAAAACTCTTTGTGATGATAAAAAGCAGCAGAAATGAGATAAAAAGTGGTGTTTCCTTAAAGGCACATGAAAGTGAGAGAGATAAATCCCATGTATTGTAGGGGATCAAATCCAACGCAAGGCTGCAAAGCGGCGATACTGGCGAGGAGGCTGGGCGAGCGGCCGGCAGCGCGGCGATGGCTCCTCTCCCAGGGCAGCACGGGCTCTGCCTGGCCTGGCCTCTGCCTCCCACCCGCTGCTTCCCTCCGGGACCCTCCGCAGAGTACCCGGAGGGAGATGTGCCCCCAGCCCCGAGTCCTCCAGCCCCGTCCCTGGCCTGGCTGTCCCTCCCAGCAAGCAGGAGTGCTGACGAAAGGAGGCTGGTCCCTTTGCCCAGGGGTGAGGGGACAAGTTGAGCCCTGCTGATGGCCAGCGCCACGAAACCATCCCCGTGGCCTCAGGTCAGTGGCGAAGCCGCCCCGGCATTGCACGGGCGAGGGGGAAATCCGTGCCCGAAGCGAGAAGGGCAGAGGGGACGTTTGCTCCTTGGCCAGTGGATTCGGAGCAGAGGGACCAGCACCTTCCTCTCCAGCCCTGGGTTTTCAGACCTGCTCTGTGAGCACACAGACGATTTAACCAGCTTCTCAGGAAGGACCTAAGCCGCTCTCCGACAGCTGCTGGTCACGGCAAAGCTCCCTGTTAAGCAAACTTCGCGTCGTTGCCTGCCTTGCTCTGGAGCAGACGTTCTGCCCGGTGGGTACAGAGAACAAAGGGGGCTGAGGCCAGTCGAGGTTCCTGTGCACAGGGGGTCGTTCACTGATCTGTTGGGTTTTTAGTGCGCCCATATATATTTATGCTGCCCAACAAGATCTGTAAATCAGTGCAAACAAAGAAAAAACTTCCAGCTTCACACTTCATTTTGCTTCCTCATCTTAACATTGAAGCGAGGGTTTTTTTTATCCTGATTTTCAATATTCTTTAGCGGTTGCTGAATTTCTATTCAGCTTTACCGCGTTTTCCCACCCAGTGCTATTGTAAAGGTCATTTAATTATTAGCACAAAGAATTACAAAAAGGTAGCGAGTTGTCTAAATGCCTGCAACAGGTTATTAGCACGGGTATTTTTACAACCCTGTTACACGGATTCAGTTCTTCAGCCCAGCCGGGCTACCGGCTGCAGCCAGAGCCTCGCAATCCCTCCTGCCCCCCCCCAGCACCCATCTCC
>JANZLQ010000022.1:781167-797827 GCA_026212715.1 Elanus axillaris | reverse complement strand
GGGCGGGGCGCGGGGCGGACCGGGAAGCGGCCGCCGCTCCGCCCCCGCCCGCTCTGCCCTTCCGCCTTGGCGCGGCGCTGCCCGGGCCCCGGTATAAAGCGGCGGCCGCCGCCTGGCCCGCTCCGGCCCCATGGAGGCGCAGCGGCGGCCCGTCGGCGGCAGGCCGGTAAGAGACGGGGGGGAGCGGGCGGGCGGACGGGCGGCGTCGGGGAGGGGGGCCCGGCCCGGTAGGCCGCGGCCTGTCGGGGCCCGCTGCTAACGCCCGTCTCGGCCCGCAGGTCCGGGGCGTGAGCGCAGGCCGGGAGTCCCCCGCGGGGAGCCATGAGCGCGGGCAGCGTCTTCTCCGCGCCGGGCTGGCCTGAGGCGCTGCCGGCCGCCCGGCTCGCAGAGAGGATGAGCGGCCGAGAGCCGTGCGAGAGCCGCTGCCCCGGCCCGGGCGGCCTGGCCGGCGCGGAGCCGCCCCGGGAGGCGGGGAGCCCCGACGGCGCCGAGATGCAGCTGAAGGTGGACTTCTTCCGCAAGCTGGGCTACTCCTCGGAGGAGATCCACGTCGTGCTGCAGAAGCTGGGCCTGAACGCCGACACCAACACGGTGCTGGGGGAGCTGGTGAAGCACGGCCCGGCCGAGCGGGAGAGCGCCGAGGCCCCGCCGGAGGCCAAGGAGGCCCCGCTGGTCCCGCGGGGGGGGGCCGCGAACAAGACCCCCGCGCCCGCGCCGGCCCCGGAGGAGACGGAGAGCGACAACCTGAAGCCCATCGTGATCGATGGCAGCAACGTGGCCATGAGGTGCGTTTGGGGGCTGCGGGGGGCTCGCTGCGGCGGCCGGCGAGGCGGTGGTCTTTGCCTGAGCTCTGGCTACGAGGTGTGCCGAGAGCTGGGGGTCCGAAACGCTCTGGGGGTCTCTCGCCGCAAGCAGCGGGACGCTCCGCCGGTGGCTGTAGCCTTTTCCAAGGCGCCTCGCCGGAACGCGTAGCTCTTGCGAGGATGAGCGTCGTGTCCGCGGATGCCGTCGGCCTTGACGGCCTCTCCTGCCCGTGGGCTCTGCCCGCCCGTAACTGGTGGCCACAGGTCTCCGACAGGAGCGGGCGCGCTTCCTGGGAGATAAAGGTATTTCCCTCTATTTTCTAGCTGATGGGGAGAGCAACTGAAGATGCACTGTCCTCTTACCTAATGGCTTTATGTAAGTTTCTGTAGCAGGAAGTTGCTCAATAAATAATTACAGGTTTAATTAGAGAAGGCTTCGTAATGCGGAGCCGTCTCCTGCATTGGAGACCGGTCTCCAAACTGCGACTCTTGCGTTTCGGTTAGATTTCCGTACAGTGTAGCGAAGAGATGAGGTGTCAGAGGGGCACTCTGGTGTCACCAGGGCAGGGCTGCGGCTCGCCCTCGGCATCGCGGGCGTTCTGGTGCTGATGGCGCAGGTCCTGTCGGGCGCTGCAGCCAGAGGCAGCCTGCGAAGCCGCTTGGGTTGGAGCAGTAACTTGGGAGTGCGGCGTGTATATATCCACGGAGCACCCGGAATCGCTGGGCTGGCGTTCGTTAGCCTGATGTCCCCATTTTCCTCACCTTGGCTTTTGTTCCCTGCAGCGGTGAGTGTTGCCTGCCTCGGTCCCAGCCCCTGGTGCCGCACTCCCCACCTCTGCACAGGAGGGTCTGGGCTCTGCTAATTTAATGCGCCAGGCTTCCAAATTAGGCTTTGTCGTTGCGGTTCAAAAGCAAGCCTCCCTCACTGTGTTTTAGCTTAATCGGTCTGGTAGTGTATGTTTGTGTACACAGACTTTTTTTTATAAAAATAAACCTGGGTGCACACAGAGCTGCTGTGTGTGTTACTGTACCTTTTGTCTAAGGTGAAAGTGCCGAGTGGAGATTTGTTTTCAGGCGTGGCTTTCTCCAAGCTGTGGCTGACAGTTCCAAGAACAGGACTGAGAAAAGATGGGGTACAGTCTGCTGTGCAACCAGCCTGCGAGTCCCAGGGCCCGTAAGGAATTCTGATGGCCGTAGAGCAGGGCTGGAGAGTCAAAATTTTGACTCGGGTGTCTGCAGGAGAGCACTGTCCTATTCCTGCAGCAGCTGTGGAGTCACTTGAGGAAAGTGGCCCATTGTGAGATCTGGGCTGGTGAGTGTGACTCTTGCAGTGAAGCTTACCTTAGATAAGTGCTCAGGCTTAAACAACAGAATTGGCTGTGGTTTTTTTGAATGAGGAGCTGTTTACCCATGAAAGTTATCCCAAAAAGCACAGGAGAGATCACAGCAAATGTGACTGGGGCAGGCCAGGCGGTAATAATGCTGCCAGTAGGACAGAGTTTGACATGAGAAAAGCAGTCTGGCTTTTTTAAGCAATTCGCTAGAAGGGGAATTCCATTCTGAAACTTCCTGTATTGATGGTGTGATGTTCCCTGCTGATTCATTTGCAGTGTGTACAGCGGCCTCCCTGAACAGCTCTTGACAAACATATGCAAATCATAGTGGAAATTAGCTTTTACTTCCTTCTAAGGGAATTTTTTCTTGGCAGCTGCCAAATCAGATCAGCCCAATTGGCTACCTTCTGTAGGTTTGAGATTGGTAGCAGGGACCCAAAAAAAAAAAAAAACAACCACTAAAAAAAAAACAAAAAAAACCCACCACCGCAAAAAACCCAAAACTCTGCTTTTTGCATTTATCTCTAAAAGATTATAGTAACCTGTCTCTATCTATAGCAAAACCAGTCTGACATTGGAGAAAACTTGTAGAGTATCTTTTCTTCTCATTATTGAGGAATTTCTTGAATAACAGGGCCACAAGATATTGTGGGTTCTCACGGACAATCCTGGCTTGTTGAAAAACACCGCGTCCTTGAGGCCTTGATAAGAGGTAGCACACATCTGTTTACAGCAGATGTGGGAATTAGTTGTGAATACCCAAGATATGCTGTAACCGCAAGTCTTGCCAAAACCGACGCGTGCTTAAAGCAGTAGGCCAATTATAATATGTCTAACAGCGCGTGGACAGTAGTATCTAACCAATAGAATTGTTAGCATCATCGCGTGAGCCCTATCCCTCAGGTATAAATGTACCCCTGTCACTGAATAAAGTGGAAGCCTTCACCATACTCCTATGGAGACTGTGTCTGTATTCCAGGCTCCCCTACCTGGATCCCTGCCCCATCTCATGGTTAATGTCAGCTTTTCTGTAATTTGGGAATCCTAATGAGGATACATTTGCTGTCTCTTTAGGCATTAGCTTTGTTGCTAAATGTATACTTCTTTTAGAATAAGTATTTTGGTACAACTCTTCACTTCTCTTAATAGTTTGAGAAGGGTGAGGACAGGAGGAGAAGTAAAGCTTCTTTCTAGTGGTACTCCAGCAATAGTGCTTCTTAGCAATGCCTCTGCTGGGTTGTAAGCTCTTCAGTAATTACTTTATGGAGGAGTTCACTCGCGTGCTGGGTGGTGGTTGGAGTTCAAATGTCAATCAAGTGTAGATGGGAAGAGTAAGACTTGGGGCAGAGGTAGTGCCCAGGTGGGGAAAAATCTTACTGTATCATGAGACCAGTTATTTTCAGTATAGTACATCTTACTGGAGTTTCGTCACAAAACACAGGCTATTACATCCCCAGAATGACAAATTGGGCTGTAATACAGAAAGGTTGAAAGTTTGCCAGAACTGTTATCAGCAGAAGAGCTGATTACACTGTAAATACTGAGACTTGTAAAACAGGAGTGGTAGTTTCCTCTTAGAAGTTCTGGAAACTTGTTGATACAACCTAATAAATAATTAAGAAGCAGCTTTTTGCACTGGTACCTAGTTTCTGATGCTGTTGTCAAACTTCCTTCTTAAACTGCCAAGTGCTGTTAAGGCATTCAGCACTGATCCTGTTAACAGGAGATGTTGCTATTTTGTGCAAATAGTGCATTTGCAACTGACTTTTTGGGCCACAATACAATGAAGAAGCATCTTTCCTCAGTGCTGATGTCCTTGAGGCAAGAGTGCGTAAAATATCTTGTTTTCCTTATCAGGGTAACTTCACAAGCAAAACACCTAGTGAGGGTGCAGTTTGCACTGGCAGAGATTAGCCACTGGCATTAGCTGGCAGAATAGGACAAAGGCTGTTCAAGATCACGCTGTACTCGGGGCTAAAAATAAAGATCTAGAGTCCAGAGTTGAAGCAAAGGCTCTGTTTCAGAGCAGCTGCAACGGTTACTGCTGCCTTCTCCCTCCCAGTGAGGATTTGGGTGTTTATTGGTATACTGAGGTGCTAAAAGGAACAGTAATTCTGTGAAGATCTTAGTGCTTCTATTTATACAAGATGAGCAACGAATACTGATTGTGCTACTCTTAACACTTCTTCACTAAAGGTTGTCTGAATTGCTGCATCCATTTGCTTAGTGTATTGCCTGACTAGTCTGTACATAACCTGAATATTGAAATCCTTAATTTTCTTCTTTGATGCAGCCATGGAAATAAAGAAGTGTTCTCCTGCCGCGGCATCCTTCTGGCTGTCCAGTGGTTTTGGGACAGGGGACACAAGGATATTACAGTCTTTGTGCCATCTTGGAGGAAGGAGCAGCCACGACCAGATGTACTTATAACAGGTGTGGAAATATGAAAACCAAAAGTAGCTTTTCAGGCTTAATGCTTTGTCGCCTAATGAGCTTGCAGAGTTCTGGCTAGTTAGTAATTAACTTATGAATGGAAGACCTGAGTAGTAGGAGATCCAGTAAGTTGAGCTGACCAGTGAGAATTAGTCATTAACTTCTCCCCTAAGCAAGTTCTTGCCTGGATCAGTTGGAATAATTCAGAGAACAAAGAATGTACTACTACTCTGCTTCCTAACTTCTTGTCTTTTATTACTTCAACTTTTTTCCTCTTCCAGGGACAAATCTTCATGCTATGTATTTCATATAACATACTCGACGCTGGGGACTGTACAGAATTTCTACATGTTAAAAGTTAAAGCTGGATGGGAGTTTAGTCAGAATTATCCAAACTGAGGGGAGTTTGCTCTGAACTGGCAAACAGCTGAGATTTCTGAGTACCTCTGCTCCGAAATCTACACACGTAGTATGGGACTACAAAAGATATTAGTCTGCCAGTCTTAAATGCAAATCGCGTTTTCCAAGCAAAGGATTATGTGGATGGGACTTGCTGTATTACAGCAGCCTCTGTGGTGCGCTCCGAGCGTTCTCAGGTGCCATGCAGGCACGGGGGCTAGGAATCGAACTCTGACAGTGTGGTGGACGGTATAAGAAAAGAGATGAGACTACAGGCTGGGTTGTGGAGAGATGAAATGACTAGATGAATTTTGTCATTTACTTATAATGTTACTTCATCTATGTGAAGGCCTTCGAGCTGTGTGTGTTCACAGTTGTGTTTGTTCTAGACCAGTACATTCTCCGTGACCTTGAAAAGAAGAAAATTCTGGTCTTCACTCCTTCCAGGCGGGTTGGAGGCAAGCGTGTTGTCTGTTATGATGATCGATTCATTGTGAAACTGGCACACGAGTCTGATGGCATTGTGGTTTCTAACGATACTTATCGGGACCTGCAGAACGAGCGTCCTGAGTGGAAGAAATTCATTGAGGAGAGTCTGCTGATGTATTCCTTTGTTAATGACAAGTATGTTCCCATTCTTCCTTGGCTTTTAAAAAAAGATCCGTGTGAGCATGTTGTCTTGTTTTAATGAAGCAATAGCAAGCGGTGCATGAGAAGAGCAAAATGCTGGTACAAAATGAAAGAAAAAAAAATATGCTGTAGAGTTTTTTGGGTTTGGTTTGGGTTTTTTTTTTTCTGTAGAAGGAGGTGTGGTGGGAAGAACTGCCCAGCTGTGGTGAGGTACAAAGGCATAAGGAATTGGAGTAATCTCAATAGCTGTTCATGGTTTGGAGCTAGGAGTTCTGCTGTAGTTCCTAGGAGAGCTCCAGGGCTTGATTGCCTCACAGGACGATCACTAGCAGGCCCAGCAGCAAGTACTCATTCTGGTCAGCAACAGAGCACAAAACCTCTTCTGTGCCTGAAGTGAATCATTTCTTGCTGGTCTTCACCAGGTGACAGGAGGGTTATCGGCAGTGGAACGGGAAAGCTTTTTAGGGCTCAGATAGCTTTTAAACTTCAATGAAGTGGGATGCTTTGAGAAGAAATGAAACCCTCACCCAAGAAAGTGAACTGCTTCTGACTGAGATTTATTTTTCTTTAGGTTTATGCCTCCAGATGATCCCTTAGGGCGACATGGCCCCAGCCTGGATAACTTTCTCAGAAAGAAACCTGTGGTGCCAGAACACAAGAAACAACAGTGCCCCTATGGTAAGACCTGCCTTCTAAACATGAAGACTGAGGTGTCTGTGCAAGTGTAATTCATGCATTTAGTAAAATTCAGCTGGTCATTCCATCCTCTGCCTTTCCTTGCAGGGAAGAAATGCACTTACGGAATTAAGTGTAAATTCTACCACCCGGAAAGGATCAATCAGCCCCAGCGCTCATTAGCTGATGAACTCCGCGCCAATGCAAGGTTGTCTCCTACCAGAAGTACCAGTGCCAAGGAGGAGAAAAAGGGCAAAAGAGGTTCCCAGGCAGAGCTCTTGTGCTCTGTGCCCACAGAGAGTGATAAAAGCTCTTTGCAGAAGGTCTCTGCAGAGAGGAAGAGCTTGACCCACAAAGCAAAGCCCAGCGATGTTTCGCTTCAGGTCAAAGGCTGTGTGTCAGGCAGCGTCCCCCCTAACAGTGGGAGCCACAGGTCTTCTGACAGGTACCAGCAGCCTCATATGGACTCTCTGTCTTACATCTCTCAGGAGCATCTTGACTCAGGCATTGGGTCTCTGGAGAACCAACTGTCTGACATGTGGCCTTACAGATCTACCAGTCACTGTGATCATTCCCACGCTGACCAGGTGGCAGTCTGCACCTGCGGTAGGCAGAGGCCCGTCTACCCACATTCTCCCAGCTTAGAGAAAAATGGTCTGGTCTCTTACAAGCACGGTTCCCATAAATCTTCCTCCTCTGGTGCTAGCTTCTTGCAGTATAGCCCCGAGATATCTCGCTCAGGGCCACCTCACTCTTTCTCAGGCTATGGAGTACCTGTACACCCAGCTAATGCCGGGCAATACAGCCTGCCCAGTGAGTATAATGCCCCTCCGCCCCATTCTCGGGAGTACTGGTCCGAACCGTACCAGATGCCGCCGCCTCAAGTGATATCTACCAGCGTGCGAGATCCTCGTTCCGTACAGAGAGCCCCAGGGCCAGCGTATGGGGACTCCTGCCAGTGGGCCGTCTCTGACCAGTTTGCAGAGGAGCGGGCCAATGTGCATGTCAAGCTGTGTGGCATATTCCATCCCCATTTAGTCGATGCTGTGATGAGCCGTTTCCCTCGGCTTCTGGATCCCCAAAGGCTAGCTGCAGAGATACTGACGTACAAGTCTCAGAACCCAGGTATATGAGGCAGATCCTGAGGGCAGCCAGGCATGCGAAAAGCTGGAGAGGCAGCGTTTGCACTCTGTAGCTGCCATAGATCCCTTCTGAGGGCTCCTCCTTTTTCCTTGGAAATAACCAGGCTCCAGTTGGAGGCTGGATACCAGGTGCGGTATGCTCGCAGAAAATTCTGGTCTAGACATGACAGTGTGCCCCTCTTAGAGAGGTGAGAGCACCCTAGGGTCCCGTCGTCCCCAGAGGCTGTTGAAGAGCCTCTGGGTGCTGAACAGGAGAGGAGGCTGCAGCTTCAGAGCAGACTTTTTCCTCTGGGATTGTATGGCGAGTCA
The DNA here is from genome assembly GCA_026212715.1 of Elanus axillaris. Taxonomy (NCBI): domain Eukaryota; kingdom Metazoa; phylum Chordata; class Aves; order Accipitriformes; family Accipitridae; genus Elanus; species Elanus axillaris. The sequence continues at coordinate 790,102 of JANZLQ010000022.1, read as the reverse complement.
GACAACCTACAGTTGTTCAGAACTGAATGTGACCTTACTCCTCCCGTTAGCTTCAGTTTTGAGAGGGCTTAGTGTATGATCAGGCACATGGAGGGAGGACTCGGGGAGGGGGGGGCTTGTAAAAGATAAGGGGGTGCTACCTTTGCAGTGGTGTGAGGCTTATTTGTGAAGACTGAAATGCATTCTCAAGGCTGTTCTTAGCTCTTAACTAAGCCTCTTTAGTAAATCCTACCATGCAGATCTGTGGAAAATGTTGCATTATAAATACAGTATGAAGCTAGGCTTAAGCTGAGTTTAAGTTGGTTTTACTGGTGCACTTCTTCAATGATGCTTCCCATACCCCTCCCACGTAAGGCTACCTTCCTGAGATGAGGTAATTCTCCCATATGTAGCACAAGTGCTTAGCAAGCTGCTCAGCTCCCAGAAATAAGAGGAGCTAGGAGTGCAATCCTTTCTCGGGATGAGAGGCCTGACACTGCTCCAAAGCTATGTGCAAGTTGTGTGTTTGGCATTTGCTGAAAAATACAGTTGTCAGAACACGTGTATGACCAACCATGCTGTTGATGCTGCTCTGAAACGTTGACCTTGCCTGGTAACCTGTCTTAGGCTATCTCTGTACAACACCGACAAGGAGGATTTATGATGATGTGCCTTTTGTTTTCAGACAGCAATAGTTTTGAGCATTCAGTAAAAACAACTGTAGTCACGTCTGGACTGCTGCCAGTACTGTTCCTGAGGATTCCTTAGTATTCTTCTCTGTAAAGCTGTTGCTTCGTCTTCCTTCTTACTAACGTTTTCCTGTCCCCTTCAGCTTCGTCAAACTATAGCAGCATCCAAAACTGTAGAGTAAGACTTATTTGGTAAGACTGTTCCCCATTCATTCCCTCTTACTCTGTAAGATGTTTTTTACTGTAGATACTGTAACAATTTTAAATATGCAAACCCAATTGCTGTAGTAATTGGTTCTGGTCCTGGAATTTCACTGTGCTTAGAATGCAAAGATGTTTCTTGCACTTGCAGGCCAGAAGCAGTTGATTTGTTGATACACATTGTATCTGTGTTTTCTGTTATGTTTTTTAAATATGTCCATCTTGTGGTTAAACCAAGGTTGTTGAGTGGCAAACTATGAAGGGGAGAGTAGAATACAGCTGTTTCTGAGATCCCTCTTCAGGAATGGTTTTGTCTATTGCTGTTCTTCCCTCTGACTGTCCAAGGAGTGACCTACCCAGACTGGCACCATGTGCCGTAAAAACCACAGGGACACAGAAACCTGTATACCTGGTTAATTATGATACATTACAAATTAGTAATGTTTCATGTTAGTAAGCAAAATGCTTCTTAATTTTAAGTAACCTGATACTTTGCATATTTGTAAATTACAGGAAAAATGGTTTTTAATGTTATTGTCCAGCAACTTGCTGCTTGATGCTGTTTTTAATTAGTATTAGTCTCGACTCAGCCATTGCGTTACTTGGCATCGTGGTTTTTGTTTTTCTGGTGGAACGCTGATATATGCTTCTTCTCTTGCAGTCAGAAGATTAACATTTTATACTCACAAGCTGACATTTTACTGAACTTTCTGTATCATTATGCAGTATATAGTTTATGTACTAAACAGAGGCAGCCATGTGAAAGCCATGGCAAAGTAAGAACTTGTGTTATACGAATAAAAACTGCTGAGTTGAGTTATTTGGTCTCTGGTGGCTTTTTGGAAGACCGTTCAACATTTTGGCTGGCTTTCCAGGAAAGTCAGAGAAATTATCCTTCCTCCCTGGGGTTCCTCTGACAATCTTAGATCTTCATACACAGTCTAGTGGCTGCAACAACCTGATGGCTGGATATTGACAGGCTTGTGAATTGATGCAGTGTGACAGGTCAAAAAAAAAAAATCAAATTGCTCCGAATTGCTGTAGCAGATAATAGCATGTCCAGTGTTTGCGGTTTATTTGGCATTACTGAGGTTAGCTCACTGCACAGGGGATGCACTAGCGCTTGAGGTGCAGTGAGGCAGCAGTGTGCTGGCACCTGGCTCTAACTGCAGTATGAGAACCACACTGGTGTTGGATATCTCGCTCGGGTGCTAAAGAATAGTACACTCAAACAATTTTGAAATTGGTGTGGGCTGTGCTTCAGTTTTAATAGGCAGCTCCACAGTACAGTCTGGAAAGAAATAGGTATTTTAGCCAGTTGTATATAGCACATCTGTTTTCAGATGTCAAGCATGATCATATGATAATATGTGAACTGTAACATGTCAAGACTTTGCTCTAAAGCTTTGTTATGAACTGGGAAGGAAAGGCAGTGGGAATATCAATGCTCACGTTTCTGTGTAAGAATCTTCCCCTCCCACCTGCTATACTGCAGTACTGCATGTTCCTATCTGACTTGCTAAATAACTTTATAGTCTTTATTCACATTTGTGCTCTTGACTTAATATAGGGCAATGACTATTTCTAGTTAATCAAAACCAAGGAAAGAAGGTGCTTTCAGAGATAGTCCTTTGCTTCAAGAAGCAAATCTGAAGCCTCACAGTCTGAAAGGTCATTTATTGGCTGTGGGAGAGGAACCCTCCTGGGGATGTCCTCTGAAGTGGCAGTAAGCTCATGTGGCTCTGTACGTGTATGATGGCTGGGGTCCTGGTGGGGAGGGGATTAAGTGATGCGTCATAGATGTGGATCAGACCTTTTAACCAGGTGAAGACTTTTCTGCTGTTTGTAGTGGGGTCTGCAGTTGAAAAATGATGCAGGATTTTAAGGCTGGTCTTCCTGTAAAATACCTTAATAGATAATTTTAGTTTTGCAGGATGTGTAGATGTGGGGGGAATGCTTTTTTTTTTTCTCTCTATCAAAGCTGGACCGATACCACTAAAGCAATCTGTGCAGAAGTGCAGAGGTTCATTACCATAGCCAGAAAAGGAAGACCTGGCGGTAACTTGGTTTGGTTATGATGTTAATGGCCCTATTCTATTGCAGTGACAGTCCTGGTGGCACATGAAGTAATCTGGGAGGGTCAGTTCCTAATACAAATCTGGTCAAAATTATTCCCACAAACTGCTGCTGTGTGTGCTGCTATGCCACCCAGAAAACCCAGCCAAAACCCAGCCACTCTTTTTCTGAATTCTCTCATTCTCTCACACAAGGCTTCCATGTGAGTGAACCTGCACCTCCTGCCCCTGGAGCATCCTGTGTGTTTGAGAGTAAGTACTGCTTTCCTTGTGCCGTGCATCCCAGCGGGCCAGTTCACTGTGCTGCCCCGGAGCTCAGGAAATGTGGGGAATGCTGATCAGAGCTGTTGCTGCTGCATGGGGTTTGTTTTTTTTTCTTTTTTTTTTTTTTTTTTTTTTTTGCCCCACACAGTTGTGTGCACTGAGTCAGAGGAGCTGCCTACCCGCACATGGCGGGCTGCTGTGCTTGGGCAGGCTCTCACTGTGCTGTTATCGTGGAATTTTCAAGACACATCCTGTGGCTTACCACTTCCTTGGGGCACATCGACGGGGAGGACCTGTCATGGCTGCTGTGCATTTGCATTGTGTTTCTTATCCATTTAAAATAGGTTAGATCTTCTTGTCAGCGTACATATCTAGTGAAGTTTAAGGAGGTCACACACAGACACCCTGTTGAAAGTTTCCTGTACTTGAGCAGGGTTGCCCTGCCTTCATCCTGTTGGCCTTGTGTGGTTGTTAAAGCCTTATGCTGAGCCCTGCAGGAGGCTTGTTCCTCCCTGAGCAGCTTTTCCTACCCTGACAGGGTGAGGAATGGCTGCTGTTCTCTTTGAAAGGGGCAGCTCCCAGGCTGAGCTGCAGAATGGGGTGCAGAGGGCACCTGAAAAGAGTCAGGGCACAGCAATGGGAAGGAGAAGAATTGCTGAGATGACCCAAGGCTGTTTCTGCTGGACAGTGGGGCCAGTGGGAGCTGGCTGAATGGCTGTGAGCTCTGCAAAGCAAGTCTGGTGAGCCCAGCCAGCGCTAGCTCTGTCCTTCCAAATCCAGCGAGCCATCCTTCACCCTCCCGCGGTGGTCCAGTCGTCTCGCTTGTCATCTCTTGCTTCCTGCTCGAGCCAGGCGCCTGCTCTCAGCATGAGAAGATTGATGTGGCTGCATCCTCCCCAAAAGCGCAAGGCAGGGTAAAGGGAACCAAGGAGGGTGGGTTGGGGTAGGAAAGACTTCGATGTGAAGGTGAGGAGGCTGAGTGGAGGTGCTTGTAAAGAGGAATGAGGGGTCTACTGCCGTGTTTTGGGGATAGAGAACAGTCTCCTCTTTGCCTTCCCAGTTCTGCTAGAAATAGACGGCAAAGGTAATTGAATATCCTCAAAGGAAAGGCTTTGTGCTCCCACTGCACAATGAAAGGTTGAGCAGGCAGGGGAAGAGCCTGCCTTCAGAAGTCAGTGCTTTGTTGGGTGGTTTTGGTTGGTTGTTTTGTTTTTTGTTTTTTTAAAATCAGTACTCAAAAGAGGGAAGGAAGAAATGGGAAGCTGTGCTGTGGCAGAGGTCAGGGTAGAGACTGTTGCATTCTTGTCTCTCCTTCCCCTGTGCTGGGCGGCGATCCAGGGAGGGTCCTGGGTGGTGGATGCAGCCCCCGCTCCCAGCGCCTGCGGGGCCCCATCCTGCTCTCCAGGGTCTGCTCACCCCTCCCCTGCACCAGCGGCCTTGTGCCCTTCTTGCTTGCTGAACTTTCGTTTGAACCCATCTGGTTCCCTCCCATCGGGGGTTTTCCAGGATGTGGCAAGCTCAGCTCTAACATTTTAAGGCATTTCCAGGGGCAGGAATCTGACCCAAGGCTCCTGTACGGGCTGTGGGAAAGGGGCTGCTATGTAATAGAAGCAAACGTGCGTGGGTTTACGTGGGGTCTGCGGTGATTCCACCTGTCTGGAGCAGGCCACCTTACAAGCAAGAAGGTTCAGCATCAAATCTCTGTTTTCACCCAACTCTGAGGCTGCGGGGCTGTTTCCCTGCAGACAGGGAGAGGTGTCCCGAGCACAGCAGCAGCTCTGCACTCTTGTGTTTGAGGCAGTTTGGGGTACGGTCTCGCTGTAAGACCGAAATGCAGGGAGTGAGTAACCACAGAGTAAATATTGCGCTGAAGCGAACAGAAAGATGCAACAGCTAGAGAGGGTCTGGGTCCCACCGGGGGGTAGGAAAGCAGGAGGAGGGGGTGGCTGGTGTTGCGCTGGGGGTGGCAGTGCTGCCGGTGCAGGTACCCGTCGGAGCTCACCCTCCAGCCACGCGTTTTTCAGTTCACCTGTCGCTCGCCTTCCTCAGCGCCCTGAAGGTCCCTGCCCTTCCTCCAGCCAGGGTTTGCCCATGGGAAGTCTTCCCTTAAGGAGCTGCACCAGGGCAGCAGAAGCGCTTTCTTGCCGTCTCAAGCTTCTCCTGGAGCAGGTGACCCTGAGCAAAGCTAAACCTCTTGCTGCAGCGACTGGGGGGGTTGGAGCAGCCAGCTCAGCCCCCCCCCGGCACAGCCACAGCCCACGGTGAGAAGCAGCCCCCAACTTCCCCACGGCTCGGAGTTGCCTCCCCCGCGCCCCTGAAGGCCGGCGTTGCACAAATGTTTTGGAGCAAATACAGCGTCTGGTTGAGCAATAGGTCAGGAGGGTTTGCATGGCGTGTTGGCCCAGGGGAAAGGTTTCCTCAGCCCGTGGGGCAGCCGTTGGCTCACACGGAGGCAGCGCGGTGAGTGCTGCCCACCCACGGCGGGGCTGCTCCAGTGGGGAGGAAGAGCTGGTGAACGCAGCTAATGCTGCTTTATTTCGCCCTCCACCTCCTGAACCCTGTCCGGGGCAGAGTCGCTGAGCTGCTGTCGGGGGATTTCCAGCACAGCCCCGTGGATTGCCTCCGGAGAGCTGAGCTGCGGCTGCAGCGGGGCTGGGACCTTGTCACATCCCTGCAAAGCTGCTGTCGGACATCGGCACGGCTGCTGAGGTCCCGCGTGTGGATGCGGCTGTGACTCTGCAGGAGAGGTGATGGTCAAGTTGGAGCTGGGGGCTTTGCTGCAGCGGGGACCCTGGAGCAGCTCATTTGCAGGACCTGATTTATTTCGGTATTTCTGTGAAGCGTGGGGCTGTCCCACCTCAAACACCCTGCAGGAGCCAGGTTGGTGCAGGATGAGTCAGGCTGCTGTTATTCGCATTGCATCAGCTGCCTGATGTGGGGTGTTGCATGGGCATGTTGGGAGGAAGGAGGATCCGTGCTCACTGCAGGAGCCTGTCCCCAGTCCCTGCACCCAGCCAGCCCCGTGGGGTGGGCGCAGAGGCTGCGGAGATGGTTTCCATGTGCTCTCCGGGGCTCTGGGAATGGCAGCAGGCCCAGGGTCACGGCAGCCATTCCAGGGTTAATTCCCAAGCAGCATCAGACAAGTCTACCTGGTGCTGCCAACAAAACCAGAATGAGTTTAAAAAAAAAAAAAAAAGCCTCAGGCCTGGAGGCCAGTTCTCAGGGCTGCAGGACTGCGAGGAGGAGCAGGGTCACTAGCAGCCCCTCAGCCGTGTGCCATGGGGGGGCTCTTTGCGCTTACCCCAAGTGAAAACTCCCAGCCCATAGTGAGCAGCAGCTGGAGAGAAGGCAGGAGGAACTGGAGTTTCCTCTGGCCTGTCCCAAGAGGAAGACGCCCGCCTCTGTGGTGGATCAGGGCTTCTGCCCTGCTTGGGGAGCCGGGAGTCAGGTCTGGGCACAAATGTGTTCAGCACTTTGCCCCCCGCCTGATGCACAGGCCAAGCCTTGGTGGAGGCGGAGGTGGGCAGCCGCATCGCCGGGCTCCCCGGGAGCTGCGCCTGCGGGTCGCGATGGCAGGAGCCGTCTGCTGCCCGTGCCAGCGGGCAGGCGCCCCTGTAGTAGTGGCTGCCCTCTCTCAGGGGCAGCTGCAGCCTTTGCTGTAGGCTGGTTGCCCACGAGTCCTTCATTCCCCCTTTACCTGGCTCTTGGGGGGTCACCGCTGCCAAGGTGTAGGCAGCTGACGGTGGCAGACAGCGCGGTGCCAGGGCCTGCAGGGAAGGGCTGTGCACACAGGGCTGGCGAGACACGTTTTCAGCAGCGGCAACAGCGATGAAAAGAGTTTGCCCATCTCTGGGCGAGGAGCGGCTGGTTTGCATAGCCTTCTCGCAAGGCAGGATTATCTCCCAGGTGGGAAGTGCTGCTGCCACACGCTCCCCACGGCAGCACGGTTCACGTTTGCAATAAACGCTTCCCCGGCTGAATCACCGCTGCGGTACGCGCTGTTCTGGGCCCCGTGCCCCAGCGGGGTGGGGACTGGTCCCCAGGCTGCTTCGGCAAGAGCTTGTCTTCGCACCCTCTCCCCAAAAGAGCTGCGGGACCAGGGTCTTTGCGGCTGTTCGCGGTGGAAAGACCAAGCGCACGCAAGCCCGTGGGAAGTGACCACCTGTATTTTACAGCAGCAGAGCACTGGCCGGCAGTTGCGGGGGGAGCCTGTGGCAGGGTCAGAACCAGCACACAGCCCCCCCCACCCCGAGGCTGGACCAGGGCTTGGGCAAAAGGGTGGCCCTTCGCCCCCAGGCCTCGCAGGGGAGCCCGAGGCTGATCCTGTCGCATGTGGCGGACCTGTGGCCGTGCTGGGTCTGCCCTCCCTGGGAGCGGGAGGTTCAGTGCCCTCCTCCAGCCTTTCCGCCCTCCCCGGCTGCTTCCTCGCCCTTTGCTGGGCTGGGGGCTGACTGACCCAACGCAGCACTTTGGAGGGGGGTTTGCTCAGGCATGCCCCATGCAGCTTGGAGCCCGCTCCGCTCAGGGCTGGCACTCCCGTGGCACAGCATCCCTGGCTGAGCCGTTCTCTGGGGACGAGGACCCCTCAGCAGCCCCAGGAGAGAGGGTTCCCCCCGCCTGCCCTGCCGCTGAGTGCTGTCGCGAGGAGCCGGCCGAGAGCTGCAATGTGTGCGGAGCAGCTGACAGAAGGGCTCAACTGGGCCAAGGAGGAAGTAAATGGGGCAGCGCTTGAATTTTGCAATCCAGCCGTAGCCACGGTGTCGCCCGCTGGTGCAAGGTGAGGGAGCTGGCGGTGACCTTACTCCTTGTTCCTGGAGGCTCCCAACAAGTTGTGGCAGATCAGGAAGATGCTCCTCGCTGGGCTCCACCAGAGACAACCCGCCCAGGGCACAGCCAGTCCTGGGGTGGCCCCAGGCAAGGGGTGGCTGTGACCTGCCCTGGGCAGCCCAGGAGACAGCGGCTTGCCCTGAGCTGCCTCCCGGCTGGTTCCGGCTTCTGGGAACCGGCTGCAGTTCTGAACGGGCAGGGCTGGGCAGGGCCTGGCTGGCACTGAAGGATGGAGGCACATACAGGGACATGGGAACACAACCAGGACTGCACCGTCCTGGCCTGTGTCCTGCAGTGTCTGGGCAGGGAGGGACATGTGGCTCCTTCCCATCTCACCAACACTCCGCTTACACCTTTGCTTATGTTTCCTGCCCGTCACGGAGCTGCTGGCCCCAAAAGATTGCCTGGGCATTGGGCTGGCTGCCAGTGTGGCTCCATCCACTGGCATCCTTTAACAGAGCAAAAGGGTGAGAGGGGAAGCGATGGTCGGAGCTCTGCCGCGTGCAGGAGCACCCAGCCGGGCTCCTGCTGGCAACCGGTGCAGAGGACTGGGAGCCTTCCCCGGCACCCTGTCCTCCCAGGTACCTCCCAGCGCAGCCCAGCGCTGCCTGGGTCTGCCCAGTGGCAGAGCTCAGCATGTTGCCCCATCCCCAGCTCTGGCTGCAAGCGGCAGGTCCCCCCTCCCTGACCGCTGGCTCCCCATGCCCCCCAAGGCCCCAGCTGCTACCTGCCGGGCTCTCTCCCTCGCTCCCACTGGCACTTTGGTTTTCCGCTTCCCCCGGCAGCTCGGGGCTGTCACTGCTGTCCCACCTCCGCGGGCGCTCCTGCAGCTGGGACGGGGCATGAGGGTCCAGGGTACCAGAGGGGACTGGGGGGGGGGGGGGGGGGCCCCCCTGGGGG
>JANZLQ010000022.1:770389-781067 GCA_026212715.1 Elanus axillaris | reverse complement strand
GGGGGGCTGGGGACCCCCATGGGGGACTCACCCGCTGGCGCAGACCTTGCTGTTCCCGCAGCAGCTCCAGGAACCGGCTGCTCCACAGCAGCTTCTCGGCGCCCAGCTCGGTGCAGAGGAAGCGGACGTCGGCCTCCAGCGCCTCTAGCCTCTCCAGCATGGCCTCGCTGGCGTCACCGCACCGCTGCCGCTCTGCCACTGCCCTGGCACCACAGCTCAGCTCCCTGTGACACCCCCCCCCTGCACCAGGGACACCCCTCGCCACCGTCCTGGGGACCTACCTGCCTGCCCAGGCTCCAGCGCAGAAGTGGAGACCCCATCCTTCTCCTCCTCCTCCTCGCTCCCCTGGCTGCCACTTTCCAGACTCAACCGCAGCGCCACACTGAGCTGAAAGACAGCAGGGACTGACGCATCCATGGGCAGCGGAGCCCGGATGGCCCCGGCAGCGGCCGTGACTGGGGAATGCTGCCATGCCGTGACCTGGGGACCCACAGCCCCGCTGGTGCCACCCCGCAGACCATGTCACCAGGCTCAGCCGCGTCCTGGGGTGGGGGTCAGAACTCTCTGCAGCCCCTGTGGTGGTGGGGGGCATGTTGGGGGAGTTTTAGTTACCTCCTCGGTGACACGGAAGGCACCATCCCAGCAGCTCTTGTAGCAGAACAGCAGGTACTGGGGAAGAGGACGGCGGCCGTGTGGTGAGAGCAGCAGGCTCAAACCTGCCCCAGGTAGGGCAGAGCCTGGAGCAATGTCCCCGCGTCCCCAGCGCTCTTGGTGGGCAGAACCATACAGTGCCTCAAGCCAAGAGCCAGCTCCCAAGGATGAGGGTCCCGACTCTCCAGCGAAGCTGCCGGACAACATGGTGACCCCCTCCCCCAGCCACACTGAACCACAGCCCCCGGCACCACGGGTACAGCGTGGTACACCCCCAACAGCCCCCTGCCCAAATGCCCTGGCACACGGTTCTGAGCACGCGCCACGTTTAGAGCCGACACGAGTGCCTGAAGGCCCTTGGGGAAGGGACCCCCCGCAGTACCCACCCACACCAGCCTCCAGAGCCACCGCAGCCCCCGGAGCGCTGTTCCAGAGAGCGACAGGAGCCACCAGCACCCGGCACGCAGGAGCTGCCTCCACCTTGGCACCGGTGGGCCACGCTGCCTGCCCATGGGGACCCTGCAGACCAGGAGATGGAGAGGTGATGTGCCCACCGCCCTGGGAGCCACTGGCTCGCTCACGTGCCACGCTCTGCATGCTGGAGGGACGCGTGGCGGCCGCAGGGTGCACCAGCACACACTGGTGTCCAGCCTGGCTCGCTGAGCGCCAGGCTAGCAATAGGGGGGGGTGAGCGTTCACAGAGCCAGACCCCCCAGCACATGGGACGTGCTCAGCGGCGACGCCTGCTCCCCCCCTCCCTGGCTGTGCCCCCTTACCCAGCGATGCACCACGCGCGGACCCCTCCTGGACGTGGCTGGGGCGGCTGCAGCCCCTCCTGCCTGGTGTCAGCTCGGCCACTTCCTTGGACTCAATAAAATCCTGCCTAATCCTCTTGGTGACGAGGCTGTGCAGCAGATTAGCATTTCTCCTGCTCTGCCTTTGGTGGTCATAAGGACAGTTGCTGGTCTGCCACCCCTCATTTGCTCTGCTCAGGATTCATCTTCTACAAGCAAAGGAGTTGCTATTTATTTTTAACTACTACTTTTAGCTTTCATTAGCATTCAGGTAAAAGCCTTGCAGCGTGCTCTGCCTCCTGTGTCCAAGGCCAGGCACTGGCTATCCTGGGGATCTTTAGTCATTCAGGCTGTTTAGGAAGAAAAACAGGAGGCTTCAGAAATAAAATAGAAGTTTTAGGCACAACTGCCGGAGTCAGACTCCAGCATCCATCTCACGACACTCTTGTAGGTGATGGTGCTTATGTTCCCAACGTGATCGGAGACGCCCCACAGTAACACCGCGGGGAAGCTGCTGCTGCAGAGCCTCGGCCATCAGTGCTTGTTCTGGGACAAGCTGGGGCAGACTGCACAGGGCCCTACGGCCTCTTAATCTCACCTGTCCCGTGGCAGCCAAAGGGCTGCTGCCCATCAGCAGGACCTGGGAGGGAATAGCTGTGTTATCAGCAGAACAGGGTGCCTTCAACTGTGAACCAAGCATTTGCCATTGAGCTTTCTGCCCTGATCAGTGTGTGCTGGCTCCCCAGGGCTGCTGCCATCAGACGCTGTCCTCATCAGAACAGGCTGTCCCCTTCCTTTAGTGACAAACACTGCCAGAGGCAGGAAAGGTTGCGTTTTCCCCTTGTCCCTGCAGCACCCCTAATGCCTATCACAGGGAAAGTGGAGCTGATTGACTGACACTTCGCCACAAAAAAATGCCTGTACAGGCAGGCCTCAGAGCCGAGCTACACGAGCCCTTTGCTGTTTCTCTGCAGGTAAATGTTCTGGCCTAAAAGGTACAGCAGCTTTCCTTGAGGTCAAAGAGGTGCAGCAAAGATTTTTTTACTCTCTGAAGTTCAGGCGCTCTTGCAATCCTTGCTTTGGAACAGCAGCAGGAGTGGGAGAAAAACTGCTTTTGTACCAAGGCCAAGTAATCAAAACAATCAGCTAAGACGTTTTTTCTCCAGAACTATGGAAAAGCAAGGACGTTCAAGAGTTTATGCTGTTTCCTAGATCTTTCACCCCCCTGTATTTAACCTCTGTAACTTAAAAAAGTAGGACAGCTTTGCTGCTCTCCCATTAAGCCATTACATCCCGACACCCCCCTGCAGATAAGCAGCCATCGGCCCCTGACAGCAGAGTGCCAGCTGCTCACTCTACTGCGGGATAAGCCAGCTCCCACCGTGAACAAATACGGAGCTGCCTTGATCCCTGAACCAGACAACAGAACAAGGGAGAACTTTGCCCTACACATTTGCCTTCACTCTTAGGTACTGCTCTGCACTTGAGTGGGTTGCCTGGAGGGAGCTGAAAAAGACCCAAGACACCAGAAAAGCAGAGGTGTAGCAGAAGGGAATGAACACTCAGCTGTAACAACTGCACATGCACACACTGGGGGGCTGCCAGGCAAGGGATACAACTTTTCCCACAGCACTCATTAAGTAGACACAAACACACTACAGCACCAGGAATAAAAGCTATTTACCACCTTGAGAAAAGCAAAGCTTATTTCAACATCAGCATTGATATCTTGACCTGGCTACTGTGAAAAGCACCTAACACTCATCCCTCTGTGTACTCTACCAGTGGCAATCCGGACTGCTCATTCCTTATCTGTGGGCATTCTGCCAGTATCAGCAAGAACTGACTTACATCCAACTCCTACCTTGAAGTGGGATTAGTTGGAACACAGCTGGAGATTAGTGCCTGGCAATCCTTTCAAGTAGTCGATGTTATGTCTACCAGAGGAAAGAAAGCACAAAGGAAACCTCCGAAGGGTCACGAGACAAGGAAGAGCTACTATGCAGAAGTGGAAGAATTCCAGCAAAGTCCTCATAAAGCAGATGGAGAACAAAAAAGCACTAGGAGTCAAATTTTGGACTGAACAAAACGTGAGAAGAGAGACAAACATGTAATTTTATTGTTTATGTACAAATGACATAAGTTTGTATTAAAAAGAGAATCCACCCAACCTCAAAGATAGCAAAGAGCAAGATGGCTTTGAGCTCCAGCCTTCCCTGCATCTAAAAGCACTGTGTAAATTTTAGGGGATGGTGTTTAAAATTAAAGTTAGAGAAAAGGGTTAACCACCTTCTTCTCCGCTTGAGTAAGAATCAAAATAAGCTGTTCCACAAAATTAAGAACTTTCCACTCTACATGGATTAAAACAAAGAAATCCAAAGGCAATTTGTTAACTATACACTTTGGTTTAAAAAAAACCAACAACAAAACCAACAAAAAACCAAAACAAAACCAAAACTACAATGCTAATATCAGCAACAAAAGTAATCTAAGTCTTACAACATAGATGGGACATACTGAATCATACCCTAGTTCCAGTGGAAAAAGAAATACCTCTCCATGGGTTTGCAGATGACAGGGGTGGCGGCAGCAAGATCAGCCCATTTTGGGAAGTTCCTGACCGAGGTGGAAGCACAGAATAGTCGGGAACTCAGGACTACTACTACTACTACTACTACTACACCTTAGTCTTCCTGCAACTCAGGTGAGTCAAAAATGATGCAAGTACGTGGTCCAAGATTTTCTCCCATCTAAGTTCTTTAGAGTGAGCCACTCCCATCTGCAGACACTTGGCCAGAGAGCTGCCATCGTGCTCGTTCAGTCGACTGGCATTTTTCTCAGTGGGGATTCATGTAGACCTAAATCCCGGAAGCATCACCACTGATGAGTCTAGTAGTCCTGCAGAGAAAGAAAAGGACGGGCACATTAAGACCTTTCTACCTTCAATACTGCTTGCAGAGCTGGGATTCTCAGTCTTCTCTCATTTCTACATACCATTAGTTGCAGGCAAAACAGAAAAGAGATTTTTTTTCTTGTAGCTAAACATTCAAAAGAAAGGACCCTTCGAAACTTTAGTTCAACCAAAACCAGATGCTTTTAATGTTCCAGATCATGACAAGATAATAGGACGCAAAACAGCTTTTTGCATAAAAAGTGGACAGGACTTAACTGTGACCTAGCTTCATACAAACCTACCTGGGCTTATTTACTGTTAAATCCACAAGACAATGCTTATTTCATACCATGATATTCCTCAACCATGAAAATAAGATCTTAAATTACAGCAGAGGGAGGCTTTTTAAGATTAGGAGTCAGTCAGCCACTCAAGTCTACAGATGAGCAATGAAAACAAGGACAGAGCACTGATACTTACGGCTCTTGGCTTTTTGTTTAACTTGAGATCAATCCTGTGGTTGGAAAGATAAGAGAAACGTCCATTTCAATACATTAAACCAACACTAGAGTTCAAAGAACCAGCTACTGCATATGGCACAGGCTACAACAAAGACTATTTGGTTAATTCAATCCACATTCTCAGTTCGGCTGAGCCAAATCACTGTCCCAATATTACTGGACAAGAGAGCAGCAAAGAGACGGAGAGTGGATTCTTTATTATTTGCTAAAATGCATATTCCGTCCACTCAAAAAAAGAGTTAATAAAGATTCATAATAAAAATCACAGGGAAGTTATGCAGCATAAAGAAATAAGGTTAAATACGCATGCTCTATGTTAATCTGTTAGATGTGTAACTATGCCACAGGTAATTATTCAGACATAGTGGTAATGGTTATTTACTTGGAATAGAGATAGGAGTTTAAGATGACAGGGATTATATGAGTCAAAGGTACTGGTTTATTACATTTTTCCAGAAGGAAATATCCAAGTCTACACTAATCTCCTTAAGAAGCAAAGCCAGAAGAATCAGTTTTGAAACTATGTTTTTAAGTTAAAAAGTTTATCTATTTAAAAATGAAATAGAAAGGTAAAGAGGGGTGAAGTTAATTTAGTTTTGCTGAAGTTATTAAATAAAATGTTACCTCCATCACGCTTTTCTGTTTTTAAAAAAAACTTCCCAGCCTAACCTAATATACATACCTACAATTAAACAGATAAACTATGGGTTAGAAAGGTCTCAAAAGGCACATTGGTGTCTACACACTAACAACACAGCACAAGTACTAATTCAAGTCAAACTTACTCAAAGTCATAATCAAACATGCCAGACGGGCTGAGGGGCAGCATTTGAAAGGAAGAAAGCAATAGAAATTAATATACTAATGAATTAAATAAATTAGTTGATTAGCCACCCTAGCGAGATTACTAAAAAATAAATTAAAATAAAATAAATAATAAAGCCAGTGTTCAAATGCCATAAAGTTCTTAAGATATCTTAACCAGAATTGGGCACAAAAAGCACTCCAGATTTGCCAATCCAGAGTCCCCCTCCCCAGTTGGATTTCCGGGAAAAAGAGGTGTTAGAACAGAGGCAGACGGGTTTTAGGGAGGGAATTTTAGGTGCTGAGAAAGGAAGCTATCAGATACGTGAGAGTGCACACTAGCTCACAGGCAGAGAGAAAAACTGATTTGCTTGCAAAAACAAACGAGCGGGTGGTCAGAAAGCAGTGGCTTTGTCTAGATTATTATGGCAAAGCAAAGCTTGTTCAGGCAGAGGTGGAGACAACACAGGACTAAGTGGCCAACTTGGCATTCGAATATTCTCATAATGCGCACGCATACACACATCCTCTTGCACTCGCTTCCTTTAGAGAGCTAAAAAGAGAACACAGTCATTTGGCCAAAGCTAATGACAGTTTGGTGACATTCCCACCCCTCGTCTCAGCATTCTCACAGATACCACAGCACTGACTCTAGGATCACTTCTGCCCCAAAGCTAACAACTGTATTGGTCAGAAAGGACTTATCATCAAATCAGCGGTAACTTAGTAGCTTTTCAGCACTGAGTTTCTAAGAGGAAACAGTCTTGTTTTCTTCTGAAATACTTTTTAGCCATGAAACTTGCTGAGCGCACAGAAAAGAATCATCTTGGCCTTCCTGTGGTCTCAGAGGGAACAGAGGAGGGCTACAATAAAGACACTGTAACTTCCATCCGATTCCTTGATTTTAACTGTTGGAAGTTGAACTGCCTGTTCATGCCAGTTCTGCCCAGCCTGAATCCAACTTCCCACACTGCTCTTGGTGGCGTACAAAGTAGAAAACCCAGTGGAGTCAGTGCACCTTCAGGGTGCCTGTTCCCAGCACTTCCCCGTTCTTCAGGAACAGGTGAGCAGAACTCAAACATACGCTGGCAAATGGAAGAGCTCCTGAATGAAAAGAAGCCCAAATATTTCTCTTTGTTTTTCTCTTTTTCATTCCATGACACTCAGGAAACAGATGTGCAGGTCTCTTCTGAAAGAGCACTCTGGGCTGCAACGCATTTTAAAGCGCTTCGCTGTACCTTCAGTAGACTAAGACTGTTTTGTTGTGGGTTTTTTTTAACCTAGATATACTTAAAAATTGTTTAGTCTTTTCTGCCAAAATTTAGGAGATACTAACGGCAATCACAATTTTAACAGAGTTTTTTTTATTACAGACATCTTGATTATCTTCTTCTTAATTATCTATCTGGCTACGCTAAGGATTACAAAGTAGTCAATTACTAACTTACTAAGCCTTTCCGTAACGTAATGTGTCTGATGTATCTCTTAGGATGATAAGAATTGCCATACCAGATCAGACCAGGGCTCCTCATGTCCAATGTTCTGTCCCCGACAGTAGCCAGCATCAGCTGCTTCAGTGGAAGGAATGTAGAAGAAACCCCAGAGCAACACAACCTGTCAGTAGGGCAGTTTCTTCTAACTCCTGTCACTAAAGTTCGGGTTATGTAATGGAGCAAAAGAATTTATATTATTTACAGCACTTGTATTGCACCCCACTGCATCTGCAGTGGATTGGTTTGCTGTCCATGTAAGTGCTTAGCAGAACATTTTATATATTTTATAATTTGTCTGAAATAGCAATTTTCTTAAGCTGTACTTCAGTTTTACAGACAGTTTCTCAAACTTGTTTACCGATGTAGTTTCTCGTGTTATTCCTGAACTTCTTTCCAATTGTCTACAGGCAAAAAAAAGAGTTTTGAACTGCTTTGGAGTCCCAGCTCATGGGGACCCAAAGGGACATCCAGCACTTCAGGATGTTTGCCCAATTAAGACTGCTGTAGAAAGAAAATTCTGATCTAAGAATTAAAGACGCGCTAATGACTCAAAACCTAGCGAAGGAGAAAAAGTTGTTAAAACATTTTTCAAGCACTATACCTACCTCTGTATCTCCCAAACCGACCTTCCCCAGCAATCTTTGTAAATTTTTACCACTTTTCTTTAAAACGTTTCTCTCTTGCAACTGTATGGGAAGGTCCCTTAAAGGGGAAAGCCCATCCACACACAAAGCCAACAAGCTCCAAATTAGCAAGAACACTTCATTTTTAAAAGCTCTTTACTTCTAATAATCTTTAGGCACCAGTTCAAGCAATCATTTCCGGAGAGGTGCAGTTCTCCAGTAAACATCTCCTCTTTTCCAAGTGAATGGATTTCCATGGATTTTTTCCCCTTAGGGCCTGACTCCGCAGTGCACTGTCATACTCTGTAGAAAGCCTTGGGCTAGCTCTGCTGAGGGGCACCGAGACACGGTTAAGCAGCAGGTTGCAGGTTAAGTTGGCCTTGGAGAGCAGCACTGTAAGGCAGGGATTTTATTTCAGATTTCCGAGCCATCAGCCCGCCACGATGCATCACGCCTTAGGGGCATACCTTAAGGGGCAGAACTGGTTATCTAAATTCAACAATAAAGAATTCAGGAAATCTTTGTTTCACAGGAATTTCAAGTCGGTTTAATAACACTTTCAGGTTAATATGACAAATACCATAATCAAGAGATTCAGTCTGGGACATGACAGCTGACAGGGCTTGGAGCAGAAATCTTAGTGAAGGCACTGGGAGTGCCCACAACCCCCAAACATTCCAATTTGCTTTTTCACCCTCCTTCTCCAAAGAAAGTACTGACATTCCTATCTTACATGGTTCTACAGAAACCGAGAAGCAAGCACAGGAGGCCAGGACTGCAGTCTTCCTCTCCTGGAAAGAAGACAGCTTTATTCTCCTGGACAGATAGGAGAACTGAAAAAGCCTGGTCAAGAGCCTAGCTGTACCAGGGCTGGAGTTAGTACCCTGTGCTTCTTGTTCACCTTCTTCAGCATGCTTTCCCCTCCTTGATACAACGGGGGCAAGGGGGTCCTGATGAACGCTACAGGATGCATACAACTAAAACCCAGAAAAATTACCAAAACAAATGACCTGAGCTGCTCATTACTCTAACAAGTTACTAGTTCCATTCACATAATAAGATAGATTCAACAAGAGCTAACCATTCAGAAGGCATGACGAGAAGGCTGCTGGTACCACTAACCTGTGTCGATTTTTGTTCTTCCTTTTTTTGTGGCTGCTATGGTGGCTCCCCGAAGAAGTAGAGGAAGCAGCTTTCTGGGGTTTCACCCCCTGCACAGACCCATCCAGCTCTTCAGCATCTTCCTGGTTGGGCTCGTTCTCCTGATTGTGAAAGTCTGGAGAAGTGTCACTTTCTGTGCCACTGCCTGGCTCCCCTAGAGCACGACAAACACAGACGAGCACAGCAGTTACCACCCCACAGCTCACATCCCAGGCTGCCCTGGCAAAGCCCTGCGTGGAAGAAGCAGCCCCCAGCAACAGTGTGTGGGGCAGCGGAGACATGCTGAGCACCAGGCGGTAAATAAGAGAACCTGAAAAATATTTCTGAAGGACAGCAAGCTACCTCCTCAGCAAACGAAGCACACCAGAATTACATGCGATTTGGTATTGGTTGCAAAAACATTTTTAAAAATCCTAAAGGTAAAGGGCTCTGCCTCATGTCACTTGCAAGTGACTGACAGAGACACAAACAGAAACACATTGCTTCAGCTCTTCTAGCCTCTTTCTCCAAAGACCACTGATTCCATTTAAATAAGTTTTATGCACAACAAACCCTTGCTCGGCACGAAAGTTTACTTGAGAAAGGAAGCTCAACTTCACTTCTGTTTCTCATGGTGCCACTTTGCTGACTCGTGCAGCTAGCAGGTGTGCTGGGAGCACTCGGGAGCCCTCCTCAGGGGAGCAGCCGCAGGTCCCTGGATGGGGAGTGCTGCAGGGAAGCAGCACATACAGCACAGATCCAGACAACTGGAGACAGAGCTGAATGGTGGGGAGAAGTGTGGTTCTTTCCAAATTCTGAGAGAAACGAGAAAGTGACTTACGCTTCTCAATGAGCTGGTCCTGAACTCCAGCTAATGCACTGACCGCCTAGGAAACCGAAAGGGATGTTAATGAAAGCAGTAATTCACTTACCACTTCTCAAATGCTCAAAAACACAGAGATCACCTCAGGGAGAAAGACGCGTCAGGCCTCTGCTTGAAAGAGCTTATGACCTGGCACCAGCGCAGCACAGCAGAAGGGGGTTAGGAGCAAAAAGATAAAGACACGGATGGCAGCGACAGGCATGTGGCACGGGTGGCTCTTGACTGCGGCTCCCCTTCACCTCCCTGGGCACTAGGAAAGGGTCTTCTGAAAGGGGCTGTGATGGGGGGGGAGTGTGAATATGCTTGGGTCGGAGGAGACTGGGCAGGTACAGGAGCTTAAACGGAAAACCGGTGCTGCAGCAGCCCGGGTGGCCACCGGGGAGCAGCGAGGGATGGGGAGCGGGACAGGGACAGGGTCGGACAAGGATGAGGATGAGGATGGGGACGTCCGCTCGGCCCCGCCGGGTCCGGCCCGGCACTCACCGCTGCCGAGGTGACCGAGGACTTGCTGAAGAGCCGCTCGGCCTCCTTAAACTTGCGGTTCCTCCGGTCGTTTTTGCTGTTGGAGTTCCTGAAACGGAGAGAAGCGACATGGCGGGGGCCCGCCGGGCCGGGCCGGGCCGGGCCGGGCAGGGTCGCCGGGACTCACTTCTGGTTGGTGAGGTAGCGGTCCCAGCCGCGGATGATGTTCCCGTACATCTGCGTGTCCTCCAGGTAGCTGCCCTCGAAGGCGTAGATCTGCCGCTCCAGGTTGGCCAGCGTCTCCTGCCGGGCACAACGCAGCGCATGGAGCGGGCCCGGCCCCGCCGCCCTACCGGAGCACACCCGCGCAGCAGCGCCGTCTCCAGGCAGCGGCGCCCCGGAAGCACAGCGGGC
>JANZLQ010000022.1:749276-765571 GCA_026212715.1 Elanus axillaris | reverse complement strand
CCGCCGCCTCCATGGCGCCGCCGGCCGCCACACAGGGAAGTGCGCGCCGCTTCCGGCCCGCGCGCTGCCAGCCGGAAGCACTTCCGCCGGGGAGGTGGCTGGCACCGCCCCCCGGGCGCTCCCGCGCCTGCGCGCTGGAGGGCGCCGACCCCGCCCCCGCGCAGCGACCGGCGCCGTCGCCATGGCGACAACGGCCGCGGCCGCCATGATCCCACCGCCGGACTCGCTGCTGCGGTACAACCCCCCGGTGCTCGTCAGCCGCCGCACGGAGAAGCGCTCCCCCGGGGTGAGCGGGGCCGGGCGGGCCAGGGCTCCCGCGGGCTGCCCGCCTCTACCGCGCTCTGCTCTCTCTCCGCAGGCCCGCCCGCTGAAGGGGACGCCGCCGCCCGCCCCGACGGGGCCCGTCCCGCCGCCGCCCCGGACGGCCGCTGCCGTGTCCGCGAAGCAGCCGCAGGAGCTCCTCAATGCCATCCTGCCCCCGCGGTGAGCGGGGCCGGGGCCGGTGTCCGGCAGGGCCCAGCCGGGCCGGCGGGGCGCCCCGTAAGGCCCGGTGCTGTGTCGTGGCAGGGAGTGGGAGGAGGAGAACCAGCGGTGGGTGCAGGAGGTGTCCAGCGCGCCCAGCACCCGCCTGGACGTCATCCACCTGCAGGAGCAGCTGGACCTGCGGCTGCAGCAGAGGCAGGCACGGGAGACCGGCATCTGCCCGGTGCGCAGGGAGCTCTACACGCAGTGCTTCGGTCAGTGCCCCAAACCGGCGAGCGCGGAAAGCATCGCTCCTCACTCGGTCCCCGACGGGAAGGGGCTGCCGCGGCCTCGGTCCCCACCGGGCAGGGCTGGCCGAGGTGTGCTGGCCAAGGGGTTGCTGCTCCGGCAGCCACACTGCTCTTGCCTTTGCCACCGGCCCACAGCTCTTGCGTGCTCTGCAGCTCGGAGGAGCGCAGCTCTGACCCCGACCCACACCGCCAGCCCTGCACAGAGCGCTTTACGCTGCCTCGTCACTCACAAAGCTGACCCTACAGAGACACGCGTACATGACACTAAAAGATGCGAATTGTCTTAGTTGTACTTAACCCAAGGGTTAATTTAAAATTACTTTAAACACTGCGTAACGGTTAAGCACTCTTACAGACCCTGACGACCTGGTGCCGGTCTTCCAAATGCACGAGATGACCATTGGTTTGAGCAGCATCCTTCTGGAGGCTCTTGACTCTCCTGGAGGCTTCCCGATAACTGCAAAAAATTGTTACAAATATTTAGGTGTTTGCTGTTACAGCTTTAGCAGATCAGTATCGCTATTGTTACCGTAGGTTCTGTACCACCACTCTGCTTTTATTTGCTAGCACTCGATGCCATAGCTGTAATGTAACAAAAAAGAAAAAAATAAATTATGACTGTCTCTGGTAAATCCATGTTGCTTCTGTGGTGCAGAGAACAGGTAAAAGGCAACATTCTCTGGACCCTGTAGGTATCCAGCATTCCCACATAAACGTACAGTAGCTACTCTAACTGGATTGTCACACTCTTTCTTTAAAGATGAATTGATCCGTGAAACTACAATTAACTGTGCAGAGCGAGGACTCTTGCTGCTTCGAGTCAGGGATGAAATCCAAATGACAATTTCTGCTTACCAGACGCTGTACGAGAGCAGCATTGCGTTTGGCATGCGGAAGGCACTACAAGCTGAGGAGGGCAAATCTGACATGGAAAAAAGAGTAAGTTGGGCCATTAACCCCATAATGTAGTTTTCTGCACGTGATACAGCATAAGGATATTACACAAAGTTTTATAGGATATCAGTTATTTCTGTTTCCACTGGATGGCAGTGAAGATCATCAAAATGCTTGTCTTACTCTTTTCCTAGGGCTTAATTGCACTTCATAAATTATGTGCTATTCTATCTGGAACACTTTAAACACTGCACAACATACAACTTTGTCCCATCTTAACTAAAAATTGATTACTAACAAACAAAACTTGAGAGATCTGTGCTCTTTTCCAAGATTGCAGAACTAGAAGAGGAAAAGCGGCAGCTGGAAAGACAAGTGAGTGAACAGAAAGCTAAATGCGAAGCTATTGAAAAACGTGCAAATGAAAGGCATCAGATAGAAGAAAAGAAACACATTGAAGAGGTTCAGTTCCTGAAACGAACAAATCAACAGCTGAAGGTTAGTAAAAAAACTGCAATCCAAATAGTAATGGTAAAACTTCTCATTCTGTAAGCAGAAAGATATTTTGATATCTTTCTCCTTACAGTTTTTAAAGAGTTACATTTATGATGCATCTGTATTAACGTTCCAGTTTCTCTAAATTGTTACTGAAATGAGAAAATAGCACTTTTGCATTCTCTACTTCCTTGCTCAGTCAGCAATTGGTTACTACTAGTAAACCTGATGATGCAAACAGCAGGTCAGACTGAACTTCAGTCATACACACATTTGCCAGAGAGAGATCAGAATTTGTTTAGAAAATGATAAATTGTTATAGTCAGCGGGAGGACAGCACACATACAGCTGAACCCCAAATGCAGAGGCCTCAAAACTGCACTGATACCCCAGGAATCTCTTTCTGCATAACTTGACTGTAAGTTTGTAATAGTTAGCACTCCTTCTCAACTACAAAACAGAAAATCTAGTGAAGGCAAATTAAGATGTTTTGTTTCTTTGCCGTTGGCCATTAGACTCCCTGATAACAAGACACATCACTTAACATTAAATATTACCTAATAAGAACAACTGTGTACTTATGCAGTAGGGACTGCAAAATTTAAGGAGTAATTTTGTGCATGCTGTTTTGGTGAAAACAGCACTTCTGCTCATTACTTTGATTTTGAAAGGAAAAAACCCCACATCTTTCAAGTAAAGAAAAAACGTTACCATAAACAATGTTACATGTTTCTGGCTACAGCTAAAAAACATTTCCTTCACACCAAGCTGCTTTCCGCATCTTCGTTGTTCCTACAGTTTCTCCTTTCTAAACTGTTGACGTCTTTAGGTCATCTCAAAATCTTTCAGGGCACAAAATGGAATAACTTAGATCAAATACATGTTGCCACTGAATCCATGTTTCTTCCTTGAAGTACAAGTATTCTAACAGCTGTGTGTATACTACTGCTGTAGTTTGTTTTGAAGGCAGCTCTAGGAAAAGGACAATCTAAGAGTCCTGGAAGCTTCATGCACTACACGCTCCCTAAGCATGAGTAGCTCTCCAATCAGTCTACTAATTGGGCGTCAAGTTGTCTCAGCAACTGAAAAACTTGCTGTTCCCAGCTACTTTTGTCCCAGAGTCAGAGTTTGTGTTCCAAATGCTAGAGAGCCAAATATTTAATTTAACTAACATAGTCCAGCCTGAAGTCAGGCAATTCAGACCACTGTTTCAACAGCTTTTATTTAATTTCCTCTTCAATGCTTTACATTATAAAATGAGTCTTTCATTGTATGGAACCAAGGCCAGCTCTTTTCTTCTCAGAATGCAACAAGTGTGTACGCCAAGAATGAAAAGCTAATTTATAAAACATGTAGTAAGGAATGGAATAGCTAGGGAAAAAAAAACCCTGGCCTGCTTCTCTTGAAGTATTGCAGCATCCCTCAGCTCCTTGCTTTGAATATCTAACAATTTATCACTTCACAGCAACAAGCGTTTATTTTTTAGGTTGAATCTAATTTGACATATTGTCTCATTTGTTTTGCAGGCCCAACTTGAAAGCATCATCGCGCCAAACAAGTAGATTTTTTTGCTGTTCTCCAGGCAGTGCTCAGAAAAGCTGTCAGAGCAAGAAGTTCGCAATTAGTGACAAAGATTTGTCTTCATAAAACAATCTTGAATTTTCACTTACCAGTAACTGAAGGCAGCGTAACTGTATTATTTCTTTTTTTTCTCTTGGAGAGTTGAAATTCCAGAGCTTCATTAATTACTGCACCCTCTTGCAATGCCACCTCAGCATTCAGCTCCTTAAATAGTGAACCTGTCTGGGACTTGCCTGTTAGTAATACATTACATGACCTTCAAAGCAGTAGACTAATAAGAATTTTTAAATGCAAGCATCTCTGTAACATTATTACTTTGAAAATGTTGTAGAAAATTCAGAAACAACATATGAAGTGTCTACAATAAACGTAAGTCACGTTCACTAGGAATCAAACTGCAGGTAATTCTTGGACAGGTGTTTGGAGGGTATTTCCTTAAGTATGTACAAGTTGGTGTTAATTGTACATCAAAATCCCTTGTCAGAACCAGTAGTAGTAATCTAGGATGAGCAATACCAATGTTCTCCATGTGGTTATTTCTAATGAAAGAGGGGTACGATACCATTCCAAGCATCACTTCTCAGTGGAAGCAAATGAAATCTTTACTTGAGGTACCTGTGTAACTAGCTGGTTACACATAGCAAGCAGATGTGGGAAAGATAACTCACTGTAGTCATATGAAAAACTCCATAAAGCTAGTTTCCAGGGGAAAAAAAAACAAACAACAAAAACAACAAAACAAACAAACCACCACCACTGAATAACACTTTAGGATATGTTTTGCCAATGCAGTGTTTACTGGCCTTAGATGGTGATGTGGAAATACCACGGTCTCCAACTGCATAAAGAACTTTCAGATGATGCAGAAACAAAGAGTGAGATGCTACTCCTGGGAACAAGACAGGCAAGTCAAACTAGGCTTTGAATGGGAACTACAAGTTTTATATTAAAAAAAGCCACTGCATACTAGAGCTGTTTTATGTAAAATTTAATAGAATAAGCAGTTATTGCTTATGTTTGTATTTTTTGTGCTTTGATCTTTGTCCCTCCAAGCCAGTTTTTTTCTTGTTCTTATTCTTATTTTTCACGTTGTGAGTTTCATAATACCGGACTCCAACTTTCTTGGAGCGTTGCTGCCTCTCAGCTCGTCTTCTCTGCAAAAACACGCAAAGCACATTAGCAAATCCACAGTATCCATAGCCTGAATTTGTTTGCATTTTTTTCAAATGTTGTTCACTTTGCATTCCACATGCCTTAAGTAAAATAAATAATTTCAAACAAAACATTACTGATGTGAATATATGGACATTGATATGGAATCCACCCACCCATGCTCTTCAATCTTTACAGAAGTAGTAAACAAGATAAAAGAAGCAACCTGATGGGCAGAGTGAGGTAAGAGGTCTTTAACAGGAGATGTGACAGAATGTTCATAATCAGAATTCAGTCTTCTGCTCCCCTTTCCAAAAAGCCCTTGCTGTACAAGTCACTTTCAAAGTCCTACAGACAGACTATTTCACTTGGTATTTAAGTTACTCTAGAAGAACTGTTTACACTTGACTAACATGAACAGAAAATAGCAGCAGTAGCTCTCTTTCAAGACAGAATAGTACTGCCTATCTAGTTCCAAATTCTCCCATCTCCCAGCATTTAGACCCCTGCTCTCTTAACAGCATCAGTGGGCAAGCTAATGCTGAAAGCAGAACAGTTACCCACAAAGGATTCTCCCATTCAACACTCCTTCTGTCATGGTTCCTGCTGGACCCTTTTATGGGTCCACGCTCAGCTGGAACATGCTGCTGTCGCATCTCATGTCAGCAGCAAGTCACCCTGTCTTCACATTCACCCTACCTCACCTACAGTCCCCATGCTCTCTCCCTCCTACTAGCGCCCAGTCTCAAAGCTCTTCAGTGGTAATGTATAAAAAAAAGCCCGCTCTATTACCCTGCTCATTTGTTGTACTACCAAGAAATCACACTTACTTCTTTGGATGTAAGTTTCTTGCAAGGCTCTTCACCCACAAGGTCATCATCATCTTCCTCTTCTGCTTTCCTTTTTCTTTTCTTCTCTGTGCTGCCTGCAAACAGCAGAGATCACATACTTGGGCATCTTCCAAACCACCCATCTCTTTGCAGCACTTAAGACTGGGGTCACCATCCCATCTACTTCAGCAAAGCATTCCTTTGGTCATATTTTAATAGCTTCTACCAAAACAACATGCATGGTCCTTACCAGAGAGTCACTCGCTATTACTGTGAAAACTGCTCTTGAGAAGCAGACTGCTTAAAGCCTCATGCGAGTCCAGCAGAATTTCACGGTCTTGTCGGAAGAGGGTTCTCCCACCATTTAGCCTTTAATCAAACTTACTATGGAATCTGAAGCCACGCTCCAAACTCTGAAGTCACTGCAATAAAACCTATAGCCTGAAGTAGCTCTGTGCTTTTACAATGTCGTAAACCCCTTCCACTCCCTGCTGTGTAATATTAAACCATGTGGAACGGAAGTTGCTCAGACTGCAATCTGCCCAAAGCACCATTCTTTTGGAAATACAACATTTGTCTTTGCTATACCCTCATTCACTAGTAGGGGGACATACCTTACTATACAGACAGGTGTTCTACAGAGAGGCTACAGCAAGGTCATCAGGCAGCCCTTAGGTTAGCTATGGAAATATTTAAATAGCTTTAGGGGAAAAAGAACTTGCAATCAGGAGCTAATGAACACTTCCCCGCCAAGTACCCTCTCTTCTCTTATAGGATTTCCAAATGTAGATTAAGAACATCCGCTAATCTTGTTTTACCTCTGTCTTCAGTTTCTTTGGGTTCTTCAGACTTCTGCATGGATTTTGCAAACACTTTTTCACTCAGGTGCTTAGGGATTCTACAAAAGATAAAATAAGCAATAGAAGAATGTCATAACTCAAAATGTAACCATGTCCAAGAAGTGATCGGTCTCCAATAGATCCCAGTAGCCTGTCAGCAGCAAAGCCACAGCCTCTGCACCTCAAAAACAAATTACAGTAATCTTGTCTCTGGAGTTACTGAGCTTGTGCACTGCACAAAGGGACAAAATGTAACACTTAACCTTGAAATCTTAGTCCTCACAAGGCTGGTGGATGAGCTTTGCTAAAACCAGGCCTGCTGTATGAGCTAGGATACTCTGGTACATGCATGGAGACCATCTGGCATATCCAGGTAGGACATTAGCCTTGGTACTGCTCAAGAAATAACCCAACATAAAGGAGAGATCCAAGGATATAATATTGCTACCCAGAATACCAACAGATCTCTAATCGATAGCTTAAGAGGCAGCCTTCCAAAAGCGAGAACATTTTTACTTATGCTAGTAAACAGGACTTCTTGGAATGATCTTTCAAAAACAAACTGCTGCTTAGCCAAAGTTCAAATGTTTACAGCTAAACTAGATAAACTGTGGGAACTTGTGTGTGGCAAGACAGAGGAACCAGTCAAGCAAATCATGAATGGAGCTAAACCACAGCAGAACCGCATTAACTCTTTTCCTCCCAGCGAAATACTTGAGTCACTGAACAGATTCAGATACCTTATTGCTGAGAATCTCTTGGCTTTGGCTTTATCCAGAAATTTTTTGTATTTTGCAATCTTCTCCTCCAAAGCTTTAAGAACTGCCTTAGAGCTCTCCCTGGCACCTGGTACAGCCAACTGCAATTCCTCCTCTACTGAATCTTGATGCTGCTCATTTTCCTCTTTCTCCTCTTCCTGCTCCTCCTCTCCAGAAGAATCATTGTCTGTTTCCTCAAAGCCTGGCACATCCACAGGAACCAGGTCTTCTTCTGAGAACTGAGGTGCCACATTAATCCTCCCAAAGTTCTGCCGAACATGTGACATGAGTTGCTTAATTTCAGTGTCTGTATTATTCTTCTCTTCTGCTGGCTCCACACTTGATGCTACCAACTCAGAGATTTTCTCTTCATTATTATCTTGGCTTGATGTCATAGCTAATTCCAATGCAGGAGGCTACAAGAAAGAGCATAACGGATGTATTATCCACAAAGTCTGTCCCACCATCTCTGAGAGCAACTTCCATTTTACCTCTTTGGAAAAAAGTCTAAGATGACAGGCTAACAACGGGAGAATTACTGACACTTCTGGTAGTCAGATGATTGCAAAAGGGCTCAGACATCTCTGTGAAGAGCACCGCTACCTGATCTTCACCAAACTCAAGCAAGCGTCACCTGAATCACCAGACTTGGGCAGAGCCCAAGACATGCACTGCCCAAGTTACAAGGCACTCTGGGGAAAAAAGAATGGTGAATACCATCAGGAAAACTGAGTAACATAAGAGAAGAGGCACGAGCATCACTTTCTCACCTGGGGACCTGTTTCTGCATTCGGTGGCTTCACAAAGAATGGGATCCTGCCCCTCTGCCAGTCATTGAGAACCATCTTGCTCACAGTCTGTATGTCAGGCTCACCACCCTGAAAGAACCCAGTAACAGTTTATGTCCACATTTGCAGGGCACACCACCTTTTCATTACCTATAAGTAACAGAAACATTCATATTTCCCATGTTCAGTAACAGGCCACATGCTCTTCCAGCCCACAAATGCAGAAAGTCATCACACCTTTAGCAGTTTTCCGGTCCTAGAAGCAAGTTTCTCAAGGAAGTCTTCTGTATCCTTCCAGGAATCAATCTTGTATGTCTTTCTGATGTACTCTGGTTTGGCTCTTTCCAGCACTGCACTAATATGATCTTCAGGGCTCTTAATCTTTTCAACTTGAACCTGAAAACGAATGGTAGAATATCAACCCTTTGGGAAGTGTGCATTCATTTCTTTGAACCCATCACATTGGCAACAGCAAAGATTTTCTAGCATTTAGTGCAGGTACATACCACTCCCTTCAGCACAATGTCTGTTTCTGTGTCTCCAGATGGATAAACTACACCTGGGCAGTCGATGAGAAAAATCCGCCGCATCAAGGTAATGTATTGCCACACCTGAAAGAGATCAGTAGTTCCCCATATTACATCCTTCCACACAGCGCTCTCTTCTGATTTTTAAATGCACAGTTCTAACACACAGGAGTCATCTTAGGAACTTGGCATTAACAGACACAAACAGAATATAACTTGGCATTTTTGTTAGCTAGCCAAGACATATGGCACCTTGCTCCTTCTGTATCAGCCAGTGCTATCCCTAAGGTTTTGCACCAAACTACTAACTCACAGAACCAAGGTGAGGAAACTACAATCACAACAAACTCCAAAATTCTGTGGTCTTCCTCTTCCATGATCCTTAACTTCAGTGATATTTAGGAGCATAATGAACAGGCTAGCGAAGAAGATTCCTGTAACTTTGTCGTCTTGTTTACAGTCACATTCTTGAAGAACAGAGTTAGAAAACCAGCACTAACAGAGCCTGACAGCACAAATATAACAAATAATTTCATTCGGGAAAGTGCAGACACTGAGTCAGGGTAGCTGAGCGTTCAGATCACAGCACTACTGTATAGGTAGTGTGGGAACTCAGGAATGCTTCCAACAGCAGTGCTTCAGAGCAATGCCCGTCGATCAGCCACTCCTCAAACTCAGGGTCACATAGCCTGTACAGTTCAAGTGTTAGACTTGAAAACATCACTGAGCTAATTTCTCATGAATTCTGCCCTTGACAATGCTCTTACATAATTAATTTTTGTCTTTCACGTAGAGATATCTTCCTACCTTTGTTTCACCTGCAATAGGGGCCACACTGCAGACCTTCTTAGACCGTAATGTATTGATCACTGAGCTTTTGCCAACATTTGGATAACCAATGAAACCCACGCTGATCTGTTTCTTGTCAGAGTGTAACTGTTAAGAAATAGCACATCCTTTTAACATCTCACAGAGAAAGACAGAATTACTACAGTTCTGAACATCTGAGCAGCTACTGTTCTCACTATATTGGAAAGCAAAGGGGACTCCGAAGTACCAGATCAAAAAATGAGATCAGCACTTTTCTATCAATAGAAATATATAAGGGTACAACCAACTTGCCATCCAAGAACTTCAAGCACTGAGGAGAGTATCTGCTACTTCAAAGGGAAGATGTGAACCCCTTGCATTCCTTGTTGCTCTAAAATTACTTGTAAGCGCCTTATTTAGAAATCGTTTATGATGAGAAACCAAGCAAATAGAAACAGTAGCTGGGGATAGAATACAGATGTGGCTTGAAGAGACAGTAACTCATCTAAAGGCAACAGAAGGTGCCTTTCTTGGAAAAATGAAGACACTTAAAAGGAGAATACCTTAATAGAATATGCATGCATGCAGGACAAATAGGTGTGAAATACGTTCCTCTCTCCTACACATTCAGATGAGACCTAGGAGTGTTAACTGGATACTCTGTCTACAACAAACCTAGGACAGAGACTGACGGTCCAACCCACTCTTTGTGGATCTCCTCAGTTTGACAAACATTTTGAACATATTTGAAGGAATATTTTCCATTTTCTCTCCAAAGAAGGGAGCTTTATTGACAGAGTCATTTGCTGACAGAACGGCCATCAGAAAGTGTACTGATCCCCAAACACTAACAAAACAGAGGACTCCACACTAAACACCTCCCCCCACCCCAAACAACAACACAATCCCCAGAATTGTTCTGTACCTTTCCAAACTGCCTTAAAAGCTGTATGAAAGCACCTTTGCCAAAAGGGTTTGTGAGGCTGGCATGAAAAGCAAGTGTTGGATACTCCTGGGAAAGGACAGCAACCCAGCGCTTCTAAAAAGGAAAACGTTACTCGGTTAGGGATCCTGTGCTGCAGGTGGTGAAACAATCTGCTTATAAGCAGAGGTACACAGCATCTTCACTTGGGTCACAAATGTAACTGTCTATGAAAACTGCTATGTAAGAACCTTTGAAGCACTTCACCAACCCAACAGCTAAAAGGTCTGAGTATTGTTTTTATAAAAGACAAACAATTTCCCAAAAACGCCTTCACTGCTAGCTAAAACTAATTAGTTTAACAATATAAAGCAAACCAGCTGTGGTGGATATGTATCTTACAGGGACTAACGTTTAGCATACTCTGGAGACATCAGCTGAACTGTTAAATACAGACAGAGGAAGTAGAGAATTTGTGGCTGGTGAGTGTTGCTCAACTCAGCCAAACTTGGACAGATTTACATTGTAATTGTTACTTTTATAGCAGGCAAGCAGAGAGTTCCCATTGACCCAGTTACATTATGCCCTTTGAGACCAGCAGGAGGACTGGCAACAGAATTAAAGCAGAAGCTACAAAAGGAACAAAGAAGTTGGAGTAACAGGCAGGACTGTGCTTACAGTAGCCCAGGTAGGAACGAGATCACATTTGTTCAGGACAAAAATGAGATGTTTCCAGTGTTTCTCCTTTTTAAGATAAGATTCCACATGAGGGGAACGAGTACCCATGGGATCCCTAGCATCAAGAACTTGAACAACAACATCTGATGAGTCTATCACCTGAAAAAAAAAAATCACACAGAAGGAAAGGATTTTACAGAAAGTAAGAAGTCTATACCTCCTCAAAGTTTCTAAACTACAACATTAATTGAAAAACCTTGTATCCTTCACGAACAATGGTTACTTCCCCATAGGCTTCTGAAGCTTTGACTAATACCCATTGATCTTCCACTCTCTCTTCTCCTTGCTCCCCTCCAAATTCAGGCTAATAGCTTTTACCTGTTCTTAGGCACAAGGAAGATGCTGGTAGCACTTGGGAAAGAAAACACTGCACCCAAATGGGAAAATTAATTGCTTCAGTAGACAAAAACAATGTTTGCCATCCATTCTGCAGCAATTCAATTCTGCCATTTCATAAAGGATCAGGATATAAAACATGTTTTCTGGATCAATATGAAACACACAACCAAGTAGGAACCTGCTGTTAGTCCGCTAAGCATCTACAGCAGGGAGCTGTCATTTTATGACTTGCTTCAAGCCAAGTGAATTTGTTTCACAGCTATTTCCTGCATTTTTGGCAGCATCTTACTGAAGTCTGTTTTGCTCTATCATTCCCAGTGCTTTTAGATCTAAATGAAAAGGTTTTAAGCTACATTCAGAAATTCAGAGCAAAAAGTCAAGCAACTGCACACCTAACAGTCACCGAGAGCACACAAACTGCTCTTACAACCCTAATTCATTCTCAGTCAAGGTGGCTCATGTGGAACTGAGAGTCAGGGCCCTCCAGAGATGACCCTATCAATATGCCACATGATTTTAGCCTAAAGAAACTTAAGGGCATATTACTGGTTTATCTGTGGTGAAGATCCAGGAACCTAAGAGAAGCTAAGACCTTCGCTCTGCCAGTCCATCTCTAGATCATTTATTTTAAGGATGTTTGCTCCAGTGGGACGAGAACTCAAGAATCAAGCTTAGTCAGGCAGAGAGTTGAAAACGAATCTCTGCTTTCTTCTACAGCTGGGTTTCTCTGTTCATGTTTATGTACCATATCAGTACCAGAAAAAGGGTGTATGGTTTGAAGTCAGTCTGTTCAACTAGGCTGACAGGAAAGCAGGCAAGGGAGTGACAAACTCAGGACAACACTGCATGAAGAAAGTCACTGTCTTAACGCTTCTAAGAAACTTTCCAGCAAATTCAGTTGTAACAAAGCTTCCCTAACCGAGCAATGAATGTTTTTTCAGAGCTTTTCTGATTATTCCTGTATAGGATTTCTGGTGGTGTGCTGAGGCACCTGACTTCATAAGGGCTGAAAGGTAGACATGACTCTGCTGCAAATTATAAATGTTGCTTACCTTGTAGAGCTCACCCCAGATTCTTTTGGACTGTCCTTTCTTATATACTTCCTCTTGTGCTTCATCCCTAGAAGTGGATTACCAGAGACATCAGCAACCACAATAACAGGGTTACAGCACTGTCTTCTCTCAAGCCATTTACAGACAAAAGAGGAGATGAGGCCCAAATAACAGATAGCTGGGATTTAGCCCTGCTCCCTGTCCTCTGCCTTCAATCTACCCATCTGCAGAAAGATCCTACAAACACGCACTCTTGTAAAGATTCTTATCCACCTACTGGTAAGTTCCTTATCTAACCCAAAATGTGAGTTTGGAGATATTCTGACACGCAACAGAAAACGAATTATGAATAAAGACAGAAGAGTCTCATGGAAGCAACAGTTTGGTTAAATACATAGGGACAAAACAGGATTAAAAAAATCCCAAATTCAGCTGATTTCACTTTCCTTACTCATCATACAGTAACAGCATTGATGGATTCACTACATACTTCTTTAAATATAAAGCTGGCTTTTCAGAACTGTAAACAATGAATAATTTCTCCTTTCTATTTACCTTACACCGGTGTCTTCTATCACCAGGTCTCGGTCCTTGCCCTGATCATAAGATCCCGATGAGGCTTCAGCATTCTCCACCAGAGACTGCACATCACTTGCAGAAAGATTTGGTCTTTTCCTCTGTGATTTGGGGCCAAATGTTGTTTCAAATGTTTCTGTGTCAAGAATGTGAACTCTGGAGGTCTAAGGAAAAAGAGGTTCATAAAAAAACCCACAAGCACTGTTTTTTCCATTTCTCATGACAGGGAGTGAACAAGACTTTAGTTCAATGCAACTCTGCAACCTGTGACAAGAGTTACAGGCACTTTCCTAACAATGTTTGAGTTTTCCAGCTTAATCTCTGAGAAACATAGGAGTGGATATTTAATAACCAGCAAAACACATTGCACTTGCCAAAGAACTACGCTTCAGTTCTTTCACCATAAGATATGTCAAATGTAATTAAAGCTACCATGATGAAAATTCAGCTGCTATCTTTGATCATTTCTTATTTTTTTTTAACAAGTGCACAAATCTTGCCAAACTCACAGATTTTTGTCAGGGATAATTACAATCAAAATTGTAGATTTTAAAGCCTGTAATGAATGCCAACTTTCCTTGGAATGGCATACAATTCATTGCTGAAAGAAGTAATTTGTTTTTGTAATGCACATTTTAGCTTCTTATGACTTTTTCCTTAATTTAGGTAACATTTTTATGACATAAACCTGGAAAGTTGCCATATGAAGAAATAGCTAGCAAGAGTCCAAAATAATAGTTCAGACATTTTGAAAGAAACCTGGTAATAACTAAAACTTGATGTACTAGAAATGAAAGCTGCATGCACAAGGATTTCTGATTCAAGACAAAAAGCACATATTTGAGTTCAAATTCATCACACGAGAACATCTGCAGTGTGAAGCATCCTCAGAAAAGGTCCCTCTGTCATGGGAACTATTAGAAGCATTAGAACATAAGGTGGCAAGCTGCTACAGTCATCCTAAGCTGGTACGCTAACCTAGGATGTTTTAGGCTAAGTTTCCTACCAAAAAATGAGTATTTTTAATCATTAGTAGATCTTCCCATAAACTACAGGGAAGTAATACACTGTTTCTTTGCCTTTCCATCTGATAACCATAGTGACAGGCTCTCAAAAACATCCTTCCCCAAGTCATCTGTTCTAACTGCCCCTCCCAATGTTTCTAGAACACAACATTTCACCAGACTGAACAGAGACAGCATGATCGCCCACAGATAAATAACATTCATGACGCCTCTGCACACACAACCCAGCCTTCACCCTATACAGATGAACAATACCCACATGTGGTTTAATCCGATCATAGAAAAGGGACATTGGCAACTTTCTTTGCTTCATGACCACTCTGTAAGGATCCTTCATGACAGTTTCCATCTCTTCTTGAAATTTCTGTAGGGATGATTGCTTGATAACACGAGTATTTCCTGCATGTAAAAATAAATATTGCACCTGACCACGCCTCATCTTAACTGCTTCAAAGACCCCGGGTACACGAATAAAATGTGAATATTCCACCTGGAATCAAAAATATCAGTGACAAAAACCAGAGGATTTTACTTGAGACAAACTCCAAATTAGCATAATTAAGCCAAGTCCTTTCTTTCCCACCATTTAAAGAAAATTTTAAAAGTAACCCTCGGACACTTAACGTACGTAGGCTACAACATATGTACACACAGGCAAACCCCAGAAAATGACCAAAGGAGACAGAATAACCACGCTTTAGAGGAGTGCGTGGAAAGCAAACACCCAAAGTACAGGTACATGTGAAGTGTGAGCCCATGCCCAAGCCTATGGTGGAGATCCTTCACCTTCATTTTCAGTATCTGTCCCACACAGCACTGAGACCACAATTCTGAAACAAACACCCTCCAAACACACAAAGTTTTTAAGCTTGCTGAGTCTGCAGTTGAAAAAAAAAGCCAAAAAACAACTCACCAAACCATTTAATATTTGGTTCCACTCTCGCAACTGTGCCTGGTGCCACTGTTGATTGATACTGTAGAGGCTTAATCACTTTACCATGTTTGTTTCTAAGCAAAGAATGAGAACACGTGTAAATAAGCACAGGCAGCACACACCCCTCTAGCACTTTTGTTCACTAGACCAGAAGTACATCCACAAAATCCAGAAAGACCCTTCATCTAGAACCAGTGTCCCTGAGACTGTTATCAGAGGCATCACTGCCTGTAAAGGCTAATTAACTTAAACACTGGAACAGAAGTGATGTTGGTGAATGCACACTCCAAAGTCTCACTCCAGCTTGGCCAGACTCTTGATGAAGGCTGCTTATGTCAGACCAGGAATGGCTTTATTGGGGTGCAAAAAGCACCAAAGTACAATTTCCTAGTAAACGTCACTTTCTTCTCTCATGGGCTCACATTGAACTTTTTAGTCAGCTCTACTCATCAACTGCTGCAGAGCACTCATCGTAAGATGATTTCCAAGTTGAGACCTGCCTTAAATTTAATAATTTTTGAAAATACATATTCCCCAGTCTGCTCTCAAAACAAAGTTAAATCTGGCAAAACAACACACAACTGCTAATCTGAACCACGACTCTCAGAAACCCCTGTGGCATCTACAAGATGGTAGAGACACAAGTTTATGAGGTGGGAGCAGCTCCAAATCCAGCAATTCTCAAGCAGAGTGAAAGGGTGTCTCTCCACAAAGGAACCATGTGGAAGTCTGGCTGTTCAGACATTTTTAGGTGAGCTTTTGAGTTACACTGTTGTCAGAAATTAAGGAATCCTGGGCATTTTTTGGGTTCACAACATCCCAGGGAGACGACATCAGCTGTTCTGCATCCCATGTTTTCCAGCTGCATTCCCTGATACACACCGCTGGTCTGTATGGAGCTCAGGATAAGGTTTCCCAGCTCACGGTATGACAGGAAACACAGAGGAGCGGTTCTGCGCCAATAAATGGGCATTTTGGCATCAGAGCACAAGCAGCTGCCCTCAGCGTGGCTCCAACTGCCACGCAGGCTGAGCGCGCGGGCATCGCAGGCCACGCCGCTGCTCTGCACCAACAAACGTACTCCCTGCGCCGCAAGGCTCCGGTGTGTCCCGGCGGCGCTACCGACAGCGCAGGTACCGGCGCCCGCTCGCTGCCGTGCCCGGCGGGAGCCGGGCCCCGCGGGAAACCGGCCAGCGCCTCCGCCCGGGCAGGCGCACGGAGCCGCCTGCGCCCCGCGGCACCGGTAACGGCGGCGGCGGGGC
>JANZLQ010000022.1:700269-748464 GCA_026212715.1 Elanus axillaris | reverse complement strand
GGTGGGCGGAAGGGGGGTAATTGGGGTGGTGGCGATGCGCGGCCACTGATTGGCCGCTAGGGTGGGTGTGGCCCTCACGTGACCGCGCG
This sequence comes from Elanus axillaris, assembly GCA_026212715.1. NCBI lineage: Eukaryota > Metazoa > Chordata > Aves > Accipitriformes > Accipitridae > Elanus > Elanus axillaris. Next base: position 748,375 of record JANZLQ010000022.1, on the reverse strand, counting down.
CGCTCTCACACGCCGGGGAGCGCCGCCTGACTCCCGCGTGCGACGCCGTCGCGCCCGCGAAGGGGCCTCCTCCAGTCACGTGTGTGCCACCGGTCACGTGTCTGTCCCCCCTCCCGCGCAGGCGCCGTTCGCCGACGCGCGGCCCTGGCCGGCCGCCGGGCAATGCTGTCTGGCCGGGGCTCCCGCCCTGGGCCCGGAGGGCGCGGGCCGTTTCAAGGGCAGGGGAGGCTGTAACGGCGAGGGTGCTGGCACAGGAGCCCTCATTGTTCGTGAGACGTTGTTTGTTCGCAGGGACATAATAAGAATCGTTTGGGAGCTTGGCATTAATGCCGATTTCCATTTGGAGATGAATGCGTGCGGTCAGCAAACCGGCCCGGTGGTACGGGGTGCTGGTGGGAGCACTGGCGGCACAGGGCACGCTTGCGTGCGGCCGGGCAGTGCTGGTGGGATGTTTATAGGCACACAGGGTGGTTTTTTCTGGGTTACTGGCAACAGCTTTTTAAAATTAGAAATAACAACACTGGCTTTTTTATATGCACATAAAGAATTGCACGGACAGTGCAGTAACTTAAATCAAATTTAGGCAAATTATATGTCTAAAGACTAAGCCTATATTCATGTTACTGCCAGACTTTAACAGAAACTGGAAAGATCCTCACCTAGGGAGAATTAACAAAGCTCCGCTGAAACGGTGTTAATTTATACCAGAGATTGGGCTGCGGCCAAACTGCTCAGCGCATTGGGGAATCATTCCCCAAAATGAAGACCTGGCCTGTCGTTTCTAAATACTCATTAGCGGCAGAGTATTCATGGCTAGTTCAATTTCCTTCTAGTTCTGCTAATGCTCTTCTAAATCCAGAACAATAACAGAGCTTCTGAGATTTTGTTCTTTTAATTATTTTCAGCATTTTGCTTTTAGGTAGTGCATAGTCTCTGTTGTACAACAAAGTCCTAATGAGTCAAGACTTGAGAGATGTTTTGTAAGATGGCGGTCTTGAATATGAGTCTGTTTTGGCTAAGCCTACGATTTCTGTTTTTTCTCTTAATAAAATTATCTGTGCCTTGGGCATTTAAAACATACACATTGATGTGGGCATAAAAATTAATTCCAAATTGTAGATAATTGTTTAAGCTATCAGACTTGAGGCTCATGTAGAAGAGTTTTCCCTGGACAAGTGTGTTTTCTATTAGAGTTGATATCAATCTGTCAGAAGATCCTTTTGATTTTCAAATTTTTAGACTAAATAGTTGAGTAATTCTTGCTCTGTTCTCCCCCACTCTTTCTTCCTTTTCCTTAAGAAAACACTCTTTTTATTGTTAGCAAGAAATCTTGGAGTGCATCCAGAAAATTGCTGTCTCTTTCTGTGAAAGAATAGAAATAGCTAGCTTTAGACATAAGGTTATGTCATGGAGAACTTTTATTGGTAATGCCTCAGAGTTAATTGTTGAATTCCCACGTTGAAAGCTTTAACACGGAGGTCTCCGCAACACTCTCCCCAGCCTTGCTTATGGTGAGCCCTGTCGTCCCAATCGGAGCAGGCTACAAGCCTGTATTTTCTGTCATGAGAAAAGATTGTACCGATAACATATGGGAATTGCATTCAAACTGGAATAAATTCATTCTTTCAGCCGTGCTCTCCTCGCTCTCATGTTTTTCCGACCCAAATTACTGTGGCTAACATTTTTTAAGTATTAGTATTTAACTTGCAGTGTCTCTGTAGCTGTAGTTGTTTACTTGTGTATCTGATAACATGCGAGTCAGATATTTTACTCTACTAAACTTATTTTTTGTTGCTGTATGACTCACAAGCTTTTCATTTGCTATTGATGCATCCTCCTGTTTCAATTTTTAACTTTTTTCTTCTCTCCTTCTTTTTAAATTGGCTACAGCGGGATGTTGTCCATACCGCATACCAGAGAGGACAGGGGGGTTAGTGATAGATGCCAGGCCTGTTGGATCTGCCAAAAGGCCTCAGCTTCATTGACAGGACTAGCCTGACCATTGCTGAAATGAAATCATTTTGAATTTTATGTGGCCTCTTCCTTGTCAAAATCCCAGTGAATGTGGTTATGTGATGCCATCAGAATGACTCATTGCCATAATTACATATGTTCTAAGGGGTTATTCCCATTGTATTATTAAAAACCAGTGATGTTTGATTTTTGGCAGGAACTGCCTTCCTTGTATGATCTACAGATTTTGTCAATTAAATGAAGGAAAAATAGATTTCCAAGACTTCAGAACAAGACTGGACTTGTACTCGGAGCACTTTTGCGTTGTGGTATTGAGCTACTTTGTTTTATTTAACAGGATAAAGGCAACATCAGCCATCTTACTTTCCTTGTTGCAGTGATTCCCTGCAGAGCACAAGGACAGAAGTGGGTTTCATAGCTAGCCTTCAAAATCATCCCAAGCACAGCCAGAAGATACGATAGATGGTTTATCACCGCAGTAGTTTTCCCAACTCACTTCCTCAGGAATAGGTTTTCAGGGAGATAGCTTGTAAGAGTAGGAGGCAGGGCTCCTTGGCAAAAGGCTCCAGGTTTGATGGCTCCTTAACGAAAAAACAAAAGCGATCCCAGATATCGTTGCCTTGGATCTGGAGTTCCCAAAATGGCGACTGAAAGCAACAGGGTAAAGCTGGAGGGAGGAGAAAATCGAAGTCAAGCAAAAAAGGCAGAGAGGCGGAAAAGGACTTGGAGAGCGCGGGCTGCGCCGTGCCCAGCAGGGTTGAGCCCTCAAAGTGAACGTGGTGCTCGGTCCTGCGCGGTTCTCGCAGCCTTGCGGAGCCTTTCAGGGGCTTTTTCTCTGAATGGACGCCAGTGCTGCAGATCTCTCTCGCAGGGATTGAGTGTTTACTAGCAGTCTGGAAGCTAAAGCATTTACACATAGAAAGGTTTTACTTCTGTGATTTGAATTTAATAGTGACAAAAAATGACTTCTTTTCTGGAAAGCTGCATGTGCTGCATCATGCAGGTTAGCCTTGTGCGTTGCAGGATTTGACGTGGCCTTTTGCCAGCCGTTTCAGTGGCGAATGGCAGATGAAGTTCTAACTGGGTGTTTTAGCTTGTGCGGCAAATCACAATATATTATCTACCTGGTTGCCTCTTTTTTTTCCGCTAGGATCCTGCTGCTGTTCAAAAAATCATGGAGGTTCTGGCAAGCACCTCCATCTAAACTATGGCTTGGCATTTGGTTGGCTATAATATATTATCATGTATATAAATGCCATGGGTGTGATTTATTTATGGTGACTGGTTAAATACAGCTGGTATTTCAGTAATTTTAATAGAGCTTTTTTTAAAAATGTATGCCTAATCTCTCTCTCTGTGAAGACTATTGACTTAATAAAATCTGTAAATATATAAAAAATACCCCTTTTAGTGTTCTCAGACAATGTAATCCAAATAATAGTATTAGGGATAACCTGTTTCACTATCCTACTCTATTTCCTTTAATCAAAGCTAAGATTTCTTCTGAGGGAGAAATCATTTTAACATAAACATGAACTAAAAAGTATATACATTGCCTCCATCTCCGGGGGGGTAGAAAGCTAGTAAATTATTGTTTGAAGATTATGTGTGTACACGTTTAACTTGACTGTAGCTGGTGAGAAATACCGATTTATATTACACAGAGAGGGTAAGAACGTAATACAACCAACCTGTGTTTGGTGAAGCGTGTCTGCTTTAGCTCCTAAATCTCAGCAAATGAGATAGAAATTAAACAGTTCCAAACTCACGATTGTAAGCTGTTAATATACTATTCCTTGCCCTTTGTTCCCCATTACGTGGGATGAATTGCCCAAAAGCTAAGTAAACTGCCTAGAAACTATCCTGCAGATTTTGAGTAGAATTCTGCCCAGCAAATCAAGACCAGTGGGCTCAACAGTAAAAACAGAGACGTTTTCTGTGCAACGGAATTTCTGACAAAGGAGCCGTCTGTCTGTCTATGCAGCTGGCAACTACTGCAGCAACTAGGTAGTTGAAGTACGGAACGTAAATAAGCGCAGAAGTCGAAGCAGCATCGTTTCCATGCCATGATCCGTATAGGAGCGTTTGGCTTCTGGACGGTAGACGGAAGCTTAGGAGAGGCTCTCTCTTTCTAGACATTTTTGATTAGCTGGGATTTGACTCTGGTTTTGGTGAATAAAGCAAACAAAGCTTGTTCAGCAAACCCATTTATTTATTTATTTGTTTAAAGAAGCATATTTTACAGTGATGCCATGGAGAGAACACCACAACAGATTTTAGTCGGTGGGCTGAAAGAGAGCGTTCACGTGCGTGCGAGTTGAGATGACATCAACCTATCTAAGGAAATCTCCGGCTTGGACTGTTGAGCTCAGCATGCAAATCACATTGGTCAGAGGCAAAATATTTCTAAATTCATAAATGAACCAGCTCTCTAGGAGTGGGAATAAGCACAATTCTCGAGCTGATTGAAAAAAAAAAGAAAAGAAATTGGATTTATTTTTTATATTTTCCTCCTAGTTTTTCTAAAACAATTTAATTTTAAAATCACCCATACTGAAAAATCTTGGGGTTTCTTAATATGCATTTTAAACTTTCCTTTGCCTTTCCCCCTTTTTCTTCCCATTTTGCTCTGAAAAAGGAAGAAAGAAGGGAAAAGGCTACAACAGGAAGAAGTTTGTCATTTCTTTCTAAAAAACTCTAGAGAGTTCTATAAAATAGGTTGTGTTGATTTATTATATGCAGTTTAGTTTTGAAATAGTTGTGCTAATATTGCCATGAGTTACTGTAGGGAATCCAGTCAGTTAACAGAGCCTCCGTGTATAAAACCTTACTAATGCACTCTCTCTTTTCTCTAATCCTTGTTGAGAACTGGATTGAGATACTGCAGCAGGAGGGAGGAAGGAGTCGTTTATGAATTAGCAAGCTGAGGTTCATGAAAGGGTTACTGATTATTGCTGCTAAAAAGCGGAAGGGAAAAATGGTTCTGCTTGCATGCAATGCCATGGCACAAACAAAATACTTATCTCACAGGCTAGCTGAGGCTAGAAAATAAAGTGAGATCTGATCTTTCAGCTGGGAGGCTTTCAGGAATCGTCTGAACATGATCCATAAACAACTCAAAGGATGACTTTGAAGAACCTCTTTCTCTCTCTGCTTGGTATGCTGGTCGTTTATCATTGTGCCGAAATGGAATCCCCTTTAAAAGATATAACGGCTTCTTGTTTACTTAAACGCAAAGTGGATGATGGGCTGAAAGGTTTTGCTGCCAGCAGAGCAGTCTCGGAGAGCTTGGTACAGCTCCGGAGCTGAAACAACCGTGCAGCTCCCACGTTCTGCACTGAGCCAAACCAGCCGCAAAGCGGACGGGGCGAAGGGAGAGTTCAGGTGTCCTCTGCCGGAGCCGAGTCCTCGGCGGCCACCACGAGCTGCCGGCTCTTCGCAGGAGAGGACCAGGACTGCCGGGAGCAGGGAGAGCAGGGAGCTCTCCCGCAGGCGTCCCCGCACAGCCGCCGGCTCCCGCTGCCCCCCAAAACCGCAGAGCGGAGAAGGTGGTATGAAAGCAAGCGCAGCGGAGACTCTATTTGCCGGGTTTAGCTTTGGGGTGAGTTTTTCCCTGCCCATCACCTTACCAGGGAAGCTAGGAGCTTCAGCAGCGCGTCACTGATCCACCCCGGGCACATCTCTGGGAGCCACCGCACCTCCCCTGGCTCCCTCCCTCAGGACCAGAGGTCTTTTGCTGAACTCTAGAGGAATTAAATGTATGCACATGTTTACATCGAGGAAGCACATTTTAAAATATACGGGAAACTGAGTGGCGTGCCACCCGGTGACACTGCCGAGGGCAAAGCTCCCTGTGCAGAGAAGGCAGCATTCACGTGCACCCGCGCGGGTCTCGCTACGTCTCTGTCCCGCACTGTCCTCATCCCGGTTCATCTGCCCAGGCGTCGGCTCTTGCGGAGCAGGAGCGCTTGGCTGAATCCAGGGAATTCCAGTCGGTGGCATGCAGAGCAGTAGTTTCTACCAAACTTAAAAGTTTGCTTCTCTTCTGCAGAGCCCGAACTGAGCCTTCCCCCTCCCGCCTGCCTTCCCTCCTGCTACGCGCCTGGGTGGTGCCCGGGCAGACGGACGAGCGTGTCCCTAGCCCGGGATGGAGTCCCGCAGCTGTGACTGTACAAGCGGAGTCACAATGTTTCGGCAACCTGCGGTTTGTTGTAACCTCTCATTTTCTCAATCTGCTGCATGTTAACTGGATCCTTCAGTGGGAAATTCCTCAGGGGCTCTGCAGAGCACAGCTGGGGTCCTGCGAGTGCAGGATGGCTGATTTGTGGCTGCAGTGCAGCTGGCAACATTTTCTGGGATTTTCTTAAAGCTTTGGTGAATTTCCCTTCCACAAGTGAGTCTCTGTCCTGTGGGACACCAGCCTCCATAGGGGCCAAGGCATGAACCACACACTCAGGAAGCTGGTTGTCATTTTGGTTTTTGTTTTTTTAATTTGAAATAACTCTTTGAAGCAGATTCAGGGCAGATACCACTGACCTCTTACCACAAACGTTTAACATGAATTCGCAATGATAAAGTCATACAGCTTAAAACACAAAATAAAGGGTGGGGGGAAGAGAAAGAGGCCGCTGCCTTTGTGTGAGTCTGGGTCCCACGTCGGGGAGAGCGGCCGTGCGGGTCCAGTCTTGTCCCTCTGGCCGCAGCCATGCTGCGCTGGGGCCGTGCGCCCGGTCTCGAGTTGAGGCCTTTGGTCATGAAGTCTCGCGTCTGGGTCCTTTGCTGACTCTACTCCACCTCTCCTCCCCACAGCGTCCCCCGCCGAGCCCTGGGGAGGTGGGCTTCCCTCCGTGTGCATTCCCACTCCTCTTCTCAGCAGCATCCATCTGCGATCCTGGGTGGTGCGTGCGTGCGTGCGTGTGTGTGTGTGCAGCCTCCTTATTGTGTGTGTGGTTTCTGTTGGGTCTGTGGGTCGGTCTGGGAGTATAGGTCTGTCTTTCTGGACATGTGTACGTGTTGTGTAGCAGTGCTCTGGTTCAATAAAGCTTTCATATACATAGCAGCAATGAAGTCTTGCCATCAGGTGACGTAAAGGGGCAGCTACTGGGCAGGGCTAGCGGACGTCGCGGGGACCGCAGCCCCTCTCTGTTTGCTCTTCCTCTTCTTGGTGCCAGACTTAGCATCTTTGGTGTCTTTCCGATTTCTGTTCCCATTTGCGCTGTCTTGCTTTCCTTGCTCTTCCTTTTTCTTCCTTTTCCCTGCAGCAAAGCAAAGGGGCACCATAAGGCTCTCCAGCAGAGTGAGCTGGCCCGCGGCCCACGGCTGCCGGGGGGTCCCCGAAGGGTTTGCACCCCTCCCCTCGCAGAGAGGTGCCCGAGAGCCACCCTATCTGCCAGGCTGTGCTTCGCGTTGCGAGCTGTTGCCTAAGTATAGACAGGGAAGAAGGATCAAATCTGGATTTAGCTTTGTAATTGCTGGTCTCCAGCAGAAGTGTTAACACTTGCATTTCTCTGCGGCTGCATACCAAGCCCCTTAGCTAACGCACGCTGCTGCATGCATCAGAGGAACAGATCGGCCGTGTCTGCCTCCCCCCTGCCCGGCTGTTTAATCTCTGTGGTGTTAGTCACTGCTCAGAACCGGTTTCCCTCAAAACACTCAACCCAGCTGCAATCCTTGTCCATCCCATAAGAGGATGACCAAACCACCATTCATCCCGAAGACACTCTAATTCCTGGGAAAAACACAGACCTAAGCATTCTGGTAGAGGAGAAGATGACTCCCATCGCCGCAGCGCACAGGCGTGCACCTTCTTTGGCTGCCCAGCTGCCTTGCTGCTCCGTGGGCAGGGAAGAAGCTAAAATACCCGAAAGCCCGTGGGACCCACGGCAAGCCGTGCCGAGCATCACCCGCCCGGGGGGCTGTGCCGGTTCCACCCAGGGACCCTTTCTAGCTGCCGTCACGGTGTATTCCCTGTACTGCAGAGGGGTAGTGAGAGGTGCAGCGCATTTATGATACTGGACGATTGGCTGAATACTTGTGCCTGACACATAAAGGGTGCTGGGGAGGAATGGTGAGGTATTCCACGTCTGCTCACCTTCGGGGCACTGGTTCTTCTGCACGGTGCATCGCCGCACCTCCGTGGTGGCAGGACACAGGGACACGTCTCCGGAGGGAGCCTGCAGAATCCGCCGCGTTCGGTCTTCATTGCCCTTCTTGAAGCCACAGAGCTTCCTCTTCTTGGAGCAGGGCCCCCAGGGCCCCCACTCACTCATTTCACATTGTGCTGCCAGATAACAAGAGAGGCCAGCGGTGACTCTTGTTTCTCCGTTGCTGCCTCAGGATTCCCCGGAGCCCTTGCACACCATCGCACCTCTCCCCCACTCTAGCCTTGAAGGGTATGTGTCTTTCCCCAGCTGCTTCCTAAGTTTTCAAGGCACCCCCTTCCTTGCTATACCGCACAAACTCTGAATCACGCTTCACAAACGCGCGGCAGCGACGCCGGGGTGCTGCTCCCCACCTCGGCCGGTGTCCAGAGGGCTCTGCCCTCTGAAGGGCTGGGTCTGACCTGCACCGTCACCCACCCGACACAGACACGATGAGCCATCGCCTCTGAGGGGTTCGTTTTATCATCTAAACCAAACTGTAGCAATACACGCGACAGGACCCGACAGATGCACGAAAAGCTCAGCGAAGGGTGCCCACGCATCGCTTACCAGGACTGCTGCACTCCATGGTGCCGTTGGCAGCAGAGTAGCCTTCGGGGCATGTGACGTAACACCTCCCTTTGTGCAAATACAAACCTTCCTTACATTTTGTGCAAAAGTTTCGACTGAAACAGGACTCACAGTTCTCAATTTTGCATTCTGGGGAAAAAAAAAACAACCACAGAGCCGTCATGTAGTCTGGTGTGAGCAAAAGACTCGGGAAGCTCTTCACTGCTAACTGGAGTTCACTCCTGGCTCCGAGGGGTCTGCCAACAGCCACAGCAAGTCTCTGAACGCCCTGCCAGGCCTGACTGTGCTACTCGGGTAGGAGTCAGTTTTCTTTGCACCATTCCCTGACACAAGACAGAGCCACTGTGCTGCGGCTCTCATAGCCAGCAGCAGCCACTGCCAGCTCGAAATCAGGCAGAGTGGGAAAAGTTTGGGCTGGTGTTCGCCCTGGGCATCAGTCAACCAAAACGGGACAGTGCAAAGAATAAAGTCCTGTATCAACTACTCCAGCTGCAGCTACAGTACAGGCTGCAAAGAAACGGAGTTAGACAGAAATCTGGCCATGAGGGTGATTTGTGTGAAACTGCCAGGGAAGTGATCGCATTTTTCCACGTCCAGCTTCTTTTGGTGCTGCTCTAGCTGAAAGAGGCAGCCCCAGGCCAAGGATCTCATTCAGAGAGCTGCTTGCCTGTGGTGAACAGGCGCAGGAGAGAAGACAAGGTACTTGTGCGAGCAGTGCCTTAAAAGCTGAAAGGATCCCCCTCCTCCTCCTTCCTCCCAAAGAAAGAGGGTGTCAGCCTGGCGACCCAGGTAACAGAGCTTCCCAAATGTCCTGCAAGATGCCACGTCCACAGCATGTGTGAGCGGTGCTGAGCGTGCTGCGAGAGGGTAACCCAGCCCTGAAGGCTTTGCCGGTGGCCCTCTGCTCTAATGGACCATCGGTCCATTGCCACCACCTGCCCGCAGCATGGAGAGACCCACAGAGGCTCTCAAAGACCAGGAAGGCCAAAAATCAAGTCAAAACCTGCGTGGAAGGGCTGATGTGGGGGCAGTGGATGCTTATCCTCCTTCTCGGGGCACTGTTTGGGCAGTATCCAGCGGCTGTTCAAAAGGAAGGAGCATCTCAGCCTGGCTGCACGCTGCACCAGCTGCACAGTGCTGCAGTGGGGAAGCACCTGGGCACTCAAGGTTCGTTAGCCATCATCAGCATAAATTATGGGGTTATTCCCTGGGCTATTCCCCTGCTCGGCGTGGCCATACAGCCACAGCATCTCCTCTCACCTGAACGGAGGCAGCACGATCCCCTGCAAAGCACTGCAAAGCACCGCCGCCCTCCCGCATTCTGCCCGTTCCCTCCCGCCCCCGTACTCACTGATGCACTTGTTCATGTCTGTATTGCGAAGGCCGAAGTATCCCAGTGGACAAGATGGTAGGCAAATCCCAATTTGCCGGATATCATTCCTCTCCAGAAGGATGAAGAGTTTGGGGGAACATCTCAGGCACCCATTGAACTCAGAGCACAGGTCACAGCCTCTGGCACAGCCCTGACTCAGCTCGGTGCTAACTGGAAGAGCAAGAGAGAGGCAGCCATTAGTACCCACCCGGCGTGGCCAGGCTCTGCACCCACCGGCTTCAGCCCCAAAACACCGGCACCACCGGCAGGGCACGGGGCAGCCCGAGGGCTGGCATCCTGCTGCACGGACGCACTCCCTGCGGCTCCCGGTGCGGCTCCGGCCGGGCATCACGGCCGCATCCCTGACGCCCGCAGGCACCAGACAGGCACGAGGGTCACGACAGCGGCAGCAGTGAGGAGCGGGACCCAGGAGCAGCCCCCGACTCTACACCGAGTCCCAGCGCTGTCTTCCCACCAGCTCCCTGCCTCCCAGCCCTGTCCGTCAGCCCTGCTGCCCGTGCTGGGCAGACACCCACGAGGGACACGAGGGACACGTGCCCGGGTGGGCCAGCACCTCCTCGCCGTGTCCCTGCTTGGAGCTGGTGGTGCTGCCTCGCGGAGCTATGGGCACGCTGTGGGACGAGCGGGGCCCAGAGCCATGCAGTGCTGGAGCAAAACTGTCCGAGTAATTCTGTGCCGCGCTTCGAGCCAGGCTGCGTCCCAAGCTGAGTCTCGCTCTGACCCTGCTTATGTTAACGATATCTGGCAGTGCAGGAGATTTCACTGCCCCCAAAATAGAGATGTGTTCTCAGCTCCTAAGTTCAGTCCAAGAAAAATACTCAATCCCATGTCTTGAGAGTTTTCTGCTTTTAATTATCATCTAAAATGCTGCTTGTTTTGAAACCAATAGCATTCTTTGCAGGCTAGAATGCAGGTTATTTTTATTAGTTTATTATGCAAGCAGCGTCCTTGTTTATAGAAAAGCTGTGTATTTAAAAAAAATGTATTCTTTTAAATACAGTGTTTACTACACTTCAAAAGCAAGCATGGAGCACCACAGTATTCACATGCCAGACCAAGAGGTAAGAAAACTTTCCTCTCCCCCTGCAGTGACCCGAGACCCCGGCAGCTCCCCTGCTGCCTGCCCCAGCCCCATCGCTGGGTCCATGGGCTGCCGCAGCCTTGGGAAAGGAAACAGAAAGCAGAGGGGTCCTCTGCCCCATGGACCCTCCGTGCCCGGCTGCCAGGAGGGTTTGCTGGGTCTGGACTGGGACCTCCCCTCGGCATTTTGGGCCCTGGCCCCCCGTACGCAGGGACCCCCGGGGGATCCGGCCCCATCCCTCCCGCAGCGCCGGGCTGCAGGGCCAAGGTCTGTCTCTGCGGCAAAAGTATAAACTGGGCCCTCACTGGAAACTGCACTTTATAGCATTAGCTATGACATCAAGTTTTCCTTGTTCTCACAGGGCTCAGCAGTCCCAGTTTTAATATAAAATCATTTTTATATAATTTAATTTAGAACAGTTTTAATGTAACCCAGTTCTAAAACTAGCTTACATCAATGAGGGTAAACCCATGTGCCTGCTCTTGCGCCGATTCCGCCTGGTTGCCCTGTGTGAGCCCGGAGCTGGGACCGGCCGAGCACCATCCAGGCTGGAGGGATAATTAAAACCCCGTGCACCTTGGGTCTGGCCGTCCCATGGCCCAACACCCCTGCAGCAGCTGAGCGGGCAGAGCCTGCTGGGGGGCTCCGGGCGGGATGGGGTGGCCATCGGGAAAAGGACGGTGCGGGGCGGGAGCCTGCCAGCAGGGCCGTGCTGGGGAGTCGGATGGGGAGCGATCCCTTCATTCTCCTGCTCACTTCTCCCGGCAAGGTGCCTGACCGTGGTGGGGGACCCCAAGGCTTTGGCAGGGCTCCAGGCGGGATGCGCACTGCTGCCTGCCGGATCAGCGCCTGCGGGGGCGAAGGCGGGCAGGGGCCAGGGCAGCGGAGGCACTGCGGGATGCGGGGAAGCCGATCCCGTCCTGCTCTGCAGAGCGAACTCCTCCGGTCGTGAGCACTGCCATGGGCACCAGCTTACCCGGGAAGCAGTGCTGGCCGGTCCCCAGCTCCTTCCCATCCCTTCCCGGCGCTGCCTGCGGGGTTAGCGGGGCAGTGCCAGGGCACCGGGGCTATTGCCGGCAGCTCAGGGCTCGTGGCAGATCCAGCAGGACAGGGTAGCGCACGTCTCTGCACGGGAGTGGGACCTGGGGAGCTGCGGGGGCTCGTGGGGCACCCCAGGTTCTGCCCAGCTCTCTGCTGGTAAATGCATTCACCATCTGCACAAACCATACAGCATCACGAGAAGAAGTAGAGAAGAAAAGCATTTCATACATACTTCGTCTTTGCCTCTTGCCCTTCACCACTTTGCTGCTGCCTGTTAGATCCATCGAGCTTAGAAAAACCACCACCACAAACAGTCCAAGCTGCATAGTAACTCTCCAGCGCTGCAGCCCCTCTGTCGCAGGGTGGTCGGAGGAGCCCGCTCCACAGCTGGGGATCTCTCTGCGGCCGCTAAAACGTCTCAGGCAGGATCAGAGCTGAGAGTCTGTGCACGAAAACTGGTACGGGACCATATCCACAAACTACATCAGCAACAGCGAGCTTAGGTAGCAGGTAACATGGCTCTACCTTCATCCCCGTAAGGAGTGCAGGAGCTTGGCTCTAGTCCCATCTGGGGGCTCTGGCAGCGAGCGTTAGCTGCTTGCAGTTCCCAAATGCACTCGCAGGAACTGCAAAGGAAGAGGAGAACAGATTAACTCGACGGTCGGCATCTCTCCCGTTAATGGCTGGGCTCGGCACTGCGGCGGGCGAGCGTGGAAGCCGTGGGGCAAACCGGGGGAGCGACACGCAGGGGGTGCAGGCAGATGGCGGCACCCGGAGTGGCGTGGGGAGAATCGCCCTCCAACCTTATCCACAAGTCACTGTGTTGCTTAATAAGTTAGCACACGTAGGAACGCCTAACGCAGCTTTGCCATCTGCCGATGCTGCATACGGTTATGGCTGTAACTTGTTTAAAATAGTGCCAGTCCCCCTCGGCCACCCCTCCTCGAGCAGCAGATGGCCTCTGCAGACTGCCAAGTGCACAAGATGTTTCCCATCAAATGGGCACCTCTGGGGCTGGTCGTCGAGCCAAGCAGAAAGCGAGCCTGCAGTCCCAAGCCAGAGACGGGGCTGTCTGGGGACGGGGCGGGATCATACCGCGAGCTGCCCAAAACGCTGCGTTTCTGCTCCGAGGGAATTTCCAAACCTCCCAGCTCCCACTCCCCCAGAGTGGCACAGAAGGGTCAGCGCTGCCTGCGTGGGCAGAGGCAGTGCCGAGCGGGACGGAGCGCAGGAGCTGCTCTGCCACGGGCTGGCTGGCTCTCGCACGGCTCTGCCAGCGGAGAAAGCCCGGCATTCGGCAGCGAGCGCGGCCGTACGTGCCGCGCGACCCTCGCCAAGCGCCGGCGGTGAGTTGCCCAACGTGCGTGGCAGGACAGGGCGACGAGACGGCAATGCCGGGAGGACGGGCTGGGCAACAAACCAACTGTTCTGCATGAGCTTCTTGGAGAGCGAAGGGAAGCCCCAGTGCAGCGGGAAGCTGCCGGATGGCAGCCCAGCGCGCAGGGCTCCAGGTGCAGCCAGCCCGGGAGCCGCCGCGTGCCCTGTCCTTGCCCTGGAGCGTCCGAGACCTTGCTCCCGCTGGCTGAGCTGCCCGACTCCAGGGGAGAGGCGGTGCAGGCAGGGCTGCTGCTCCCCCTGGGAAATGACCTGGGAGGTGGTTTTCCAAGTGCCCTGTGGCTGGCGTGCAGGAAGGGCAACCTCCAGGGCTGGACCGAGAGCTCTGGCACTGCCAGGCAGGGCCACGCTCTTCTCTCTGCAGCTGGCAGAGCGAAGCCCTGCCAACGGCTGCCATTGTGTGGGAATAAAGGCGACAACATTCGCTCTGTGAAGTCAAATGAAACAGAAAATGGTTTTAATCCCTTTATAATAACTGCGCAATCGCCGATGCCCCAAACGGCCAGTGGTGATGGTGCTGGAACAAAGCCCGGCTGCAGCCCGCGCAGTGCCTGTGGGATGGACGTGGGCTCTGGGGTGCCGGTCCCCGCCCCCCATGCCCACTGTGGGGTGGGGGACTTGCTGAGGGGCCACCAGCCAGAGCAGCTCCCCTGCTCCAGCCCAGCTTTTAGGGTGGTTATGGCTACAGCAGCAAAAATACCTGAACAGAGAGGGCTGCCCGCAGCAGCGGTAGTGGGCTGGCAGCATCTTGAGCCAGCTGCGGCAGGCAGACGCGACCCAGGTACCGCTGGACCTGGCAGCAGCACGTCTCTTGACGCCAAAATGTGCCCTGGAGCTGGCAGCTCACGGCAGGTTTGGTTCACGTGTGCCGGCGAGGCCCGCAGGCCATCAGGTGCTGCAGGGCGCTGCCATCGTCCTCCCACCCCGATAGCCCTGAACTTTTCACCGTGTCCCTGCTGCGGCTCTGCCGAGCGCTGCTGGGGCAGGAGCACAGCGCTCCCCATGTGCTTGTCGTTACAGCCCGCAGCTCATCCGCAGGATTTTCAAATAAATAATTAGTTGCTTGTGTAAACACCAACTTGTTCTGCACTTCCAAGTCTGTTTGCTGCAAGCTGCTTTATAAACACTGTCAAGTGCTTAAGCTGGGCTGTTGGGAGTGTTTAGCAGAGCGGAGGGCTGGGCGGGGAGGGGATCCCACCGCAGCCCCGCAGCCTCCCTCCGCACCCGACTGACGTGCAGAGACCTGGGCACGGCACGGGGCTCCGCGGCGTGGGGGTCAGGCAGCAGAGCCAGCCGGACCCTCCGGACAGACGGCCCGGCACGGCGCGGCGATGTACGGCACGGCACAGCCAGAGGACCCCAGGGATGCTAGCTGGTGTGAGCAGGGCAGCGTCAGTACAGCACAGCCCAAACTCTCCCCAAATTAGTGCTGAGCCCCAGCTGCGCTGGAGGGAGCACGGTGCCACCACCCCGGCCTGGCTGCCCCTTGTTCTTAATTACGGCGGCTTTGCAGGTGAAGCGCATTCGCAGGAAGTACACGCTGAACCCGCTCCGCGTCCTGCAGTGTTTACACAACACTCGCGGTTTAGGCAAAGTCCCCTCGGTGCGAGGACAGCAGCAGGGATATTCTTAGGGAGCAAACACAGCCCCAGCGTGCCAAGAGCCAGCGTGAAGCTCATGCCGCCGCCACATACCCCATCTCTCAGGGCTTGTTCAGTGCAAGGGCAGGGAAGTGCCATGGGAAACCTTGAGGCCGCAACACAAACCAGACAAGCACGCACTTTTTTCCAACTTGTTTCCTTGCTTTCTAGCCCAAAGAGAGCCTGGCCCTCCGGCCACAGCTGCCCACTCAGCAAAGAAAAGCTACTGGCATCCTGGATGCTGAACAGCCAGTGCCAAGGCGGGTCGCTGGTATGATCCTCATGTTTCAAAACCTCCCTGCAAGCACAGAGTGTCTGCGGCATGCCCACCAGCAGACGCTGCCGCAGAAGGGCCGGGCTTCCAGCTCTTCCCACCCTTACCTCAGGACACAAATTATGATTCTTTCTGCTATTGCAGCCATCAGTCAAGCTCAGGTTGCTGCAAACAATTTCCAGTCTAAACATCAGCAGGATTTATGCCATTATCCCATCGACAGGAAGAATTTGGGGTAACCTGAATTGCTCTGAATTCATTTATGGAGAGACCTGGCCCCTGCTTCTGAGATGACAGTAAGCCTTGTTTGCAATTCAATCAGGATAAATTGGTCCTTGGGAGCTCCAATGCAAACCAGAAAATGTAAACCAACCAGATAATTTACCATTAGTCCTCCTACATGCAAGGTGAGAAAGACCAACATTACATCCCCGGGATATTCAAGACCTAATCCACAATAACTAAATTGCTGATATATTGCCTCTTGCTGAATGTATCAGGCTATCCGTAATGTAAACGGGCTCTCCAAAGGTTTACTGAGTCTGAGAGAGAAGGACCAGATGCTTGTGCGAGGGCTGGAGGCAGGACAAGGTCCGATCACAGCAGCAGCAGTAATGAACCCCTGGGAACCGCCAGGTCGGCTGCCAACAGCCGGCTGGACACCAGCTATGAGTGCAGGGGAATTGGGGTTTTCAGGTGCTGGAGCTGGATAGAAAATTTGGATTTCTCCTTGGTAGTCTGTTTAGGGGCTGCCAATATGCAAGGAGAACAGGTTTCAGAAATGTCTTTGCCTGCCTGCAGAAGGAGTCACGGTTTTGCAGGGTTTCACCCTGGTTTGTGGGGTCCCAGCAGCCCCCCAGCCAGGACAAACCACCCCGAGCCCTCCCCAGCCCCAGGGCAGGCAGAGTCCAGCTCCAGGGAGGTTGTTTACGGCAGCAGCCAGCTCCACGCTGCCGCCGGCAGATTCCCCCACCTGCCTTTGTGTAAACTTTCAACAAACCCGTCCAATGACGATAATGGCACCCGGATAACAGAGGCGCTGGGAGGAAGAAGAGGAGGAGGAAGCAAGAGCGGGCTGCTAAGGAGAGCAGGGCCAGGCGCGAGGATGGCGTCCGTGGGGCATGCGGCCGTCCTTGCTCCCGGCACTGTGAGCTGCTGCCTGGTGTCTGAGCCAGCCGGAGGAAGGGCTGCCGGGGGGACAAATCCCAGCAGGTACCCGAGGGGAGATAAAGGAGCCTACTCAGGGGTGGGGGGAGACATGCTCCTGCAGACTGGCACCGGGACCAGCCGTCCCATCCCAGGGCGGAACAGCTCCCCAGCACCCACCAAAGCCCCCGGGCCAGTCTCAAACAGCATTGGGATGGGGTGATGCTGGCACGGCACCCTGTGCCCCGCTTCAGGAGGCACCGCTGGCACCACGAGCCCCTCGCACCCTCCCCGGTCCAGCCCTGCCCCGGGGAGCGGCCGAGCCGCCCTTGCAGCACGGCTGAACCTCAGCAGGTGGGATATAGCCAGCAGGAGAGGAGGCATCTTTCAAACGAGCAGAAGCCCACACACGCATTTATCTCGCTGCATGCCTTGCCCTACCTTGGCAAAAGTCTCCAACAGGCAAAGCTTCCCCGAGACATCTAAAGCTCGCAGCCCCAGGTGTGGCTGTGCGGCTCCCCAGCCCGGCGAGGGAGCAGAGCCAGCTCTGGAGCACACGTCTTCCCTTCCCTCGCTCCCCCGGCTCCTGCCAGGAGACGCGGGTGTCGGGAACCAGCCCCGGGGAGGCGAGTGCCAGCCGGTGCGGAGCGGGAGCCTCATCCACCTGCGGTCAGAGACTGTCGCCAGAGCTTCGATGGGCAGCAGCGAGGGCGAGGGGCAAAGAGGTGGCCCCAGAAGAGCGGTTCGGGGCCGGCTGCCTCCGCACAAAACCCCTCCGGGCAGGAGGGGCCGGCCGTGGATGAGGGCTGCGCAGGGGCTGCAATGGGCTGCTGCGGGACCTGCAATGCCAAACACCCCACCTGCCTGGGCACCCCAGGCAGCTCGCTCAGCCCTGCGGCGCCATTATTCCTATTTTTCAGGCACACAGAGATGTGCTGGTGCTCCCCAAACCCAATGTTTCTGCTCCGCCTGCACCAGTGACCCCCCATGGCCGGAGCTCGCTGTCTGCTCTGCCAGCCCTGCAGCAGGAGGGAGGCAGCAGGGTGCTGCGCGCGGCGGGTTTGGGGGCCCTCGCTCTCTTTGGGAAAGTCTTTGCTGCCTTTCCGAAGGGTGTTTCCCGGTCGGCAAGGCAGAGACAGTGCTAACGCTACGTGAGCGGCACTGCGAAACCCTCCACAGAAGAAGGTCCCGCACACGCACGGCTCGGTCATCGCGACTGCCACAGGGTGTCTCACGCGCCTCCAGCCTGCAAACATCTCTGCACATGCACATGCAGAGCCACTTTGTTCTGCTTAATCCTTGAAGCAATAAAAGAAGGCTGCATTAAGTCAAATTTCCGAACCAGAAGGTCTTCATTTGATATTATATCCGAGTGCCAAGTTCTGCAAAATCCCTAACCCATAAACTTCACTGAAAAAATAAAATAATAAAAAACAATCTGGCAGCAGAGTTCTCCACAGCATTGTTGAGGTCTGACTCCTTCCACCAGCTTCTGCACTGCATTCCCCGGATCTGCGGAGCCGTGCTGTGACCCGCTAATGGGGAATAACGCCGAGGAGAGGCTCCTGCCCGCGGCCGCCCCAGCCTGGCAGCAGGGCGTCACTCCGGAGCCCTGCAGCCCCGGCACCCCAGTCTCCCGCCGGCTCCAGCCCCCCGCTCCGCTCCGCTCCAGCCCCTCGCCCGCCTCGTGCAGTGCCCGGCGCAGTAGCTGCTCCAAGTAATGCTGCGATTAATAGTGCCACAGGCCTCTCTCCGGGAGTGCTTGTGCTTCAGCGTTGTAAAACATCAGGAAATTTTTTACTGGGGGATTTCCATTGCCCTCTTGCTAGCGCAGAGAGGCGGCGTGCTGGTCTGGAGAAGAAGGAAGCAGCGAAGCCCTGGAGCAGGCTGCAGGCTCGGTGTGTGCTGCTTCTCCACAAAAACAGAGCAGGATCGGAAAACCCACTGGAGTTGTCCCAGCAGGCATAGCTCCGGTACCACAGCCCGGGAAGCGGCCTAGGGATTTAGCTGCAGAAAAAGCAAACCTATTTCTGTTAGGTACAATGTCAGGTGGGTTTAAGCTTCCTACAGTTGAATAAATCGCTCACCAAATGCCAGCCAGGGACAAAAGGCACTAGAACAGCAGCAACCGGAGGAAGTTTCAGACCAGGAACTGCAAAACAGTCCATTTCAGAGCAATGCAGACCAGGGCACCAAAAAACCTCGCTCTTCCATCAAAAGGGCTCCTCAGCAACCCTGAAGGCCCTGTTGCCGCGCAGCGACGTGCTCGGCAGATTCCCCAGGATGTGCAGAGCGGATACATGTTAGAGTACAGCCCCCGCTCCTGGAGACCCTGCGAGGGCAGGGAGCAGGGAGGTCTCATGCAGACTGGGAAGTGCAGCCAGCGCTGCTAAGGCTCTCATCCTACACAAGCGTGCACGCGTCCAGCTCAAACCCAATTCCCCTCTTTTTTCAGCCTAAGTGTGTCCAGACAAGGGCTTACAGCAACCTTCCACAACTGACTCCAAATGCAGGCTTTTTAAAGCCAGGGCTTACAGGAGGCCGGTGAGTCACAAGCCACTGTGCGAACCAGCTTCTCCAGGCAAAAGCAGGGATGGAGCCTGGGGCAAAGACCCTAAACAGCACCTGGGGCTTTCTGCTTGGCCATGTGCAAAGGAAGCATCTGCCAAGTGTGAGCTTCCTGCAGGGATTCCCAGTGCACTGGCGCTCTCACCAAAACGTCACTGCTTGGGAAACCTGAGCCCTGCAGAGCCAGGAGCGGCACCGATTTCAGCAGCAGGAGAAAACACAACTGGGAAAAATAAACAGCTTTGGGCATCAGGCAGGACAGGGCTTCGGCTGGTGGGAGGGAGGGAGGGAGGGAGGGAGCGAGCAGGGCTGCCTGAGTTTTCTCCAGACCAGCCATTGCTGCAAGCCTGGCACAAGCGCGTGAGTTCTGCCTTTCTGAGGGGTGACAGCAACCTGCACCCGCAGGACCTGCTGTGGGCTCTGCAGAGCCTGCCATCGCTGGGGAGGCTTGCAATAAAGGACATCCTGCAGCCAGCCCACGCCACCTGGATGCACAGGAGAGCGTGGGGAAGCTGCAGTCCCAGAGGAGCATCCTTGGAGGCGGGTCGTTGGCGGGTACAGCTGGAAGGCTGTCTCTGCGTCTGCCAGGGTCTCAGGCCAAGACGGGCACTTCTGTCCTCGGGGAGACGACGGGTCGCCCTCGCGCAGCCACGGGGAAGGTGTCTCTACCGGCCGGTCCCCACCTCTCAGCCGCGTGGTCCCCGCTTTCCCACTCCAGAGCCATCCCCACAGGCCAGGGGAGGCTGACCTGGCCCCCAGCTCCGGTGTTCCCTGCAGGCTCACGGCCCTGTAGCGCAGGCAGAGGGGTGCTCTGCCAGCTCAAGCCTAGCTCCGGTGATGGAAACCTGGGGTTTGTGCTCTGATCTGCCTCTGTCTGCCTCTGCGGCCCCAGAGCGGGTGCCCCCGCACCCCCGGCTTGCTCCCTGCTGTGTCCCTCAGGGTGGTGCTGCTGCTCTCGCAGCAGCCGCGCCAGGGCCGGGGAGCTGATCCAGCTGAAACGAGCCTTTTTTCCAGGGTGATTTCCAGGCATGTCGCAGCACCGGCATTCCCAGGCCCGCCGTGCTGCCACCATCCTCCCACCTAGCCTCTGGAGCCCTGGCCCCGCAAAGGGGATGAGACGATCGGGCAGTCAGGATCCCACCTGCTCCAGGGTCATGGATGGACTTCGGATAAAATCATTCAAACTGGAGAACACTCCAAGCGTATGTTTCACCGCAAGTGCCGAGGCCCCACTTATGGGATCCCAGCATAAACCTGGCCACCACAGACAGCACTGTAAGCACTGCCCCAAGTTCACGGACCTTCAGGTAAGAGGGGTTTTTGCACTAGTACTGTACGCCGACCCCTGTGCAGGAGAGCGAAGGCTCTGGCGCCTGCCCTGCCGTGCAACATTTGCTTCTACCAGTATTACCCTATTTTAAAGCCTTTTACTGTCAGACACCCCTTCAAACCCAAACTGCATCCCCTGAACGCCCCCTCACTCCAGGGCCGTTCAAAGGAACGCGCACGCCTGAGCCTACAAGAAACCCCGGCAGTCCGGGGGTGGCCATTCCGCACCCGTGTCTCCCAGCACCCTGGCTCAGTCGGCGCAGGGGACCAGGAGGACGGAGGCTGAAACATCACCTTGACCCAAGCCCTTGCTGGGGAGCCGCATCCCTGCCGCGCTGCGGGAGCGTGCTGCAGCGAGCCCCAAGCCCTCGCTCACCCACAGGCTCGGCAGCCCAGCGCCGAGATCCAGCAGCACTTCCCCTGCACATCAGCGTGGGGTGTTAACACGGATGTCTAATTATTACCATGATCACTGTTAACCATTTCCCCACTGATCCCCCATCCGAAAACTCAGGGAGCACGTACTTACCCCGCACTCTCCGGGTGCCTGCCGTGCCCCCATGGGTGCCGTTCTCTGCAGGAGGCTGAGTTAGGCACAGCCAGGACAATATTGAGACAGCAACTGCTTAACTGCCTCGTCCCCTCATTGCTGAGCTCGGGCACGCTCCCATCTCTGGAAGTCAGTGGGAAAGCAGGCAGGGCACTGCAGCCCGCTGCGCAGCATTCGGCGTCTGCGCTGGGGCCGGCGGGACCCTGGGGCTGGTCCAGTATCGGCAACGAGCTCCAGCGGACGGATCGATATTGCGACTAGCTCTCCGTGTCCCCTTCCCAGGTCTGGGAAGGTAAAACAGTGGCAGGGGACAGCACGCAGCAGCCCAGCTTCCCTGCAAAGCCCCACGCACCTTGGGGGTGGGGGAGACGGGGATCCTAACAGATCGTGCTGTGATTTCTCACAGCTTTCATTGTCTGAACTCATTATCCACATTGCACAAGGCAAACCCGCAAGTCGGATGCTGACAAGGCTTGCGTTCCTCATTAGCAGCCCACATTGCAAAAGCTTCATCTAAACAAACATGCATTCTGAAACCCTTACCTCTGACTTGTCACTCCCTCATCACTGCTGAAAAGAGTCTACTGGTTTCTCAGTTTTAAAATACTACAAGACCAACTACAAAAATCCTCGGTTCCTCCAGAGAAAGTTACATGCACGTTTCTGTCAAAAAAAATGAAAAATATATTCATGGCGAGTTCATGGAGAAGTCTGGTGCGTTTGGGTCTGGGTATTTTGTTCACTTGTTTTTTAAAGCAGGTTTCCTACAGCTTCCCAGGTTTTGCGCAGAGAAACAAACCCTTCTGTGATGTGCAGGATTTCAGCTCGTAAAGATCGCCCAGGCTAGTTCATACTCCATCAGCCCACGCTGCTCCCTGCGTATGCAAAGCAGAAAGTATGTGATCATATCAGAGCAATTTGCACATTAATAAATCCTGGTCTCAATGCCGTAGACTCCATCCCCATCCACCGGGTAGGGGCTTTTTATTATTATTATTACCAGAGTATCCAGCTTTGTAAAGGCATCTAGTGCAAACTCCTGCATGAGGGAATTCCACCCCACTAGTACCACCTCCTAAGACAATATCCAGCCAAAATATTGTGACTGTTGCAAAACCCGGACTGGAGCTCCACAAAGGACCTTCCAGCGTTGCATCCAGAGCCAACGGGGTCTCAGTAAATTATTGCAGTGACACACCATCTAGTTGTCTTTGTAGTCTTTTTTATTTATGACAGTTAATTCTGAGTTATTACTAACATTTCAGTGGTAACTGGCATATGAAGTCATCAGCTGTCACAACTGCATCTGTTAATAAACATGTCAAATATTAAAAGCAGCTTATTATCCTCTGGAGGGGGGAAGGCACTAAGGCGAAGAGCTCGAAAGCCTGGTTCTTTTTCGATCTTTGGCTCTGCAGCTGGAGGAAACGCTCACGCTCAGGAAAACGGCGTGACTGCGGTGTGGCTGCCCTCGGATACCTGCCCTCCATCACACCGGAGCAGCCCAGGAGCTCCCGTCCCCGTGCCGCCGTCGGCTCCCCTTCCCTCCTCTGCCTTAACTGGGGTGGCCGGGCGGGACGCGGGATGGACCTTTGCTTCGCGCAGACGCACGCGGGAATGCTGCGGCTCAGGCACCTTCCCTAGGGTCCACCGTGCCTGGTGGGCCGAGCCGGATCCAGCCTGGGCAGCATCTGGCAACTTGCCCTTGCCAGCCTTTCTGGTGCGCGATGCCATTCCAGCCCGGCTGCGCTGGGCAGCGGGCAGCCCCAACCTGCTTGTCCCCCGCGGCGGAAGCAGAAGTGCCCCAGGGGAGCCCGGGGGGAAGCACAGCGGGCCCCCATCCCCTCTCATGCCCCCCGCACCAGGAGGCTCAGGCAGGGAGCTGGTGCTCCCAGGACACACGGCCATGGAGCCGTGCTGGATCCCGCACCAGTGTCTCTCTGCACGAGCCGTAAACAGGCACCGGTGCCTGCCTGCTTGTGGCCGTCGTGACTGACGCTTGTCCCCAGCTCCCGTGGGGCTGATGTGGTGCCCTTGGCCACGGGGCTCTACTGAGAGCCCCCAGCGGGTGGTCCCAGGGGCATGGCTGTGCCGGCCAGCCCCTCGGCGTGCCGTGCCATGCCCCACGGACCCCGGCAGTCTTCTGGGGAGGGTCGTTGCTTCCCTTCGGTGCCCCTGAGGGGCCGGGGGAGCACGGGCAGGTCGCGTGTTCCTGCTTTGCAGGGTCGGGGCCCGCTCCCACCCAAGGGTGGGCTTGGGAGGACGCAAGGGTGCGGTGGGAGGGATGGCAAGGCCTGCCCCATCCTCCCTTCCTCACCATTTAAGACCATCACCCTCAGTCCATGAGGATGTAGTACGTCTTCTCCCTGCTTTGCTGAGGCACCTGCGCTCTCAGCCTCTCCAGCTGGATAGGAGGCTGCTGCTTCTTCACGTTCACCTTCCCGCTCTTGGGAATCTCAGACAGAAAGCTTGCCCCTCTCTACTGCTTCCCTTGTCCAATTGCCTCTGGCTTTCTCTGGCTGAAGGTAATTTGCAGGCTGTGCTTTTTGAGGGGTGCTGCAGAAATAAACGGCAATATCTTCTGAACTCTCTGCGTGAACGTTATTTGGCCATACCGTGAGGTAGTTTCCTTAAAGCTTAAACCAGTGACCTGCAACAGGCAGGAGTCGGGGAGCTGCAGAAGGAGATGCATTGAAGGCTCCATCTTTACCTTCCCCCTGTTGTGGGTTTGCTTCTCCAACTATCTGAACGCATTTCAGTATTTATTTTGGGTGTAAGATCCACTCGAGCCGATGCCATACTTCTTGTATAATGAGTAAAATTCTGTCTTAGCTTCCAAGTGTTCCTAGGGACATCACAGGACAACATGCTGATGGGTGAGACACCTGTGCCAAGCACAGGGTGAGTCACCCTGCAGAGCTGACAAAAGTCTTGAAGCCATGAGGAGCAGCATTATCTTCACTTGATCCTCCCCAAGCTTGCAGGGCCCCTAGCTGGAAGCCGGAGGCTCTTCCAAAGGCTGTGGGGGGCTCTACGGTGGGTCCGGAATCCTCCCTTGCTGGGGGCCAGGGCAGGTCCCCTTGGATACTCCAAGGGTATCTGGTCTCTGAGCATCCCCAGCAGTCCCCTCTGTGGGACTCGGTACGGAGCCGGCAGCGCCGAGGAAGAGGAGGGCTGGGGACAGGACGTGGCATAGAGCAGCCCCCCAGACACACTGGGGTTTGGAGAATCTCACGGATCGGTGTTCTTCACGCACTTGCAATCATCTCTGCTTTGCACAGCGCTTGTGTGGGGGCAGGTATGAACAGAAAGATGCAAAGTAACCCAGAACAGGCAAGAAGGAAAACTCACCCTTTACGCAGCTTTTCCTTTGCATTGTGTTTGTGTTAATGCACATGTATATGGAAGTTTTATTCATCCTGAATTTTCTTTGGCACCTCATTAAATGTCCCTAGTTTCCTACTCATAAATGATATCTTCTGAGATCGTTGCTATCTCACAGAGGCATTAGCGAATGTGTTTTGAATACTGCGCAGATGCTAAGTGGTCACTGCTGCAAGTCTCCATATTAAAGACCTATCTATATTTGGAGCTTTTTTTACTTTCTGTTCTAGGAAATTCTGAAGTACCATCAGATGTTGCTCTGGGACAAAATCACTTAGTTCACTGCAAGAGTGAAAAAATGTAATGAACCAAGGATCTTGTATTTTATGGTTGCATTGAATAGCCAAACCTTTTTCTTTCTAATCTCTCTCAGACCACTGCAACTCCAGCTGACAGCTGTAGATCAAGTTTCAGTCTGGAGCAAATGTTTGTAACTGAGCAATAAACCCCGAAGACAGACCTCTATAATGGAAATGCTGACAAACCCAGCTGCAAGAACAGGGCTACCGGACACATCAATAATTAGTGAACAGAGCAGTATATCTGACTGAAGGCAAAGGAGACGTGCTTGCCAGCTCCCTGGTGTTAGACAGTATCGTTGCAGAAGACAGTAAATCACACTAAATCCTGCCTTAACACCCTCCACAATAAATCCAGCGTCAAGTCCCACATTTCTTCCCCTTCTGACAGGCAGCTAATTTACCGTTTTGGTTTTCTTTAGCTAATGGCTGTTGAGGCTGATCCTAAATTAATCCTAAACTGGCTGTTTCTCTCTTGTACAAAAGGACATGAAATTCCACTTTTTAGGAGGGTAAAAGTGCCAAGCGGCTCCAGGTTGAAAGCAGAGCCACTGACCTGGGAGATTTTCCCCGCTGCCCACAGAAGCCCTTGCCGAGCAGGTGCCCGGCAGCCCGGGGGAAAAGGGGCAGCGGGACGTTCCCAAAGCAGACAAAGGCCACCTGAATTCACCAGTTTTGGTCGCGCTGGTGGAAAAGCAAGCAGCAGATCTAATCCTGCATATACAGGTATCACCCAGCCTGGGTCACCCTGCCCGTTCGGCTCCAGCTTTTCCCCAGCCGGGCTCCACGTCCTGCTCTGCACAAAGGTGAGGGGAGAGCCTCGCTCCCCCGTTCCTGCAGGTTCCGTCCAAGGTTCCACCCCCATTAAAAAACTGCCATTTTTTGGTCTGAGTTCATCCCTCTCCGGTTCCTGCCCTGCATCCCCTTCTGCCTCTCTCGGCCAGGGGAAAGGCCTCTCCTCCATGGAAAACCCACCCTGCCCAGGGACTATGGGGACTTCCAGGCTGGGGCTGAGCTGCCTCCTGCCAGGAGCCATGTCCCTCAGCCTCTGGATGCAGCTGAGGGCCGGGGGGGGGCCCTGGGGCGCAGGGAGCGGGTCTGCACCCCGCAGCTCCGAGCACCGCAGCTTTCGTCAGACCCAGGGCTCTGCGCCTTCAACATTAACCCTGTGTGCAGAGGCAGGTACCAGTGCCTACAAGTTCTCAGCTGGCACAGAGGATGCATTACTCATCCCTGGTGCCTCATCAGCCTTTGATAATATCTCAGCATAAGCAAAAAGCAAAAAAGACGCTTGCCGAGGAAGCAGAAGGAAAGCAAGAACGTGCTGAAGTTGTCTCTGACACTCCTAGCTTCAACCTGTGGTGTGCTGCTTCTCTGCTCCCCGCTTGGACACAGAGGTCTGCTTCTCAGAGGCTTATCTCCTGCAGAATGATTGATAGCCTGGGCAATTGTTTTTAATAATATCTGAACACCTGCAGTCCTCAGTCCCCGGTAATACAGTTATCCCAAGTGCCTAACTTATTGCATAAACAACCGCTCTGGTTGCAAAGACAACTATCAAGTTCCTGACACGGGCTGCACAAGCCACGCTGGGGGGTCAGGCACCGGGGCACGCAGGATCATGCCTTCCACAGGGAGATGTGGGAGCGAGAGGAAGGGGAGCTGACTTTCCGATAGGATCACCCAGGCATGTCTCTTCTTCCAGGCAGAACAAGCAAGCCTGGGCTCTCGGCCGGGCAGCGCTGCTCGCTGGCCTTGCTTGGAGGGGGCGGCTCTGGCAGCCTGGCAGCGATCCATGCCGGGAAGCACGTCTCTGTCTGGGAGAGTCCCCGGGGAGGTCACCCTGGTTTGGTGCTGAGCAGCCGCGAGCTGCAGAGCTGTGAAAACGACTTCTGTGTAAGATCTTCGTGGGTGAAGGAGGAGCAAGATCCGCATGCCCCATCCCATCCCAGATGTGGCACAGGCAGCCTGCCTGCACCCCCTGTGCCCACATGGGCAGGTCAAGAGGGGTCTGGCAGGAAGGATTTGTTTTGTGCTCGCCAGGCATGGGGCAGGGAGGCAGAGTTTGCCTGTGTGCCCCAGTGACCTACCCTGCTTTTCAGGATCTCTCTTTCATGCCTGCCAGGTTTTCTGACACCGCACCCCGTGCAGGCTGGACATTTTGCCTCTTTCCAAGGAGCGACGTTATGCGCATGTTGGGAAATGCTCCTTTCTCATTTGCTTCGAAGGCCCTTTTCCCCTGTTGTTTGAGGAATGCTGTTTGAATTAGCTCCACGGATTGCAAACAGACCCCGTTGTTTTCCTTTCCCAATGCAGGGAGGCTTCTGTTCTCTTTGGCCTGCTGGATTAACCAGGGGGCCTCACACACTGACCCCTCTGCAGCTCAGGGAAGCTAATTTAATCCCAATATTGTTACAGATCACAGCAGGACGAATCTCACAGATTCCTTGAGGCAAACCAGCGCTGAGCTCTGGCAGGGACAGCAGCACACTGTGTTTGTCGAGGCAGGAGCTGCTACAATTTTTTCCATAAAATTTCCTCTACAAAGCTTCTGAGGCTGGGGAGGAGGGCAGTGCTGGTGGGATGATGGGGGCACCCTGGGCACAAGGGTCCCATTGAGGAGCTGCTCCACCTGCATCCCCCAGCACCCTCCAGCATCCCCTGGCACGCAGGAGGGTGGAGGGCCACTCTGGATCCTGGCAGAAGAGAAGGAGATGCAGACTGCCATCTCCTTGCTATTTCTTTCTCCTCATTATTTTTTTCCCCTTGGTACCTGCTCCGGGGGCTGGATTTTCCAGGTGTGTTGTCATCAGGCCATACACAACAACCGCAGCCAAGCCATGCCTGCTCCCGCTAGCCAGTGCCAGCCCCATCCCTGTATCAGTCCCAGCACAGGCTACCTTACTTCACACTTGCAAGGTGGAGCCATCCCCCCAGTGCAGAAGCACAAGTGCCTTGCGGCTCTTACCCAGCATTACTATCGTCGTGGGGGGACGGCAGGGTTATGGCAAGGGGGGCCACGGCTCCATCCCCAGCCCAGCTGGGGCTGCAACACTCCTCACACCAAGTGCCTGGCAGGCTGCGGATCCCTCTGCACTGCCCTGCTCATTGCCCCGAGCGTTACCCCAGGCATTGCCCCAGGCATTGCCCCGGGCATGGCCCCGGGCATTGCTCTCTGCTGTCTCTCTCCCAGTTTATCAGTTCCCTGCTGCATAGAAGCCCAACAGGCAGGCGGGTTTGCAAGCACCTTTCTTAGACCACTCAGCTCTTCAGCAGCTCAGCTCCTCCCCGCTCGCCCGTCCTCACACGTAAGCCAGAGCCCTCTGATGTCAGTCATAGCGAGACCATTGGTGAACACGGACACTTCTGCCTGCAGCCTGTTCTGTCCCGTAATGCGTCCCGTGGAAGTGGTCTGTGATGGGATGCTGAGCCTGGAAAAAAGCATCCAGCACCTTCACCGTGGGGCAATCAATATAAACCTCACTCGTGTCTTCATGGGGAAGATCTGCCTTCTCATCCCGCCTGCAGTGTCTCAGCTCTTCCTCCCCTCACTCTCACAACCCCACCTGAGATGCGTCGCTCTGCCCAGGGTGAAAGTCCAGCTGTTCAACAAACCCAGCCGAAGCCCCGATCCATCACACACTGCTAATCCATTTCCAAAGCACATCGCACTTCTCACTCGGGCTGAAGCAGGGTCTGTCTGCTCTACGGGCCAGCATGTGAGGGGACAACCAGCCCGGTCTGCTGGCCACAGCCAAGGAGGGCGTCCGGCCCCGTCAGCGGGGCAGGACACGGGAGCCACCAGGATCCACGGGGGAAGACCTGCCTCTCCCAGCATCGCTCTGGGGGCTTTGATGTTCGGGAAAAGTAAATTGCTTTGGGACGCTATTAAAGACGAGTTTAAATGATGACACACCACAGGGCTGGGACTTCCAGCATTTCTTGTAACTCCATCCAGAGCTGGAAGTGGAAGAGGCCACTGGCACGGCCAAGAGGACATGAAACCGAGAGCCTCTGCAGCAGGAGTGGCTCCCTGAACAGCCTGTCCCTCTCCAGGCGGCTGCCTCCTCCCTTCTGCCTCCGCTGCTGTTGCACCCAGGGAGCTGGTGCTGCCAGAGGACCAGGCTGGCCCCACTTCCCCGGGAGCACGGGGCAGAGTTTGGGGAGCAGGGATGGGGTGCCCGAGGGAGGGAGCCACAGCCCAAAGAGCCGGTCCCAGGAGGCTGGGCAGAGGGACGGGAGCTGGGCATGCGGGGCCCTGCTCAAGCCCATCCTCCTCTCGGCCACGAGCAACTCTTGGGAACATTCCTGCTGGATGACATTTCCCAAGGCATTGAGAAAAGAAAAAAAAAAAAAAAAAAAAAAAAAAAAAAAAAAAGCACTTTTTTTCCCAATATAAATTCTTGCAACATTAAAAAAACCACACAATAGCTGTAAGCCCTGAAACGGCTGGGGGTAAAAAAGCTACAGCTTGACATGGAAATAGCACTACCATCCCCACCAACCGGTCGAATCCCAGATGTGAGACATCATGTGTGACAAAACCCCAGAGGAAGGACACGCAGGAAGCTTGTAATTGTTGTGGGCTCCCATCGCTGCATGGGGACGCAAGCTGGTGACCTCGGGAGTCCCGAATCCCCCCATCCCTAACCCGGAGCAGGGAGAGCAGAGACCCACGGCCGGCTGGGCTGGCTCTGGCACCGCGGTGGGCCCCAGGGTGGCTGGGGCCGGGCTGAGCCCCTGAGCTGAGCCCTTGTAAGGAGCAGGCTGCCGGCAGGAGGGACCCTGGGGTGGTTTGGAGACCCTCGGATGGCTTTGGGACCCTGGGGCAATTTGGGAACCCCGCAGGGGTGAGCTGGAGGTTCCCGCTGACCCGCAAAGGGCCACAGCGCCGGTGCTGGAGCTCCGGCTTGTACGGAAGCAGCACGGAGTTGTGGATAGTGCCTGTCCCTGTGTGTCCCCACTAATGGCGGACACGCATACCCCGGGGAGGGAGCCGCAGATGTCGGTCCAGGCCCACTCTGGCAGATAGGAATATCGCTGTACTGAAACCGGCCCAAATAAATCAGCTGAAGACATACATCGAGGGGATCCTTGTGCAGCAAGAGCTGTAGAAACGTGCTTGCTCCTCTGTGTTCTCTGAGACATTTGCAGTACACCTATAATTATTTTAATTACGATTAAAGACTATCTCCTGTGACTAGGCCGAAGAAGCACGGCTAGGCCTGTGCGCACAGCCCGCCTTCTGCTGCACTGCGGCTTTTCAGAGATTTCCAGTGGAGCCAAAAGCTTTGCTGGTGTGGATGGGATACGTCTACGTATTGTGTTTTAAACTATATAATTAATTGAATGCAGTGCTCTGCGAGGAGCTAATTCTGCCGAAGGATTTTGGTAATTGTACAGACATTGAGAGGAGCAAGACCCAGCCCCGCGCGCGGCAGGGAGCTGCAGGGAGGAGGCTGGGCGGCGTGGGGGGCCAGGCCCCGCTCTCGGGGATGGAGGAGACGCGGCAGAGAGCGGGGCTTCGGGCTCCCGGGGCTGAGGCAAGGGGAAGGGGGAGGCTGAGATGGGGAGGACGAGGGGAAGATGCGGAAGTGAAGGGCAGGACGGCCGCCATGCCGGGGCAAGCCCAGCCCCAGTCACCAGACCCACAGCTCGGCAGAAGGGATGAGCAGAAGAGCTGCGGCAGCTCTTCCCTCTCTCTCTCTTGCTGCCTGTTTTTCCCCTTTCTTTCAGTTTTTGGAAGCGTTCATCACGCAGGACCTCAAAGTGAGGCTGGCCCAGCCTGCGCCCCGCATCGCCCCCGGCACCCCGTACTGCGGCACTTATTGCGCCCGCTGCCCACTTTAAATATCTGTGTCTGCACGGGAAGCGTTTGTACGTGTCTTAAATACCTTCAAGATGGCAGCGTGAAGAAGAGAATGGATTGAGCCTGGCTTTAAAAGATGGCAGAACAGAGACCAGTGATCCCAGGCAAAGGCAAGAACGCTCCGGCCAGGCTGGGCGGCAGAGCGGGCGCTACCGGAGCCCGTTGTGGGGTTTGGAAGCACACGAAGTGTCTGTGGGAAGCACAGTGCTTCTTCTTGCTTTGCATCCTTGCTCCCTGAGGACGAGCTTAGGTTATGCCGGACAAAGCTGTCTGCGGCCAGCCACTTCCCGCTGCAGTTCCAGCAAATGCGTATTAGATGCTGTCTCTTCGAGATGCCTTTTCATTTACAAGGAGGGAGAATAATAATGCTCCAGTGACTGTAATGTCGGCAAGAGAGCTACCACAGCTGTGACAGCCTCTCATAGTGCCTCTGCCCTGGGAGCTTCAGGGTTTCATTTCCAATTAAGTTTTTCATATGGTAACATTCAGATTTTTGATGGGAGATGAGGCTACTTTTGTCTGAGAGAGAACATACTTTCACTGTTGCGCCCGGCCCAGGAATGAGTTCTCCACTATTAAAATGTAATTTAATTTATCTCCATGGATTTTGTGATGACTAGGATTTGTTCTAAGGAGACCTTTAAAGGAGAACTTTTGCATTATTAAATGTATGTGCTAGGAAGTTGAGTTCTGGCATCCTCTGATAACCAAATTTCTTTTCTATCCTCCACTATATCCATCATGATAAAAGCCCCTGCCAAAGCCCTAACTCAAGCCATGCTTCTGGCATATTGTGAAACGAATCAGGAAAAAAAAAAAAAAAAAAAAGAAACCCACAAGATGCTCTAGTCCAGTATTTTTTTTAATCAAAGTTTCAAGGATATTGATGGTT
Organism: Elanus axillaris; assembly: GCA_026212715.1. Classification (NCBI taxonomy): domain Eukaryota; kingdom Metazoa; phylum Chordata; class Aves; order Accipitriformes; family Accipitridae; genus Elanus; species Elanus axillaris. The sequence continues at coordinate 716,809 of JANZLQ010000022.1, read as the reverse complement.
TACCTCATAAGGTAAACATTTGTAGCCCAGTTGCTTTCCCAGGGTTAAACCAGGAACAAGTGGCTAGCTGAAACTGCAACTAATTTGCTCTGACAGACTTCAGTCAGCTTCAAAATGAGTTTTCTTGAAAATCACAGGCCCTTTACAGGCGGAGCAATGGCACTTTCCCACGGAGGGCTGCAGGATGATCCCATTTTCCAGGGATGACCCCAACGGACGCCCAGCTCCCACAGCTCCCCAGGGCACCCCCTGCCCACAGGGGCCCCTCCGCGCTGTGCGGGCAGCTCTGTGCCGTGGGGGCGATGGCCGAGGGACCCTTGGCCCTTTACCCCTGCCTCACCCCCCCAGTGTGCGGAGCCACTGCCTGTCCTTGCGAAGGGCGAAGCCCGGCCGCGCGCTGCTCCTGTCCACCAGCGGATTTCCCACCTGGCAGGTGACCGTGCCCCCACAGCACGTACCCGGGAGCGGGGGGACAACTGGGGCGGGCCACGTTCCCTGCTCAGCCACTGGCATTTAGGAGGACCTGGGGCAGGTGCCCTTGTGCCGCAGAGCTGGTCCCTCGGCTACGTGCCCCCCCCAGGCCCCTGCCTTTTCCAGATACAGGGGATGGAGGGAGCTGCTCTTGCGCCAGCTGCACCTTGGGGTCATGGGCACGGCTCCGGGCCCTCAGTCCCAAACCTGGGACAGGGAGACTGCAGCCACGGGCACAGCACCCACAGCTCTGCTGGCAGGTTTCTCCTGCCAGCTTCCAGCCGCTGTGCTGGAGGGGACAGCGACAGGCAGCACAGCCTGGGCTGTCCTCTCAGAGTGGGACTTCGGCAAAGAAGGAAGGCACTGAACGTTTCGGTGTACGCCGCAGTCTCTCCGATGGCACCACTTGTGCTACCCTCCCATGACAGCAGTCATGGCTAACCCCAAACCGAGCCACAGCAGCACTGGCTGGGATCAGGAGCAAGTGGGCACAGGCAAGCTGGGGTCAGGCTGGAGCGAGCCAGCCAGTCTGTGGGGACACTGGTGGCTGTTTGGGCCGCCAGTGGTTAACAGCAGCATCCTGCTGTTCTGACTCCTCCAAATTGCATGCAGCAGCCTGGGGCACAGTGCAGCTCTCAGGGCTGTATTTATTCTCCACTGACAGCTGGCTCGCTGAGGATGTCACTGTGCAGCCTTTCTCCTTGGCAGACCCAGGATTAGTGCACGCTGGTTCCAGCTCCGTGGGCACTCCCTGCTAACTGATGGGAAAGATCGGGGGGGTTGATGCCAGCCAGCACCGACCTACGCGCCAACTCCTGGCCCCGGTGAAATCTCAGCACCTTGGAGATCCAAGTCCTCCCTGTTCTCCCAAACTTCCCTTGAGCGAGGCAACGCATGTGTCTCCCCATTCCTAGTGGCTTACCCAGTGCTCGTACGGCACAGCCGCGGATGGAGCCTGCTGCTCACCGAGCTGGCAGGCTGGGGCTCAACAGAGGAGACAGCACAAGTGATCTTTAACTTGCTTCAAGACTCACAGTGATACTGTGCTCTCTGTTAAAGGTACGTGCAGCGTATGAGGTTTCCTGCATACAAAGAGGAAGGTACTTTTTTTAGCGTCTAATTTTACTGCTTCCCTGATGCATTAGCTCGTGGACCGGAGCCACAGCAAACCGTGCCGTGGAAAGAGCTCCCTTCCCTAAGAGCATCTCCAGGGCATAACAGCTCTGAAGCCAGGAGAGAGCCAAGATGATTTCACCACCAAGGCTGGCATCGCCCCCAGGACTCAGCACGGTGCACAGCACCTTGTTGGCACCGCTGACATGCCTGTCCAGCAGGTCGCCGTGCTGGCACAGGAGGACGACGTGCCCGTGCAGTCCTGGCTGCCGACTGCTGAAAGCTGCTGCTCTGCTTTGCGTATAAGTCAAAACCTGTAAGCTACTGGTTAGAGAGACACTCGCCGTTTTAGCAGACCGAAGTGGAAGAAGGGAGAGAGCTGCCAGATCCCAGCTGGTCTCTGCTCCAGGAGCTGATGGAGGATTAGCCCAGCAGCACGTCTTTACAAATTGTCAGTTCCCGGAATACACAAAACAAAGCTCTGAGGACTGAGCGTATCAGCTCAGAGGCAAAGGCACATACTTTGGGAACCTGGCAGCACTTTCTACCCAGACGCATGGGTATGGGGACCCTGGCTTCCTGCAGACTGCTGCCTGTCCCACGGCAGCTCAGTCTCAGCGGATGCAGCATTGGGGCTGGTGGCTCGGAGCGGATCCCTCCTGCCGGCAGCCCCACGGGGCTGCCGGCTGAGCCTCTCCCTCCCCAGGCTGGTGCCTCCCAAACCAGAAAGGGTTTGCAAAGTGACCACGGGTCCCTCCTGGCACGTCCTGGTGTGAGGAAGCCATCTGCCCCGGAGTGTGGGGAGGCTGCTGGAGTCGCTTCTGTGCCCCACACAGCCTCAACCTTCTCTGCAAGGCATCAGCCCCAGGGGCTTTGGGTGGACTGACGCCCCTGCGGAGAGCCCGCAGGCAGGCCCAGAACTGCACCAACCAAGAATGGTGCCGGGGGAAGCTGCCACGACCCAACTTCTACAGCCTTCCCAGCCCAGCTCCGTGTCCTGCCCCAGATGGGGAGGGAGATGCAGGACTGCGCCGGCGGCACAGCCTCATGGCAGAGCTGCCTGTCCCCGTTGCCCTGGGTGTCAGCACCACGGCACATCCTGCTCCCTGTCCCAGCTCCTAGCCTGGACAATGCTGGAAGGCTGTGGCATGTGCCAGCTCCGAACAGACCCCGTCCCTGTGCCTGCTGCCTGCCTGCAGGGGGACGTGCCAGGCGTTCTCCCTGCGCCCTTCCTTCAGCCACCCCTCCTGTTAAACCCCTGCCCTAAATGCACGATTGCAGCCGTGCTGCTGGAAAGCAAATGCGTGCCAGGCTGCGGCGAGGCGTGGGCAGAGGCGTGCTGCCCGCTGCTTGCTGCCCATTCCCTGCTCCCTGCTGCCCATTCCCTGCTGCTGCCCTCCCGCGTGGGGCCGGGGCCTCCCCAACAGCCGCCCTGTCGCACTCAGCAGCGGAGCTGGAAGCTTTCGCTACTTGTTTCACGGGAACTTCCGACATTTCAAAAATTGTTTTCATTCTGGTTTGGAATGAAGACAAATATTTCAGAAATTTCCTGGATAACATAAAGTTTAAAATATCTTCCAAACTAAAATAGAAGTAGTAGGCTATCTCAGCTCTTGCATTATGTCACATCATGCCAGCTCATGGTACACCGCGCAGAATTACAGATGACTTGCCACGAGAGATGTAAACAAAAATAAAAATAATATCAACAGAGAGGAGAAATGAAATGCTGAAATGAGAATTTCTCTAAAACAAATTTTCCCCCCCTTGCGCAAATTAATTCTCCACGCTAAATTGCTTGGATATTATAAAAGAGCACCGTCTGGCCAAAGCAGCTCTTCTGTCCTCTGGAGAAGGAGGGACACCCTCCCGGCGCTCCCCACCGGCCCCGTCCAGCCGCGCAACCCAGCAGCAAAGCTGCTGCATCTGGGCTGGGTCCGGGATGTCCCCCTGCCCCCTGCCCGCTGCTCCCTGGCCGCCTTCGACCCCTCCTCTCCTCTCTTGCAAGCCAAGGGCAGGCGTGCTCCGGGGTCAGCCTGGTGCGCCCTGGGCCCCCGCTGTCTGCCGGCAGAGATAACGCCAAGACGGATAAAGCTGGGCACCGGGGTTAACGGGACGACGCGGAGTCTCCGTCGGGAGAGAAGGAGGTTGCGTGGTCCCGCTCAGCCCGGGGCCGGCGGCGGAGTGGTCGCGGCTGGAGGACGGCGCTTACCTTGGCTCGGCTCAGCTCTACCCAGCTGGGGCTGGCTCCTGCCCACCCTGCGCCCGGCGCATCGCCCACCCGGGCAGCCGCTCAGCGCCGGTGCGGCCGCCCCACGCCGGGGCTCTGTGCCGGGCGGACCTCCGGGCGCCGGCTGGCACCCATCCCCCTGTCTGCCCCGTGCCTCTCCAGAAAGGCACTGCTGGGAAGGAGCGCCGAAGCTCATGTCTCCGGCGCTGTATCCACCCCTTCCCACCCTCTTGGGGTTCGGTCCTGCCAGTTCCACTTGTGGGCTGTCCTCACCACTTTGGGCCTTTCTACCGCTCCCCTTCTTGTGGCTCTGGATGTCACCACAGACACGCTTTTATGAGAGTGGGCTTGTGCAAGGCTTGTATAAAGTGTTCTCAGAAATACGAGGTCCTGTCATTTGTAAAACTAATAAAAATGTCCAATAATTTTTACAAGGGAAAAATGAGTCATTGGATGGCACATTTCTCATTACTGGCATTTTACAATTAAAATGAGCATCTATTGAATCAAGCCAAAGCTCTTATTGTTAGCAGACACTAATAACTTCCTGAGCTATTGAAGATACTTTTTTTCTGAAGAAACATGACCCCTGACCACGGCATTTCTCATCGAGAGCGGTATCCAGCTGAGACCAGCTCTGCTCAGCTCCTGCTGGAGTGGTTTCAAACACATCCTGATGAGACTGGTGGCTATAACTGGGTGGGAAATTGTTTTTAAGCCCTCAAAAATGTTCAGGATTTCAAAATTTTTCCCGCTCCACATGGGGATGAATCCAGAATTGTTCAATGTTTTTACCAAAAAAAAAAAAAAAAAGTCCTCATGGAAACCAGCTCCGGAATAGCCAATAGCCGATGGTCACGCTGAGCCGGGCAAAGCGGGGACTCCCGGCCTGCCGGCGGCTCGGACCGCCGCGCTGGTGGCGGCGCTGGCATGAGCTGACTTCTCCTCCCAGGGTGGGACACCCATCCCGGACCTCATGACCTTCTCTGGTGAAAAATGAATCCAGTGAAACTTTCCTGATTTCACCGCAGCAGTTGCGCATGCGCGGGCGAGTGCTGGCCTCCGCCGTGCTCTGCCCCGCGCAGGAGCCAGACCAGCAAAGCGGGGTCATCACCACCTCCTGCCTTCAGAAAATGGAGATTTTTGCAGCTGCTTGTGTTTCCAAAACCCATTAGAAATTTCAGGACAATATAGGAAGGGCCTCATTTTCAATAGGCACTAAGCCCATTTGCTGCTATCTACTGAAAATTAGCCTCCCTCCAGATGTCTCAGGATCGATCCTGGTAACCAGAGTCACCACCTGCTTTTGGAAACGGACACCCTGATAGAAAATGAGGGATGGTCTGAGAAGGGTTCCGTGAGAAGACGTCCCGCAGCAGCACAAGGTGCAGCCAGCGCTCAGAGGCTCGGGGTGCTCCCAGCCGGTCCTCCTCTGCCCACCAGGGCTCATTTCAGCCTCATGAGATTAGTCTGAGAAGAGCCAGCTTGACTGCAGGACTCATTTCTCAAAGCTCCTCCAGATGAAGCAAAACAGATTAAAATGCAAAGCCAACATATCGCCTCCAGCAGAGGTTTCCAGGGAAAGCTCCTGCTGCAGGATTTAGCAGGAGGAGCTCCGGGTTGCCAACCACCAGCCGAACCCTCAGCATGAGCCCTGAGGGGCAGCCCCGGGGGCTCCCACAGCCACCCGCACCGTTCCCCAGGACACTTGCTCCCACCTGCTGGCAAAGCCCAGCGAAAAAGAAATTCACTTGGGCTTCGGGTGACCACCTTCTTCTCTTTACGTCCATGCTGGCACCACATTTGTTCTGAACTTCCTTGCGGAAGGCAGGTTTTAGGAGTGCTCTTTACCCACGCGTGGCCACCTGCACATCCCCAAGGCAGAGGCAGAAGCCCTTTCCCTGCCATGATGCCAGAAAAGAGAAGCCAAATTCTCCCCATGCGCACAGAGAATACAGTGAGTTTCTGGATGAGAAGGGACATCTTTCCTCCAAAACCCCAACGGACCCTGGGCAGCCAGGCTGCTGTCACTTGTGGGGAGATTCAGTCCCTATTTGTACGATCAAACACGTGCAAAGCTGATGAAAAACTACCATGAAATCCCACTGCACAGCAGTAACAATGAGCAAGTGCTGGCTTCCAAATAGTGAGTGCCCTGCCAAAGAGCTGGCAAGCACAGATCCTGCTGGGCTGCGGGGGTCCAGATGCTGCTTTTGCCATTGCAGATCCTCCTCGTGCAGGTCTGCAGAAGACGAGCCCCAACCCAGCCGCCTCTCCAAGAGCCTGCTCCAGCCCTTTGCCAGAAGTGAATGCCCCAAAAACTAACACCCATCCGTGATGGAGACTTCACTCTGTCCTTGCTAGAAGAGCCCTTGCCTGCACTGAGCAGAGGACTGGAGCAGGCGCTTGGTGTTTGCTGGTTGAGCAGTCCAAACTGGGCATAGCAGACAGATGCTGGTCTCTGCTCCCTGTGCACCGCACTCTCTCTGGACTCCCCATCCTCCCCGTTTCTCTCTGGAGGGGATGGTTCTTTCTCTTGGGAAAGTGCCATGGGAGTGGGGATGCTAATGCAGGGCCCAGATGTTGGGGACAAGCAGATGAGGTTGTTTTCCATTCTCGGTTATTGTGCAATGGCTCCAGAGCTGGAGACACTTCCCACTTCTTTTCCTTTGCTACTGAACACGGGTTGGGACGACAATATGTATTGTCATTTAGAAGCACTGTAAGACCCTCCTGGGACCTACGTGCATAAAACTTGTGTTTGCTTTAGCATTCTTTTTCTCTTGCATCCTTGCCACACAGCTTCTGCCTGTGCTCTATGTCTGTGAGACTGAGCTCTGCAGAAACTGAAGTCCTGCTCCCGAGAGCATCAGTCTGTGCTGCTGCCATACTCCTCTCCTCCCGCTCCAAAGGGAGGGCCGTGGGAACCAGCTGCTAGTGCAGTCTGTCCCGGCCAAGGTCCCGCTGCGGCTGCCAGGTGCCTGAGCGCAGCGCGCGCAGCGGGCATTGCCGGCAGCCGGCAAGAAATGCCAAGAGCTTCCCTTTATGGCTCCGTATTTCCTGTTAAATTTTTATGGGATTTCCTCAGCATTCAGATTTACAAACGTGCTCGCCTGGCTTAGGAGGCCTAGGAGCCCATTGTGGGCAGTGGCTGGAACGCTGGCAGAGCCAAACAGGGAGATGTGCTGCCGGGAGGGGAGAGGGCTGGCGGCCGCCCGGCTCCCTGGTGCCCAAGGCAGGGGTTGCCCGTGCCAGGAGGGCAGCCCCGAGCGCTCCCACCCTCCCGCTCGCCGCAGGAATGGCTCCCAGGTGCCACCGCAAGCTCCCACGGGGCTGCCTTATGCCTGGCCCTGCAGCGAGTTTGGCGTCCGCACCACAGGGATTTATCGGCTGATGTCGCAGGATTTCCTCACCCCGCCGGGACTGCACAATAGCGAGGACAGGCTGCTCCGCAGACACCCTAATCCCTTGGCGATTGTGCCGCGTTTCGGGGGGTGACAACAGTTCAATGAAGGTTTGCAAGGTTAGCAGGAACGTTAATCCTTACAGAAGAAAAATGTGACAATTATTTAATGCCGTGGCTGGGAGCTTTTGTGCTGTCCTTAGTACACGATGTGTTTGTACTGGGCAATGCCTCATCAAAAGTATTGCCGAGGACAAATGCTGCACGGGCTACCTGAGCGCTGTCTGCGCGGCTGCCAGGGCTGCGGGGTACGAGAGGGGACGCGTGTCTGTGTCTGGAGGCTGCAGCCAGTGCTGCCAGCTGTCTGTGCAGCCTGGCTCCGCTTCTGCTCCGTCCCTTTGAATTTTCGTATAAGCAAGGGAGTTTCTGCCATCACCCAATGAAAGCACAAACATGTACACAACCAGAGCACAAACGAACAGCTCTGGGAGTAGCAGAGATTTTTATTGTCTGAATTCAATTTCCAGAAAATTGGGTGTCTCTTACAATTCAGAGATGCTGCAGAAGAAATGCAGCTGATGAGCTCCTGCTCTCCAAGCGTTCGCCGTGGTGCAGTGAACTGTGGGAGGAGAGCGCGGAGGGCACACGCCTGCTGAACTGCTCCGGGCAGCGCAGCCGGGCACGTGCTCCGAACCAGGTCCAGAGACCTGCAGAGGAGCGGGCAGGTGGCGCGGGGGGCCGGGCAGAGGAAGACAGAGGACCCTTGGCCACTGGACAGGGATCCCCAGGCCACGCGATATGGCCGTCTGAGCGGAGGTTGCCCCTTCCCTGCAGAGCAGACCTGCCCTGTGGTCCCGGTGCCCCAGGGGCGGCTCGGCTGGGTAGGAAGCACCCTCCATGAGAACCTGGAGGAGATGTGCCAGCGCAATTGTGTCGGTGCAAAGCCTTGGTCGCTTCCTGCAGGACAGCTCTTCTGGCATTAGTGAGTCTCGGGGAGGTGGAGGGATGAAACACCCTCGGCGCTGCCAGCTAGCTCGTGTGCGGAGAGCCGTGACAGCCATCCGGGGATTTCTCTGGCTGCAGGGACTGAGGGAAGGGAAGGAAGGGATAAAGCACTGAGATCACAGGCGGGATCCCGGCTGCTCACCCAGAGGCAGGCGCAGCACCGCTGCACGCCCCTCAACCTGCTGCCGGCGGCACGGGTGAAAGTGCCGACGTGCTGTCCCCGCCTGACCCCGCACGCGTCCCTGCGGCACGCCGATAGCCAAAGGCGGCAGGAACGTCCAGGTCTGGCAGCACCGCGACGAGCCGGGCATGGCTGGTGAGACGGAGGGACCCCGCAGCGGTGCCTGGTGCCCCAGCCAGGCTGTGGCAGCATCTCAGCCTGGCCAGCGGCAAACACCTCCCCAAATGTCCCCTGCGTGAGACTGGCAGCCTTCAGCCCATCCTGGCTCCCTTTGGCTGCCTGCATGCCTGGGACATCAAACCAGCCTCTCCGGAGAGAGAGGGGCTGCCAAAGCACCCGGCAGGCTCCCGGGAGGCTCGGGGCAGCTTCCTACTCACCTGCCCCTTCCCTCCCTGCAGCTCCTGGCCACGACCCTGCCCTGGGCAGGGGTGGGGGGAGAGACCCCCGAGCCCGGGGCCGCAGGGACAGGCTGTCCCCGTGGGCACCATCTCGGTGGGCAAGCAGCCGCTGGGGTTGCCCAGGCAGCCCGGTTCACATGGCGGTGTGCCTGTGTGTGCGCTCGTATGTGCGTGTCTAAGTCATTGCGGCTCGGTGGATTTTAGGCACTGCAAGGCAGAAAGTACAAATCTGCATCTGATTAAAACGGCCCTTTGTAATATAACCTATATGAGCCTGCACTTAACACCCATCATCCTGAGGAAAGCCCAGGCTCTCTTCCAGCCAGTTGGGCTGCGTGCCTGCGGGGCAGATCTCCCAGGGACATGAGACTGCCGGGGCAGGAACTTGGATGCGTTTCTGTGTGGATTCTTCCCCCTTCTAGAGAGGCACAATGGGGCTTTGCATGAGTGATACAAACATGCCAGTTGTACTTAAGGTTGACAAATAATGTAAACCACACAATCTGGTTTGAGGGAAACGACTTCACCACAATTTATTTTAGTGCTTTAAACATCACGCCAAACTCTGTAGTGAATTGCTAAATTAATGCCGGGCTGCCATCTAAATAGACATCTTCAGATCACAAGCATGTTATAGGGGGAATGGTTTCCTTTGAAATGGTTCCCACAGCTTAAAGGCTGTGCAGAGAAAAAATGTGCCCAGGATTCAATTGCTGCCAACATGTGGTGGCCACATTTCTCTGCCGCTATTGGCCAAGATGCGCAGTAAAGCTGAGGAAGCATCATTTGAGGTGGATAGATAAACCAGTGATTGCAGGGAGACAAGGAATGTCATAAGCAGCTCACTCCGAGGAAAGGGATGAAGCAAAATAGCCTCAGTTCCAAGCTCTTAGCCTGGAAAAATGTGCCCTGCCCAGGAAGGCATCTGGTTGTCCCCATCATGCACTTTCTTGGCCGCTTGCGATGCAGCAGAGAAGCCCAGCGAAATCAGAGTGGATGCTGCTTCCACTCTTGGATTTCCATCGGTCTCTTGGCTGATGTAATCAGCATTGCTGCACTCCCCTGCTCCCCCGGCTGCAGGTGAGCAATGGCCATTTCCACCCACGCACGGCGGTGTCCCAGATCTCTTGAGAGAAAAGCCCGTCAGATCCACTTGGCAGGGGAAGCCAGGCTCCCGGAGGACAGAGCTCACTCCCTGCTGTCGGGAGAGGCACATGGGAATCGCAGCGAACGAGAAGCTGCTTTAACACTTTCCTCATCCACAAGTCCGCTTACGGTGTGGTCTGGAGAGCTGCAAAGTGCATGCAGGTGTCTTTGAGCAGGGGCTGCGGAGGATGCCCTGCGGCGGTGTGGGGGGAAAGAAATCGGAGGTGATTCCTTTGGGCAGCCCAGCCAGGCGAGGGCAGAGGAGAGAGCCGGGTGCCGGAGGAGGGCCGTGCCGAGGGAGGTGCAGGCAGCGCGGTCGCTGCCTGTGTCCTCGCTAGCTGTTCTTTGGGTGGCTCCAGCTGCAGCTCATGGGACCGAACCTCCACCCCAAAGCACCGCCTGGCACTACCCGTGCTGCGCGCTGCCGGCGGGGAGGCAACGGGACCGCGACAGCTGCCCCCTCCGGTCCGAAGGAGCCGGGGAGGCTCGTGGTGGGCACTCACACCACATGTGTGCTTCACATATGCACTTCAAACGCTGGAGATACCCTGGCATCCAGCAGCCAGGCTCTAGCAAGCACACTGTAGACAAAGGACGAGAAGACAAAGGAGAGGGAAGGGAGCTGTCACTTGGCCACTGTTCCCACCCAGGCAAGTTGGGTTTTGTTTCCCCATCACCAGCCCGAAATCCATCTTCCATGCTTTCGTGGCTCAGTCGCTCTTTCCCCTTATGGTTTCCTTCAGCTGAGCTGGAGGAAGAATAAAGAAATGTCTCTCCGGGCCCCAGCCTCTTACAAGGCTCATAAATATGTCTCTGCTTAAAAACTCAAGGATTAATTAACTCATGAGTATCTCCTAACCAAAGTCCTGGGAAAGAGCACCCTCCCGCGCGGGAGGCAGCACGTCTGCGGGAGTTTTCCCCGGGGCCTCTCCCCTGCCCACAGACGCCTGACGGGGATGGACCCGGGGCCAGGCAGCACCCAGCAAACAGGACCCCAGCCCTGCATCACCAGCTGCGCCACGGTGGGACGGCAGTGCCACGGGGCACCCGGGTGGCCATCGGCATCGGGCTCCCAGGCCACGTTGCCGTGTTGCCTTTACAGTGTTTTCAATTAGGCGCTTGACAATGCCCAGGCTCGGTGGTCCGTTGTAAATTTTGAGGGCTGACGGTGCCACGGGAAAGTTTGGATGAAGGGGGCTGGCTCCTTGGGGGCATCTCGGGGCCTGGCTTTCAGGCCAGGCACCAGCCGCCTGCCCTCCCATGCCGCCCAGCCCCAATCCTGCACCGCCATCGAGCCCCTCGCCAGAGCTGCTCCGCGCCGGGCGCCCGGGCACCGCCAGCCCCTGAGCTGCTGGGTGGGCGGGTGGTCTCTGCCAGCGGCTCCCCCCTTGGCCACACACCCCACCCTGCCCGGGGACACGCAGGCTGCGTTGGCGGGTGCCCCTTCCCCCCGGAGGTGCAGGGCAGGCGTGCTCCCTGCATTGCCCCTGCCCCGTGCCCGGTCTGGAGGGGTGCTGAGCCCCGCGGCGGGCGCGGAGCAGAGCAGACCCAAGGGTGTTGCTGGAGGGTGTGCAGCAGCGTGCCCTTCGCTTACAGCTGTCTCTGCCCTCGACCCTCGCTGGGGGTCCCTGAAGCCTGGGTGCTCTCTGCGGCACCTACGCTTCTGCACCGCAGCAGCTTGGCCCGGTCCCGCAGGCACCCTTGCCGGGGAGATGGCTTACTCCGAGGCTCAGCCGTGCCCGGCACAGCCCCTGGGGAGGAAGGGTGTCTCCAGCAGCCGTCTGGTCCTTGGCACAGCACGTCGGCTCAGTAATCGTCGGTCTCCGAAGAGCAGGAGCTGCCAGGAGCCACTCCTTCCTCAGTGGGTCTGTGCAGAGCTGGTACGAAACAAACAACTTTTGCAACATGTTTTGTTTTCCATCATTACATTTAAAAAGTAAATAAATTAAACCCATTTTGCTGCCACTTCACTATGTCAAGTGTAACCTGAGCGCTGCTTGCAGGGGAGGCAGTGCATGGCGCGAGGCCTCCCCCAGCTCGTGGCACGGCCGCCTGGCTCTGCCGGCACTCGGGAGAAGCTCAGGAATGGGCTTGGACAAGCCATGTTGGACCTGTGCCTGTCACCCGCGCTGCCCTGCTCTGCTGGCTCCCGGGAGGGATGTCCCCATCCTCCATGTCAGGCAGGTAGGGCTCAAAGGGCTGGTGCTGAAGCGGAGAGGGGTGCAGGAAGCAGGAATGCTAAGGCTGAGCTGGGATGGTCCCTGACACAAACCACAGCTGAGGAGGACTGCAGTCCCCTGGGGCTGGCACCGTCTCTCTCTCTCCTCCCTCTGCTCCTGCACTGCTTCCCACCTTCTTTACCACATCCACAGGGTCGGCGCTGCCCCGCTCAGCGTGGGAAGGAGTGAGCCGCACGCGTCTATCCGGGGCTGCTCTGCGTCGCTTGGGACTGCGCGCACGGAGCATCGCCCAGCAAAGCACCGGCATCAGCAGGAGGTGCCCCCCGAAGAGCTGTTCACTGTAACGAAATGGTCTCCCTCAGTGAGGTTTTCATCCCGTCTTCAGGGCCAGCTCTCTGCCAGTCCCTGTCCCATCCACAGGGCTGAAAGCATCTTCCACGGCCGTGCTCGCCACCTCCCAAGGGCAAAGGAACGCCGCACTCTCGGTGGCCCGCTGCCTCCCCGGGCTGCCCCTGCCACCTTCCCCAGCCCCGGGGGGGGCTGCGACCCCCAGCCAGCAGGAGCGGCAGGAGGATGCCCTGTCCCAAACCGGCTCCTCTTCGCTGGGGCTCTCCAGGCGACGGGGCTGCAGAAGCAGCGCTGCCGTCCCGGTGAGCGGCTCGGGGAGGCTGCGTGCGTGCCAAGGGCAGAGCCTGCCTGAACTGCAGCGCGGGGTGATGCACTCCAAATCCCCTCGCAGATGTGGAGCAGGGAGGGGACCGTTTGCACTGGGAGCACCATCCAGAGGCCTGGATTTTCTCCTCTCCATGGAGGCAGCTGTCTGCACCCGGGACAGACCTTGATTACATTGGCATCGCAGTCAAAGCACCCACTGATGTCATGTGAAGTGGAACTTGGCCCTTGGTCCAAGAGGACTCAGCGCTGCTTCCAGCTGGCCTCCTCGCCGCTTCTCGCACTGTCTTTGGGACATAATTAATTTGCTCTGCTGGAGGGGTAGTTTCCAGCTAAGCAGGGATCCTCTGGGTTTACCAGTTGGTGAAAGTGGTTTCCAAAGCACAGGCCACCCTTTCTTCTCAAGAACTGCCTCGGCGAGGCAGCGGCAGCACCCCCGGGTTCCTGCCCATCACAACTCCGTGCTGCTTTTTTGGACGAGCCCAACTGTTTAGCTTTATCGGATACCTCTAGATACAACATGATTTCTCTGCAGCACTACGGCAGCTTCACAGTGTGTTCCCCGTCCAGGCTGGCTGGCATCAGAGAAGCCCACAGGCTGGCTGCTGCAGGGACCCCGCTGCCCTGGACTTTGACGTGAGCTCCCTGGTTGCTGCCTTTGGCCACAGCAGCCGCCACAGACACGGGTGGGCTGAGCTTCGCCCTGCCGTGCCGGCCGTGCAGCGCTGCGCTGCCCTGGCCCGTCCCCGATGGCACCCCGAGCCGTGGGAGCGGCTGCGGGCTGATCCAGCCGCTTGGGCTTCTCCTTCCTCTGCAAAACTTCTCCTCTGCCTCTGCCCTGCCTGCAGCACGGCCGTACACTGCTGGAAATGCAGCCGTATTTCGGTGTCCCAGAGAAGCCCTGCCCTTCGTGAGCTCCAGCCCCAGCTCCGGGAGCTGGAAGTCCGGGTACCCCGGGGTCACCCAGCCCTGACAGCACCTCGGTGCCCAGTATCCTTAGGCGGCCGCTGGCCCTGTCCCACCTCCACCCCAGTTACTTGCAGAGTTTTTTTCTGAGCTGACTGCACCTCCATCCCATCTCGCCCCTCGCCCACGTGCACACGGTCAGGCCCCCCGTGTGTGCTCCCGTTCTGGTCTGAGCTGGAGGAGAAGAGGAAACGTTTCAGCAAACTGTTCTACCAGAAAACATGCAAGTGACTTTTTTAATAATAACATCCAAATGAAAACAATGTGGGCTTCAAAGTCCATCCTCAGGATGCTTTGTGGTTCACGGACTTTCCGACAGCAGTACTCCTTTCCGTGCCGGAGAACGCACCCAGAAACACCAGCCCCTTCCCGTGGTGCCCACGGTGCCTCCTGCTGCTTGGCCACCCTGGGGAGCCGAGGTCTGGGGAGCGGGTGCCGGCAGGGTTACGCTGGGATGCCTGGGATACTGTCGCAGCACAAATTGGCTGTTCAGCGGCTTCCTCGCTCCTGCCCTTTGCCAGTAATGCAGGCAGGAGCCCTGACAATCAGCGTGGCCACGGCTGTGGCTGCTCTAAAGGTGGTCTCCTGTTACCGAAACGTAAATGTTGATGTTTGAGGAGAGGAGATGCTGATGGAAATGGAGCTGGCCCTGTTTGTTTGTTAAAGCAGCTATTTTAAACAAGTTCTATTCACACAGCTTGCAGTTCGGAAGGAAGTTTTCCCAGCCATAATATCCTAGCTCAGCGCTGGGCAGACAATGGTTCAGCAGTTGCCCGGGATTAGCATGGTGAAATCACCCTGCGCAGCCTGGGAAGGGTGTCTGGGAAAGGACAGTGGTGGATTTTGTGCCGGGGAGGCTGGGGGGAGCAGGAGCTGCCCGGGAAGCTGGGGGCCGGGGGGGGGGGAAGGGACATGGCAGTGGCAGCCTGGCTCGGAGCATGGCATCGTGCAGCCACCCCGGCTGGCAGGGTCTGAGCTCTTCAGGACAGCCCTCCCCAGGCGCTCAGCATCTCTACTCCCTGCTTTTTTTTCCCAAGGAAAATGGTTAAATGCAAAATACGTTTATGTTAAAATACTTCCCAAAGCAGTAAGCCTGAAAACGGGGCACCTGCCCTTCAGCAGCCGCTGCGGCCACGAGTGGAGCTGGGCTGCGCGGGGTGACGGGGAGAGGTGCCCCCAGCCCCGCTGGCTGAGCCCGGGGGGCGCGCGATCCTCTCGGAGCCACCCCTGCCCATGCCCGGAGTGTGGCCGTGCACGGAGCCCCATGCCGCCTGGGTGCCGAGGGCTTGGCGTCACGGTCGCTGCTCCCTGGTGCGTTTACTTCGGGAAAGCAGACAGGGCTCTTGGAGGGTGGCGGAGGCGGCAATGCCAATTCCTTTATTCATTACAGCCTCGTATACAAATAAAATCTTTACAAGCTTGCCTTGAGCTTTTAAAAATGCCGTTTAGGACGTGTCATTTGTATTGTCTGACTTTAGCTCCCTTGCACCACGGCTGATCTCAGAGGCAGTAAAACATTGCTTCCACGTAAAACCCAAATGAGTTTATTTTATTTGCTGGGGCAGGGCGAGGGAAGCACTTACCAAGCAGCTTCCTTGGCTCAGACGTGACACCCTGCTGCCCTGGGCAGGGTCACCCTGCCTGCTGGCGACTTCTTGTCCCGAGCCGCTCTGCGAGCACCTTGGGGGTCTCACGGGACGGGGGGCACGGGGCCCCGGCAGAGCCTCCGCGGATGCTGCTCCCGCCGACACGGGCACCCGGCCACCGGCTGACCCGGCTGCACTCCCGCTCACTTCTGCCCACAGCAGGATTTCCCGGACATCTCTCGCTGGTGCCTTGTCAGCACCCCATTTCTGGGGGCCCCAGCCCCCCGAGGCATCCCCGCGGCTCACAGCCCCATGTCCGGCGATTCACAGAGGTTTTTTGCAGAGCCTCCTGCCACCTCACATGTTTCCACTTGGGACGTCCCAGAGAGTGGCTGTGGCAATGTCTGCGATGCCACAAACATCAGAAGAAGATGCAGAAGATGAAAGCAAATAAATCTCTGCCATCCCTTCGGTTGCTCGGCAAATGCCAAGGCGTGAAAGCTCTGACTCCGGAGGTGCACATGGAAAAGCTCCACCAAGGGGAATTAATTGCAGAAGCACTGGCCCGTAGCATGAAGATTTTTTCATTAAGGGCTCAGATGAAGCTTTCTGTTTCTTCCTCCTCTTGGTGAATCTTATTGTGATTAAATTAAAGGAATTCTCGTTAAAATGTTAATACCCTTCTAAGACTGTTTGTTGTTTTTCTCAGCTGCCTCTGGTCTCTTTAGAGCCTTTGCTGCCTTTTCCTAACGTTTTCCAGCTCTTCCTCCCTCTTCACGCTGCCCTCCCCCCTTTTTTCCAAGGCAAACTGGAAAGTTACAGTTGTGGTTGACTCGTGGCTGCAGGCGGTGAGTCACGCCGAGGATCCCCACTCGCAGCTCGTAAACAGGAGGGATAAACACACGCTCCCGCCCAGGGCCCGGGGCTGCACCCCGGGGCCTCACATTGGGATGAGATGGGATGGGATAGGGATGGGGGGATAGGGATGGCAGTGGGGACAGGGATGGTGACGGGGCGTGCCTCCCCACCACCACCCATGCCTCTCCCCGGTACGCAGGGCAAAACCAAGGCAAAGCCCGTTTCCTCGTGGCCGTCACCGAGCCGTGGGTCAGAGGAGAGCCCGCAAGAGGATCTGGGCACCCTGCGTGCCACGGCCCCTGCCTGCACCCCCCCCCCCGACCCCCCCTTC
>JANZLQ010000022.1:659249-681067 GCA_026212715.1 Elanus axillaris | reverse complement strand
CTGCAGTCTTTCTCTGTCTGCCAGAGGATTTCTTTCCCTCACTGCCTGCAGTGTGCTAAGTCTCCTCTCATACTCAGGTTCCCACTCTGTGCAGCTGCCAGAGCCGGAGCCGGAGGCAGAGCTGGCACAGTTGTGTCCTACAGTCTGGAATTTCCATTTGGTGGAAAACCTCTGCTTTCCATAGTGTGTGAACCAAGAGCAGGGGCTAGCACTGCTGGGTGAGCTGGAATCACATTTGAATCCAGCTTTCAGAGCAGAATTATTTTCATACAAAAATGTAAAGAAAATGGGACAGTAATTATTCAGCAGGATGTAAGGACACTCGGGTTTCGCTTTTCACATTCTTCTCATCCACTTTGCAGTAAAATACTGAGATTACCAAAACTACATGTCATTTGCAATCACAGTATCTTTTCCCAAGTACAGGGCTCTTCTCGACTTAGCCAGCCTTGCAGCTGGAGTTCAAGGTGCTGTTGTTACGTGCCCGAGAGCTACACTTTGACTCACACCAGCTGATAAAATGGCTCGAAATTTAGGTCCTTGCACCTTGCAAAGATCCCATAGTGCCAACGAGGAGAGCAGAGGGACAGACACCAGGGAAGCCAGGGGATGCTGGATGAGCCTGGGATTAGTGCACTCGGTGCTCTGTTCTTTTTAACACTTCCCGCCCTCAAAACCTGGCCATGCAGACTCTTCCAGATCAAATTCCACACTTCCTTGGGGGAAACAGCTGGATTTGCCAAACGATAAAGGAAAATGTTTTCCGTTAACACATCTAACATCCCCATTAGTGCATTCTCGGTTGTACGCAAGCGCTAATGAGATTTCACCCTGACACCATAGGGGAGACAATAATTGGGCCACGTTTCATTTTCATGGCTGGAGTGGCTGAATTAATTGACTGAGATTAAGCCCTTCTGCAAGAGACAGCAGCTATCTGAGGTGGCAGCAAGGAGGAAATTAGTTAATACTTGTGTGATTATCGGGTGGCTGATGACAGGTGCAAAAGCCGGTGAAAATGAGCAGTTCTGTGGCAGCGGTGCTGGTGCGGGTGTCCTTGCTGGGGCGATGGGCTCAGGCAGGGAGAAGAGAGGTCTGTGTGGGTACATTAAAGCAATCCTAGCTCGTCCCTTAGCTCCCTACAGCTTTCGCTTACGCTGTGCCTTTATCCAGGGAGTACCCAGCTGGCCGAAGGTAGCTCCGGAGGAGATGTTTGCTCCCAGGGACGGTCTCCCAAGGGGGACTGAGGGGCCACAGCTCCGGCTTTTCCCTTGGACGGCTGCCTTGGGGCATGCTCCTTGTCCCTGCGGATGCAGCGGCCGGCCCCGGCAGCCCAGGGAACCCCACCGGTGTCTCGAGGCTGCTCGGGGCGGGGGGGGCTTCCCTCTTGCAGCACGTGGGTGCTCATCGTCCTGGGGCTGCCGCTGGGACCCCCGCACTGATCCCGCGTGAGGCCGACGGGCTCCGCAGCCCCGGCCCCGCCAAGCAGCTCCGAGGTCTCCTGCCAGAGCTCCCATCCCTCGAGAGCCGCCCAGCGTGCCCAGGGATGAGCCGGGAAGTCTTCCTGGTGGAATGCAGCTATGGAGGGAAATATTTCTCATCTTAGCAAATAAGAAAAGGGAAAAATAAGGTGAGCGAATGTTTTATTTAATGGACAATTTAATTGCTGACATCTGTGATAAAAGATGTTTTTTCCAAACTGGAATTTGTTTCTATCTCAGGATGAAGCGGGGATGTGGGGGCAAATTCTTTGGAGAGTCCCTTTGAGTCCCATCCAAGGAGGATGGGGAATGAAATGTGGCACATGTTAAACATGTAAATGAGGTACTGATTTACTGATTTATCTGTTTCTCGCATGAGATCTTCTTTGGCTGCATCAAAATTCCTGTATTATTTATAAGCCTTAAACATTTAAAATTAGATGTGTGGTTTTAAAACAAAACATCAAAACCTTCATGCAAACCACATTGTTTCAATAAGAAATTAGATTAAAAAAAGCAAATTCAAAATGTTTCTGTGCTGGATCAAACCTGCACCTCATGTGGTTCGCATCCACATTGGATCCATTCTGTAGGACTGGGTTCTCTTTGCAATGATTTGCAACAGTGAACTCAAAATAAACAGATCTGGTTTCATTCAGGGAATATTTCCTTGTTATTGAAAAGCATCTGCACTGTCCCTTGACATTTCTTGGGGAAATCCTGGAGACTCGCAGCTCATCTGAGGCACCAGGACATCCTGCTGGAGCCAGCGACGCACGATGCACAGAGGCAGCTGCTCTCCCCCACGCGCTGCTGAGCGCTCGAGAGCTGCCGCTTCTCTCTCTGCGGGCTGTGACAATCTCCTGAACGGCAAAGTACGTTCCTAAAGATAGCTGGCCCTCGCTGAGCCACTTGGTAAAGGATTTGGAGGAATCTGCAGAGCAGGGCTTACCGCCGCTCCTGTTTCATCCCACAGAGACGGTGTCGACCGAAGCGACACGGCAGTGCTCTTCCACCCTCTCCAACGACGCTGCTCTGGGCTAACGGGCCCGGTGCGAGGGGTGTGTGCCGCAGCACGGAGCCAGCAGAGACCCTGTCTCGTCCTCCGCGTTGTACAAGCAGCCACTCTGACACCGATACTACGGCTGAAACTGTTCACAAGAAACGCAGTAAGTCTGCCCTGGAAGGATAAATCACTGAATCGCAGGCTGCAGCTTGAACACTGGCAGCCTCTCATCCCCTCTGCAAACCTGCACGTCCAGAGAAGTCGCACGGGTGTTTGCAGTCCGCAGACCCCACCATCACCCTCGCCCTTGCCAAAAGCGAGATGAAGCGTAAGAACAGCTGCAAGCAGCACCCTGCTGATTTGCTCGCTTGCAAGGCGTTGGCCTGCCTTTCCAAAGCCGGGCTGGAGCTGCACCTTGGTGATGTGAAGGAAAGGGTCTGAGGCTGCTTCTTGTGAAGCGGCGTCAACCATGCCTTGGAGCATCATGGAGTCCTGGATTTAGCTGTACCACAGCTTCCAGCTTCTGGCTATTCGTGCAACTAGTGTGTTCTTCAAACAGGGGAAAAAATGCTGATGTGTCTCACTTACCCACAGGGGCCGTTGCCCCAGCATCATCACCCCATAAACATGTCAACAGTGAAATGCAAACCAAATTGCAATAGAGAAGCGCAACCATAGTCAGAATCACATCAGCCCGTTTGCCGCTTAGTCTATAATTGCGCTTGCAACAAAAAATTGAGAGAGGACGAAGGACTCTGGGGCTCTGCATCACGGGACAAGGCTCGACTAGGCAAGGAGATGTGCTGTGAACCGCGCTGCACCTGTTCCGGGCCACATCACAGCAGTTAAAGTTGCCAAAATCAGTAGCTTTCTCCCCATGAGGTTGGGAAGGACCAACACCCCATCTGGCCGAGAGGTCAGTGACTTGCCGAATGCCAGGCTCGCCGTGCGGTCCTGCGCCCTGGAGCGAGACGGAGACCACAGGCGGAGCAGCGGCGCTGAGCCGTCCCGCTGCAGTGGTGCCAGCAGCAGGACCAAGTATCAGCCCATGAGCCGTAGAGCAAAGAGCGAGCCGCTGCTCTCCGAGCTGCCCGGCTGCCCTCGGTGCACATCTTGCGTGCTGGCGGGTCACAGATGTCACTGCCTATTGTTGCTGGGGGGGTCTCCTGTCATCCTCTTCCCACTGATCCTGATGTATTTTTGTCACTCCCAGCTTTGCGGTGTCTGTCGGGATGAGTCAGCATGACCCTCTGTGGCTCTTCCCCTCCATCCTTCTCAGCACCCACTCCACACTCGGAAAGCTGGGAACCTTACTGGAGGACAGGAAGCATTTGCTAATGCCCCATTTAATGCACATTTTTCTAAGAGCAATGGAGGACTTGAGGGGAAAAGCAAGAATTGCAGGAATTGCTCATTTCATTTCCTGTGGTTTCATAATTTTGTTGCTTACCAATTTTGAATTTCACGAAGCTTGTGGTTTCCCAACAGCCTTCGTCTGTGGGGAGGATACATTTCAGTAGCATACTGAACTGACATGAAATCCCAAACAAGAATAATATGACAGCAATTGGCATTCTAAGCTATGTGAGAAAGAAACACAAATACCCCGCTGGCTGCGTTTGGCCCAGACAAGGAAGCAAAGCAAAACATCCCATGTCGGCAGGTCACCTCCGGGTGTCCGAAATGGAGGTCACCTGAGATCTGGCTCTCCATCTCTATGCAAAACGTACCCACGCGTGGGCCAGGGTCTCGCAGCCCCACCAGCCTGCCACTGGCGCTGGCTTTTGCGAGAGGATTTTGCACCAGATTGCACGTTCGAAAACCATCGTACGTTTCCACGGAATTTGGGTCCTGGACTGTGCTGCGGCAGGTGGGAGGGCGGGAGCAGAGGGGACTCTGGTGGTTTTCCAGCCACAAGGTTTTTTTCATCCAGGTTTTGCACTGGCACCTCCTTGCTCCCTTCCTCTGCCTCCCGGCCCTCGGGCAGTGCCGGGGAGATTACGCGTCCCCGGCAATCGCAGGGAGAAAGAGCGGGAGAAAAGGAGACTGGAAAAGAGAAAAGTGTCCTCCTAAATAAGCAGAAGAGCAGGACGCCTGCGGTGCCAGCCTCGCTCAGGACGTTCTGCAGCCAGCTGAGCACAGGCAGTGACGTCCAGACAAGACAGCGGCTCCTGCCAGGATCCAAGTGCCTTCCCGAATCGCCCCAGGGACGGTGGTCGCTCTCTGCGGGGCATCCTCCCGCGCCGGGGGGCAGGCAGCCCACCACAGCTGAAGGGACAGCGGCGGCACGGAGAGGGGAAGGGACCGGGGTGCCTCTCCCTTTCCTCCTTGAGGGAATCTCCCTGGCGCGGGCAGCGGGGCCGAGGCCGGAGCAGCCGGCACCGCTGGAGCTCGGGGTGGGTGCGGGCTCTGCTCAGAACCCTGGGCTGGCCCATTCCCGTGGACGCAGAGCTTGACCTCTTGTCAGAGGAGTTAGGTGGGTGCACCAAGCAGACTTTTTTTTGTCCTGGTGCAGCTTAATGGAAAGCTCAGAGATGTCAGCGGAACCGGAGTCCTGCTGCCTCGGGTGGCCTTGGATCGGGTCTGTAATGGAGGAGCCCGTAGCGATGCTCGCCCCTGACCTCGGCAGCTGGAGGTGAGCCTTGTGCAATAGCACAGTGCTGGGACGGCACGAAAACACGTCTCTAAGTGTCTCGCTGGAACGGTTCACGGATCACGGTTGATTAGATACAGTAAGAGCTGCTAACATCCTCCTCTGGAAACTGCTGGAGCATTAGCTTGTGTTTATTGAAAATAAACTTTCAGAGGTGAAGAGAAGCCTATTGGTGAAGAAAATACGTTTGCGAGCTCAGAATTTATAGCCTGCCTCTATAAAGCTGTCCAGAATCCACGAATCTTTGCTTCAGATACTCATGTTAAAATAATTTTCATTCTGTTAAATGAAAAGTGCTTAAGTTTGGCAGGGCTGTGCTGCTCATGCTCTCACCACTTCATAAATAATACTTTATAATAACAGCTCAGAATAAAACAAAAAAAAAAAAAAGGGGAGGGGGGCCAAGGTCCGTGCCGAGCTCTCCTTGTCGGCTGTAAATACCTCTCGCCATGATGTCAGCCGCTCTTACAGAGGATCTGCCCAAATCACTACCACATGTGTAGCCAGGGGATGGGCTTTACCTGGACTTTCCACTTATTGAGTAATATGGCTCGCAGTCTTGGCAGTGCTCTCTCATGGCTCATGGCTGCAAACTCCTCTATATTTTCCTGTTAATCAGTTACTAATATTGGACAGCACAATTTCATCAAATCATCTTATTTTATTTCCCCCACACTTCTTCATCCTCTAAATAAAAATTACTTCACGCTTTCCTGACTGTCTCTGATATGATTTAATTCAAAACACACAGTCACGGGAATGGGAAGAGGATGAGCGCTCTTCATTCGGACAAAAACCAGAACTCCTGTAAGGACAGAGCGAGACGGTCCCATGGCTGGGAGGGCAGTGAAGTAAGTGTCAAGAAACAAACTTCTCACTGCAGACGATGCATCCAACTGTTTGAGGCTTTACTGCACCATTGCAAAATTGGATCTGTAGCCTGAGACGCCCTGTTCGTGTCCTGCAGACTGCCGGCAGGCACCCAGGGCGGTTTGCAAAGGCTGGGGACACTCAGTCCTTCCCCTTTCGGTCGGCGGCAGAGGCAGCATCCTCCTGTTTGGAAAGGCGGAGGAGCTGGGCAGCTCATCAGGGATAAACCGAGGGGCAGCCGCAGCCTCCCACCGTCCCCACCGTGGCTGTCCCACTCTGCCGCGTGCCCCAGCTCCTGCTGGCAGCCAGAGCGCGCTGGTCCTGCTAGGAACACCGGGCTTTCAGGTCCAGTCATACTTCTAACGACCCTTGGAAAGTGTTTACCAGCCCTTGAAGGGGCTGAATTAATGAAATCTGCCCAGACTTGGCCTGGGTGTGACTGAGCCCAGGGAGGGATCTGCCCCTCACCCTGCAGAGCAGCCTGGGGGCTGAACGTGACCCCCCCACACTCTGGAAGGCTTAAAGAGGGCTTTTTCTCCCTGCATGGCTTTGTACCCATGATTTTAATTAGTCTGCTCTGTGAAGTGGTTTGGGGATGCAGCTCGTATGAAAGGCACAGTAAAAAAGAGCACAGTCGAGTACTAAATAGCAGAAGGACGTGTCCACATGTGGCAGATGTTAGTCACATTGCTGAGCCCTTTGTCTGGAAGGACTCGGCCACATACGACTGGCTCTGCCATGAGGAAAGCGCAGGGAGTGGCTCAGGAGCTGAGCAGGCGCTAGAAAATGGTGTCTTTTGGCCAAAAACTCGAGAAATGTGTGTACAATAACCCTTCGCTAACGTCTAACTGCAGCAAAGGATTGCGAGCACGTATCTGACTCGAAGCACGAGCTTTAACCCGTACCGCCTCAGCCCAGCGGGGAGCGGATGCTCCGGCTCCCCGAGGTTTATGCGGGTGCTCACGCAAAGTTAATGACACTCAGGTGGGTGTTTCCCCACTCAGGGCAAGGAGACCTCGGGCTGGTGGAAGGGTGGCAGCTCATCACCCAGATACGGGCTTCGCTGTCCAGCCCCGGCCCCGGCTTTTGTGTTAGTGGGAGGGAGATCTCTGAGGATTTGGCTCAGTGCAGACAATGATGCCATGAGCGCCGAGTTTTTCTCAGTGCCAACGAGTCTAACCTAATAAAAGGGGGAAATTTCCACTGACCGCAGGGGAGCGGGATGGTTGAGACAGAAAAAAGAGGTGGAAAATTATTTATGACAGTGTAATTGCATTTGAGACAACTCGTATCCAGCCAAGATTCCACAAGAAATTTAGGAAAGAACAACTTTAGGTCAATCTGATTTGTTGTCCTGTGTGTGTAGGGGGGAAATTTCCCTTGTGAAAATTGGACTCTGCAACCATATAAGAACTCATAATCAAAATTAATGTGGAAAATAAATTGCTGGCTGGCATCCCTGTCAGCAATGGACACTCACTTTAACTCTGCCGTCCTGAGACAGCTGCACGTCCCAGCCTACCCAGCCCTGCGGAGCTGGCATTTTCCTCTGGTTCCTTTAAAAATCTGGTTTTATTGTCCCCGGGGCTGGAGGGAGGAACAAAAGGATGCCAGAGCTCTGGGCAGGGTGGCAGAGGCTGCGTAGCTCCAGCTGGGCGAGGAGGGGCTGCGCAGTCCCAGGGCAGGACCCCGCTCTCGGCTCCCTGCCCTCGCAGGGCGATGCCTCGTCCCCCCCGTGCCGCCCGGGACCGGGTCCCAAATCGGGCAGCTGCCCGCCACGCTGTGCCTTTGGGATCTGCTCTCCCCAGCCGGGGCCACCCCACCATGCACCGGCTGCTGCCGTCTCCCCCGCGCCCAGGCTGTGCCCCTGCCCGTGCCCCTGTTACCCATTTTGGGGGCAGTTCTGGGAAAACAGAGCTTCATGCCCCGGCAGACGCTGGCCACGTCCCTTCAGCTCTCCCTGGGGCTTCTCGAAGCTCTCGGGGCCCGGCTGCGGCTCCCTGGCCAGCACGAGTGCTCAAATCTTGAAAGAAATGATGAAGATGGGCTTCTCTCCATCTCCAGCTGGACCTTTAGGCATCATACTTTCAAGATTTTCTCTGCCGCCAAGGAAGATAGAAACCTTCATTTTTTTTCAAAAAAAAGGTGAGAGTTTAATGAACTCCTGCAAGAGTCTCCCCGTGGGTGCATTCACTGGAGTCCAGAAGCTGGAGCTTTAAGGAAAACCACCAGTTACTGCAAAAAGTTGCACCCTTGTAAGACCAAAGGCTGTTTGCTCTCTCCAACAGAAAACCGGGACCGCAGAAGGAGCCCCAGGCCGTGCTGACGGGGAGCAGCGTGCGGGCTCTGGAGGTGCCGACTCCGCACCGCGAGAGGTTACTAGATTTTAACCTGGCTCCGTGAGAGAATATGCTGCTAATTCCAGTGGTTAATTTTATTATGTGTCATTTCCCTCCATTATTTGGTTCAAAAGATGAAGACTAAACGTAGATTTTAAAATTGTCCAGATTTCAGATATTGCCCTTGGGAAAGCTTCAATCTCATCTTTTGTTTTCATTTAGGTTTTTTGCAGGTCTGCAAATGTGTTTGTTTTAATAATGCAGCTGCAGGACAGATTAAAAAAAGCAAGTATCGCTGGCATTTAATATCTCTAATCCAGCAGTAAGACAAGCCTGCCGACTGTTTGCTTAATGTTCAACATCCTTTTCTGATTAAGCAAAAGGTTTGAAGTGATTATAGTTTATTTACAACAAAAGTGGACTTAAATGAGAGTTAATTCCTCCCCCTCCTCCCTCATTGGGCTGGTTGCCAGTTACCATGTGTCTGCTCAGCTCCCTCTTCGAGAGCATCCACAGAAGCCGTGGGCAGATGTTCCCACCAGGGCTCTCCAAGAAAAGGTTCTCCTCCGGGAGCCTCTGGGGATGGGGGTGTCCCCAGGGGTCCCGGCTCACCCTGTGGCACGGCACAGCAGCTCCCGCAGCTGCTGGGTCCTGGCACCGCTGCCCACCGGCCGTCTCGGGTGGGTGCCCCCTTCGGCGTCCCTGCAGAAGGTCCAGCATTTCTTCAGTTAATATTGCACGAGAGAGTTTTAATTTCAAGCACCAGTAGGCTTTATTTTTATTATTGTTCACCAAATGGGCTTGAAAAAGCAAGAGGCCACTCCGGCGAGAGGTGGCAGCAGACCCTGTGGCTGGGGTGCTGGGCTGGGAGAATGGTTCATGCCCCCCCCAGCGCACCGTAATCCTGGGAGACAGGAAGGAGGGAAGGGAAAAACCAGAAAGAAGATCTGAGAGTGGTGGAAAAGGGGAGGCAGAATCTACTCCCCAAGAGACCAGAAAAACGAAGTGGATTTTCTCAAAAAACTAAGCGGATTTTGATTTGATTTCTAATCAAAGTATTCCCCATGGTAGCTTGCAAATGGGGGAGATTTATTCTTTTTCAGTAGACATCAACATTTGCTAGCACGTAAATAAAACAAACGCCGGAGGGGAGGTATCCAGGGGTTCTTCCCAATAACACGCCTGGGACTCCCTAATGCCGCCTGGCCCCACCGGGCAGAGGACAGCCGGCTCCTCGTTCCAGACCCCGCAGTGCTTGCCAGAGTCAGCTGCAGGTGCAAGGCACGGCCACCAGCCTGCAATGAGATAATTATCTAGACATGTAATTGCATCCACTAGGCACGGAGGTATAGATACCTGGCTAACAACTGGGTTACCGCTAAGGCACTTTTCCGGCACGCTCCGCAGCCTCCGCTACGGGCGTCGCAGGGCAGGTGGCAGCGCCCAAGGGACCCCTCCCCTTTCCGAAAGCCCTTTCCTGCCCGATGGGTGTTTTCTGGTTGGGAGCCCGGTGGGTCTCACACCTCCCTGGGGCAACTGCAGAAAGCGAGGTGGGGGGACGGGGGGACATGGGGACCCCTGGTCACCCCGGGGCCAAAAGGCTCCCGCCTCTCCCCCAGCGGCATGAACGTCACTGGAGACCTTTATGGTCCCCATTGGACAGCTCATCATCCCTGCACACAGAGAGCCTATTTGTGACTTCCATGGCATAATTTCTCTGATAATTGGAAGTAATTTTCCTATAAAAATGTAAAATTGCTTCTCCAAACAAAATGTCGAGCACACGCCGCACGCCGCCGTGGTGAAATGCTGCGAGCGCGGCTCGGCGTCTGAGCTGGCGGAGGGGTCATCCCGCTGCTGGGCAGGGCTCTGGCTCGGGAGGGATTTGGCATTTCCCAGCAGCGACGGCAGCTCAATGGACACAATAAGGCTGGCGGGACCCCGAGGGGCGGCACGCCGGCATTGCCCATATTACTACCTAGCAGATCAATGGAGGCCCCGGCTCTCACCGGCAGGGAGTGCAAGAAAGAAAGACACAAAAGCTGCAGAGAGTGAATAAACTCAATTAGATCGCTGTAATTGCAACAAGAATTAGTGTGGGGGTCGGGCACATGTGCCGTCTCGGAGCAGTAATTAAAAGTGCAGTGTTTGCCATGCTGGGGAGGTGGCCTGCTGCGTCCCAGCAGTGCCCTTTGAAAAGCTCCATGATGGAGCTTCTAGCCTGGATAAATACAAATGTCAGTGCCTCGCAGCCCGTGGGGGGACTCTCAATCCACAGCCCAGTGGGAGAATCCCCTGCTTTACATTCCCAACAGTTGGGCTAATTTCAGAGTCAGGCTTTGATGTGCTTTGGGGAGCCCTGTGTGCTACACACTTTCCCAGCGAGGCACCCCCTCCCTTTCTCAAATGCTTTATTAATTTTCTCCTGTGGTTTTTTTTATCCTCCCTTTCTCTTGGGCCCGCCTGCAACTTCTCTTTTGTGCTCACACAGCGGGGTTCATAGCGGAGAATTTATATCATTCTGAAATATATATAAAGAAGGGATAAAAGAGGAGATGTAGGAACCTGCAGAGACTATAGCAACGAGCAGTCCTGGGAGCCAGGGTCCTCTTCCTCCGGCCACCAGCCCCATGTGCCCCCAGCGCCGATAACACCAATTTCCCGGCCGCAGCCAGGGCTGCTCCTCCCCGAAGACAGGGAGAACTGCTCCCGCAAGGGACAGCAAAGGTGACGCTAGGCTATTAATAACTGGGGCAGGGACAGCAAAGGTGACGCTAGGCTATTAATAACCGGGGCCATTAGTGCCCCGGGCAGGCCGGAGCAGCCAGGCTTCCCAGCCCGGCTTCCGCGAAGGCTGGGCCAGGGCTCCCACGGGGACAAGCCTTTGCCCCTTGCCCGTGGCCAGTAGCCACTGCGAAGGGGTGCCAGCGGCGCGGGCGCAGCATCCGCCGGCTGCTGGCGGGGCAAGGCTGCGGGCGTGCGGGTAGCGGCATTGCCATGGCGTGGGGATGCTCATGGCTCTGCCGGGGCACGGGATGCTGACAGCCCCTGGTACACCTCCCGGTGCACTAAGGCAGCGCCCAGCTGTGCCTGGCACAGGGCTCTGGCCACGCTGCCGTGGTCCGTGGTGGTCTCCTCACCCCCCACCACCATCCCTGGTGCTTGCCGGGAGCAGCCAGCACCTGCCGGGGGCCATGGGGAGCATCACCGCCGCCGTGTGCCGACCCACGGGGTTCCGCTTCGCCAGAGCTGAAGCCCCTCTGTGAAACTCCAGCCTCCTCCGCCCCGTCCCTCTCCCCTCGGCCCCCCCCGCATCCCACCCTGCTGCTGGGCGATGGCGACATCCGCACGCCGCAGCGAGCGGACCGGGGCTGCTCAGCTCCTTCTAAGCTGGCATCGAGCTCCTTTCCTGTTTTTTATTATCAACTGAATTTGGCATGGAGGGGATTCTCTCCCCACATCCCGTTGGCACACAAAAGGCTCAAAAACCAGCAAAACCATTGTTTGTGCTTGAAGGGCGGGGACCAGGGTGAAAAGAACAGCATGTTTTAGAGCCCAGAGCTAGGAACCATTAGAGCATCTGGAACAGCTAGTGGGACAGGGGCGTTGCAATTAAATAAAAATGGGTGATTACAGAACCGTTCCCTGGCTCTGACATACACGAGGGCAGTTGTGGCACATGCCTGAGCATGCAGTTACGAGGATTCCTCTCCTACAGGCCCAGAATAAATGGGGTTTTCATCGGGAATTCTGAGGTCGGTGCAACTGCCTTGCGCAGGATGGAGGAGCTCGGCTGTCCTTTGCCAGGACACGGTGCAGAGGCATCTCCCACCAGAGGCGACGAGTGGCTCCAGTGAAAGGAGCCACATTCCTCGGGGCCGGAGAGGAACCGGGGCCCCGGAGGAGCCGGAACGTGGCGGCGGCGGTTCCCGCTCGGCCGCAGCCTGCTCCCTGCGCACACGGTGAGGAGGGTCCCGCGCCTGCCAGGCTCCCCTACCTCTCCAGGGGCGCGGGGTGTTCAGCCTTGGCTGCCAGTCTGCAGCTGGGATGGGGATGCTGAGCCAGCTTTCTCTTTTAACAAGTCCCTTAGGAGTGTTTGTGCCCAGTCCCTCCAGTTCCTGCTATTCAGAGGGAACTGGCAGGACTGGACAGCGCAGCTTTTGCAGAGATATACAAGTCCCGCAGAAAAAAATCCTACTGTTCAAGGACCTCAGCCCTGTCCCCTGAAATATGCTGTTTTCATTAAAGCAGTGAAATCGGATTTCAAAAAACCCAGGCTTTGGAGAGCAGCCCTTGATTTGGGCCCGATGAACAAGATCCAGAAGCAAAACAAAGGCTGTTTCCACAATGGTTGGAGGGAAAGGGAACCGGTCCAATTGCAAAACTTGGATCCTGGCACCGAGGGAGTCTTTGTGTGTGAGACCTGTGGCAATGGATGGCAATGACTTCAGGAAATTCAATACTCGCCTAGCTCATAAACAGAAAACAAGGAAAATAAACTTGGGCAGATGGGAGAGAGCAGAGAGCCAAGCTGTGGATTTCTGCTCGGATGGAAAAGAGCCTGCCTGTCCCAGGCTGCGGGTCCCGAGGCCAGGCTCAGGGTGTTCGGGGCCGAGGTGCCGGGCACCGGGCACCAGGCTGGGCCGCTGCGGAGGATGGGAGGCAGCAGCCACCCCTCTGCCGCGGGGAACCGGGCTGGAGGAGCGGCTGCAGGGATCCGGGGCGAGGGCGGCACGGCAGGAGCCCCGTGCCGCAAGGGACGGCGGCAGCGCTGGTGCCCACCGCGGCTTGCCCCAGGGGGACGGTGGAGGGCAAGGCGGCAGATTGCCTTGGGTCATTCCACGGGGAAGCTGGAAACACTTGGCTGCGGCGGTGACAGGGGCGGGATGACAATCTGAATAGAAAAGAAAAGAAGTTTCTCTGCCAGCCTCCTCCCGGCGCGCATTGGTGCGTGGTGCAGCCGGATCCCTCCTGTAAACCCTCGCGGTTGTGCAACGTCCCGGCGCAGCTCCTTGTCTCGGCATTGCCACCTCCTCCTGCCTGCTCGCGGCTTCTTGGCGGAGGAGAGCCAGGATCTGCGTGCAGGGTGCCCAGGAGCGGGAAGCGGAGCCTGTTTAGGTTAAACCGTTCACCGTATGTGCTGTGTGGCAGGAGAGCAGCCCCTCGACACACATCAGACAAGGACGTGACGGCTGGGGACGCGACAAGAGCAGGGAAGGGCTGCAACAGGGCGAGGGCAGCAATTAAAGGTTCAGTGAGAGAAATGACTTTTGAAAAAAGCTTTTGAGAAACAGAGACGATGACTCCATAAAGCCTCAAATCCGCTGCCAGATGATGCCGCCTTGTTCAAAAACAGAAGAACTAACTGTTCCCTCTTGGCCACAGACAAGAGGAATCGGTATTTAGACCATTTATGGGCCACAGAGGGTCAGCAGAGATATGAAATCTGTGGATTCATTGAATTCCCTCATTACCACAACCCTACATTTGCAATTACAGATTCATGAAGCTCAGCATCCCGCCTGCCACCGAACGCTGCCTGTAAACCAGCTGCATGCGCTGCCCCGGAGCCGAGCCGGCTGCCCCCGTGCCATGCCAGGCACCAGCCTCGGGTGCACCCCAAGGTGACAACGGGACACAATAGGTTCCCCAAAATCTGGTCCTGGGATGCTGGAGTGTCCCAAGTCAACCGGCCGGCTGCCGTGGGAGCAGTGTGCGTGTAGGGAAAGCCTACAGTATTTTTATGTTCTGACAAATCGTCATTCCTTTGGCTCAGGAAGAGAAGCGGTGTCCTCCCCTCAAATCAGGCAATTATCGTTGTTTATTTCAAGTTTTAAACTACTGGGTCATAAAAGAAAAGCAACCAAGAGCAAAGAAGCATGTCTGAGCTGTGCGCGCTGGAACACGGCACCAATGCCGGCACGGTACCGGCCCAGCACTGCGGGCGGGACGGGGGGTCCCCAGGGCCGGCGCCGCTGCCCGGGACCCCAACCTGCTCCTGTTCGCGTGTCCGCAGCCGCGCCGGCTTCGGCACTTGGGTCAAGGGGCAGAACCTGGCCAGCCCTAGGCTTCCGATAGTCCCTGCCACGACAAAGCCTTGGCCTGTTTAAACCGGCGAAGACAGACTAAAGAAATCCAAGCCAGCCACCTACTGCTCCTCCTTGGAAATTCATAGGAGCATTGCTGGCCTGACCTTCCTTTCTGACAAAGAATGGCATGAGAAATACTACTGATAAAATACAGCGGATACTTTGTTGGAGAAAAAAAAATCATAAATCAGTATAAGAAGCACACTTGAAACAGTATTTTAGAAGAATATGTCAGATACACTGGCCAGCCATTAAATTTCACAGGTTCAGTTTAAGAACTTCAGGAGATTGCTGGCATTGCCTGAAAGGGAGAGGAAAATTACAAACACATGCTAGGGGCTCCGAGTGAGATGCAGAAATCTGGAGGATAATCCTTATTGCTATTCAAGATATAACCAAATAGCCACAATAAAGAATTCCATTCACCTGCCTGGAGAATGACTGACTGTAACCTCTAATGCCAGCAAGATTAAAAACGTTTCTTTAGAGAGAGCGGATCAGCTATTTTATGACAACCACAGGTTTGCTCAGACCTCATCTGGCCTTCTTCAGCCCGCACTCCACCCGCCAGCGGATCTCCGGCCATACCACTAGTCTGCAATGTTGCCTAGTTGATCCCGCAGCTGCGAAGGCAGAGCTCCCACCCGTGCCAGGCAGGACCCCCGGGTGGGAGGTGGGCACCCATGGCCGAGACAACCTTCAGCCGCCTCCGCTTGCTCGGCTCCTGCTGCCCCGTGGCTGCCGCCTGGCTTCCCTGGGCTCCCTGGCACCTGCGCCTTCCGCCTGGCTGTGCTCCCAGCCGCTTCCCAACGCAGGCAGAGCCATGCCTGCCGCAGGCGTCCTCCGCAGCATCACTTAGAAAATAAGCCAGCGCATGCCACGCGCTCCTCGGGCCGAGCTCGGCACCGCCAGCCACTCTTCTGGTGGGAAATAGGGAGTCTCCGGCCGGCGTCATTCGCCACCCGTCTTGTACCCGCGCGGAGAAACCAGGCACGCCATGGTGCCGGCTCCTGGGGCCGGGGCAGGGGCTCCCGCTTCCCCAGTCGCCCGAGAGGATGCGGAGACGGGGCGCAGCGATGCCCGTCACCGTGCAGCCGGATCAGGCCTGCGGGGAAAGGGTGTGCGGGAAACAGGGGGGATCGCTTCTGTGGGGCTGCTTTGGGAGGGCAGGAGGGGAGGTGCCGGCCGTCATGGAATGCGGAGGAAGCCAGGAGACAGACGCACGGTGCTTTCGGACATCTCTAGACGTAAAATCAGGCCTTTGGGAAGGTGGAGGGAGATGAGAACCAGGGAGGACGGGGTCACACTGTCTCCTGGGACGCCCTGCCCTTCAGACGCTGTCAAACCCTCCTGCCCAGTCCCAGGCGCCGGTGATGCTGAACGGCCGCGGGGCCAGGGAAGCATCAGGATGTGGGATGCTCTACCAGGGGAGCACCAGGACGCGGCTCGGGAAACGCGGCCGGGAGCCCCTCAGGCCCAAACTCACTCCTGGAATAAGGATCTTGACCGAGCGGTGATGTGCGGAAGCGAAGCACTGGGAGCTCAGGGGCGTCTATGCATACACGGTGGGAAAGCCAAGGAGCACCGTCTGCAGGGGCTGCGGAGCTGGGAGCCTCGGGATCCAAGGAGATTGTTACTATACTTCAGATTATATAAATAACTCACTGAATAAAACCACATGTGACCACATTCTGTTCTCCATCCCTCAGTGCTCTGCCGACAGCACACAGGCTCTTGCAACACTTGTTTACTAGGGAGACTGTATATAAAGCGAAAATAATTTGCTAGGTCTTATGTTTCCACTTTAATTCTCAGTGTATAAAAAAAACCTGTGAATTTGCTAATGGGCTTTGAAAATGTATTTTTAAAGCTAGGGCAGCATGACTCGGTGAGTTGTTACAAAGGATTACAGAAGGAACAAGGTTTGCTAGAAAAATTATTCCCTTGAGAAAATCTGTAACAGCTGAAAGGCCAGGGCCTGTTTCTTTCCAAGAAAATAAACACATTTCTGCATCCAGAATCAAGCTTCATTTCAGGTATGAAGCAAGCTTGTTTGTTCTCTGGTGTTTATGTACTTCCCATAGGCTTTGCTGTTCAGTTTGACGTGTTTGAAGGCCAAACACACACCCACAAATACTCTCTACAAAGGAAGATTCCTGTTGCATCTTTAAAGCACACTTTTGGACAGAGATAAATGGCTACGAGCTTTGGGAACGTTAGAGCCAGATGGTCAACTGAGATTTCTTTGTACATTTCTGTATTTCACTCCAGAGTTGATCTTGCATAAAAAATATTTTTTTAGCATTTGCTATGAATTGCAGACCTGAGGAAACCTCTGGAGTAGAAGGATTTGCAAGTGGTCTACTGTGAAGGGCCACAAACCTTTGGCTCACTCTTACCTGGTCATTAAAATCTACGTCCTTTGGGGTTTTTTTGTACCCAGGGCTAATTCAGAGCTTTTGATTTGCTGGAGCTTTTTGTTAAACAACGTCCATGTCTAAGGGAGCAGCCCCTCCTGCTCGCTGGGAATAGGAGAATCCGTTGCCAGCGTTGCACTTCCCCAGGTAGTTAACTGTTACTTCGTATTCACAGCCTCAGCCTCCTGCCAGTTGGTGAACGGGCTCTGAAATGCCCCACAAACATTTGCTAATTCTTCCTCTAAGAGCCAGGAATACGGGGTGGGAAGGCAATAAGTGATGATCAAATTGCTCTTTTTTACAAGGTCTGCTGGGCAAATACCATTTCCACGCTCTGCCCCACATCGATGTTTTGGATCATTGCAGAGGGCTCCCCAGAAGCTGTTTCCCTTTCCCGACACTCCCTCATTTCTGCTACAGACCCCGTCCGCGGGCGCTGTGTCCTTCCCCGGCCAGCTGACACAGTACCCGCAGCTCCGTGCAGGGTCAGATTTTTCAGCAGCAATAACCGAGCACATCTCCTGCCTCCAGGCAGTTATACCGTTTTCCCCCTTTCCATAGCCACCTCCTTGTCTCTTGTGCATCGTGCGGGGAAAACGCTTGATTTTCTGCATCGCTTTAATTAGAACCAGGCGTGACTGCTGATCCATCCACACTGGGCTAATGGGAGAGAAGGAGTTAACTGATCCTGCGGGATGAGGGCTGTAATTGCCACTAGGCTTGCCTAAGATGAATGAGCTTTTGGGGACTGCCAGCTTCTGAATGGACTCGAGGAGGAAGGACAACAGCGTCGACTTTTAATAACCAGCAACCAGTGGCAGGAGCACATATGGAGGCAGCGTGGTTCAGCTTGAAATAAACCCTGGAGGTGTCAGGGCAGCGGATAAGGACTGTGCTGGCAGCATGAAGGTGGAAAAGATGAAATTCTGGATGCTGGGGAAACAAACAACACTGCCAGCCTGGATGTGCGTGTAAGCCTCGCTTCCCTGTTCCAGCCTAAGGAGCCTAAGACGCTGCGCTCGGGTTGACTAACAGATGCTGGCTGGTTTTGGAAAGGCTGTCCCAGGCTGTTGCAAAACAGCCGCTGGCTGCACGGCTCCCACCAGGGACACATCTCCAGCCGGGGACTCGGGGTTCCTTTGAACCCAGCTGCAGGAGTCCAGGTGAGAAACAGCAGAGAAAACCAGAAGACCAGGCGCAGGGTTTGACTCTCAGGGGACTGCGGAGAGGCTGCCTGCCCCCGGGACCCCTCGAGAGCAGAGACACCCACAGGGTCTGCAGGCAGCGGCCGGGCAGAGGCTGAGGGCTGCTCCTGCGGGCGCCCTCGGAGGCAACGCCGACAGCATCCCAGCGTGGAGGGAGAACGCCTCCCCAGGGAACGCAGTTTATAAAATAATTCCCACAAAGGAAGATGATTTCCTGGCTGGGAACGGTGCACGGGCTGCACCCTGTCCCCCGCTCCTGCCAGACGTGGTGGGGTATCCGACGGGCACCACGCTGCCCTGCCCTTCCACGGCCCCGGCATCGCTGCCTCCTCTCCACCGTGGCACGGAGGAATACGGGGGACTGGCTGTGGCATCAGCCCTGGCTCTGAGCAGCTTTTGGAGACCCAGGCAGCAGCAGCCACATTTAGAGCATTGTAAATAATCTTGCAAACAGCTCCACTGAGCAGGGGCAGCGGTGCTCGTATGAAGGAGCAACAGCTAAGTTTAAACATCTGGTTCTGTGAATTCCTGTATTGTAATAAAATAAGTCTTCCCACAGATTTCACGTCATCTTTGTCTGGGCATCACTGAACTGTGAAGGGAGAAACTTTTTTGTGGTTTTTCAGAGGAACAAAGAGACAATATGCATCTGGTGAGGTGTCCTGGCAGCCTCCTGCACTCCGAGCCTGCATCTCCGCTGGCAGCATGGCCCCGTGTCCTGGGACAATAACTGGCTGACCCACAGCACCCCAAACAGCAGAGCCTGGAGGGAGACCATGGTCTCCCAAGGCCCAGGGAACGCGAGATCACCTCGCTGCAGCCCACAGAGACCAAGAACGGCACCCCCTGAACTGGAAGAGACACGACGAAAATGCCTGCAATCTGGATCCCACCTTTTTGGCCCCCGTTCAAATGAAAGGGCAACAAAGAACGTACAAAAAAACTGGTTAAAAACCCGCAGTCTTAATGAAGTCCAGGAAGGACCGTGCCCCGTGCCTCATCCAGTCCCCTGCAGACGCAGCCCCACGCACCTCCCTGTGCGGGGCTGTGTGCCCTGCGGGCACGGAGCTGTGGGGCTGGCAGCACAGGGCTGACCCTGCCCAGGGCACGCGGAGCTCTGCGTGCCTCCTCTGCAGGCTTTTGTGCCTTAGCAGCACTGCCGATTTCTCACCCACATGGTCTTCAGGAACAGAGCGCTCACTCTTTGGTTCCGGGGGAGCCAGGAGCATCTGACGACTTGTAGCGGAGGGAGGGATGTGCTGATCTGGGGGGTGATGCTCAGCCTGCTGTCGCCGGTGCTTGCCCTCACACATGGGCAGACAACTGCTGGGTCTCCCCAGGGCTGCCAGACAGCAGCTGCCTGATGGCTTTGTGCAGGTGCTTGTCTTTTTTGAAAAGCTTTCCCTGCAAAATATGAATCCGCTAGAACAGGTGGTTCGGCAGAGGGAGCGGGCACGAAACCTGCTGGGAAATTAACCATGCAAAGCTGAAGCAAGCTGGATTGGATCATGTTTTGCATTAAGCACGGGGCTGTCTTTATTCCCTGGGAGCAGACCCAGATCCGTGCATTCCCAGACTCAGGCAGCAGCTCACACATCCCCTGGGCTCCTCCCTCCACCACTGCCTGCACTGTGGCTGCTCAGGTGCCATTTGCCTTTGGTTATTGCCTCCAAATGTCATGATGTGAGTGTGCTCGAGCTGCCTAGCAGGCTCTCCAGCCTGCCCAGCCTCCTTCGGGGACAAGTGACTCCACCAACAGAATTGTAAAGAAAGGCCCTTTCTCCTCGGCCGGCCAGTCCTGGGTAACGTGGCCTGCGACACATCACACCCCCTTTGTTTATTCGGAGGCAGGCATGTTTAAGAGATCCTGGGCTTATCTTAAGTCTGCCACTTGTGCAGAGGAGAAAAGCCCACAAGTCTGTTGAAAGTCAGGGGGACATTTGGCTACAGCCACCCCTGGGGGATGATAAATGGCTGGTGGGGGAATGCAATGGGAAATGTGATGAACTCAGCTGTAAATGTGTGCGGACGTGGTGGGTTCAATGAAATCTGAGCATTTCAAGGAGGGGAATGTGACCCCCAGTCCCGAGCCTCACCTCACCCTCCTCAAGGGCTCCCTGCCCCTATTGCCTGGTACACGCTCACATGCATTCCCGCTGATCAGAGCAGGGAGACCGCAACCATAAATCTTCAGGAGCCATTTTTCAGTGGGACTAGATTCCATTTAGTCCACAGACTTACTGGTCTGTTTGGGAAAAGGGATTTCATTCCTTTGCTTCTTCTTGTCAGGATGGATTTACTGATCCCAAACATGTTCCTCACACTTTATTTAGGGCTTAATATGCATCATTTACATTGCCGAGCTGTCACCAGCCTGTCTGAGCTATATAGGCAGGCAGGCAATGCGTTTCCCTTGCCCTGTTGCTCTCCCTGCCAGATGTGGAGCTGTGAGGATAAAGCAGTTAGGAGATCCCTTGATAGATACAATTCGCCTTTTTGGGGGTTGCTGCTTATTCCCACGCCAGGCAGGGGCCAGGCAGGCTCAGCACAGATGGACATCTTCCTCCGGCTACGTTCCCAGGAACAAGTCACCTGTAACACGCAGTTCTGCAGGACAGGATTCGATTTTCTCGTTAATGGATGCCAAGCGATGGCTCTTGAGCCCAGCAAAAGCTTGCCTGTGCGTCTTTACAGAAGTTTCCCCAGTGCCGACACTCCTCACTAGATAGCTCACATCTGCATGCAATTGAAGTATTCTTTCCTGAATTACTAGAGCCACAGAAGTTCCAAGTCATTAGAGAGGGTGCTTACAAAAAGAAGGGTGACATCTAACGTACAAGGAAGAAGAGTGGAGGATGGGGGTGGGAGGGACTCTTGGAACCCTCTTACAAGAGCTAAGAAGTGACCAAGGGCAATGGCCTCCCTGCCTTTGCTGGTGGCCCCTCCGCCCTTGCTCCCCAAGGAGGGATGTGTTCTCCCGCCCTCTCCGGCGCGGGCTGACGGAGCCAGGGAACACTCTTGGGGCTGTGCTCCCAGACACGGGTGTTTGACACCTGTTCTGGTCTATGAAAAACTGATCATTTTCTAGGCTGGCCATAATTGGATGACTAATTTTAGCCACCCAGCTCTGCAGCAGGGCTCCTCGCCTTTGGGCTGTTTGCAGTCGCTTGTGGCAATGCCAGCCAGCCACGCCAGCAGCCTGCCCATCCAGCCAGGACCTGGGTCCCGGTGTCACAGCTGTATCGGAGACAGGCGCATAGGGAGCACCCTGCGGCTGGCACAGCTGCCTGATGCAGGGCTGGCAGGGATTAGACATTTCTGTTAGTCATTTCCTCCGAGAAAAGCTTCCTCCACTTCTCCAGGAGCCATTTCTGTGGCTGAGATCATCCCTGCTCAGGGCTGTCCCTGCCCTGCGATGTACCCGCTCCGGGATGTCCCTGCCCCAGGATGTCCCTGCCCCAGGATGTCCCCGCTCCGGGATGTCCCTGTCCCGGGATGTCCCTGCCCCAGGATGTCCCCGCTCCGGGATGTCCCTGTCCCGGGATGTGCCTGCCCCAGGATGTCCCTGTCCCGGGATGTCCCTGTCCTGGGATGTCCCTGCCCCGGGAT
The DNA here is from genome assembly GCA_026212715.1 of Elanus axillaris. Classification (NCBI taxonomy): domain Eukaryota; kingdom Metazoa; phylum Chordata; class Aves; order Accipitriformes; family Accipitridae; genus Elanus; species Elanus axillaris. The sequence goes on along the minus strand of JANZLQ010000022.1, from coordinate 659,398 downwards.
GTCCCCGCTCCGGGATGTCCCTGTCCCGGGATGTGCCTGCCCCAGGATGTCCCTGTCCCGGGATGTCCCTGCCCCGGGATGTCCCTGCCCCAGGATGTCCCCGCTCCGGGATGTCCCTGTCCCGGGATGTGCCTGCCCCAGGATGTCCC
>JANZLQ010000022.1:645461-659149 GCA_026212715.1 Elanus axillaris | reverse complement strand
TGCTCCGGGATGTCCCTGCTCCGGGATGTCCCTGCCCCAGGATGTCCCTGCTCCAGGTTGTCCCTGCTCCGGGATGTCCCTGCTCCTGCACCGAGAGCAGCAACCTCACCTGCTCCAGGCCACGTTTCCTCCTTTGCAGCTCCCCCCATGCAATTCCGCCGGGTCTGCCTCCCCACCCAGCACAACGAACAGGGAGACATCCCAAACCTCTCCTGCTCCAGAGCCACTTTCTACCTAAAAGGAATCCGCAGTTTCTTCCAGGACCCCAGCAACTGAACTGCTGACCTCTGGGAGCCCTGAAAGCAAAAGGAACAGCAGCGTTAGCATGACTGATCCCTGAGCGCAGGAGGGGAAACACAGGCAGGATTTACATTCTGTCCCTTACGAATGGTTTGGCTGATATACTAAAAGCCGGATGGAGCATAAAAATGGAATTTATTCAAATTAAATGGTTGCAAATGTCATAGTACATTGAGCCAGAAAGTTCTCCTACACGCAATGAACGGAATTTATGCTTCTAGAAAGCATGCAATTCTACCTGCTACTGCCTATGAAGGACATTCTTGTCCTAGACTTCTGATTTCAAAAATACAGAGCAAACAGCACCATCTTGTCAGGGTGCCAGGATCTAGCAGAAAGATTTCAGAAAGGCAACATATACTTTTCCAATTAACTGAATGAACACTGCTTCTTTCCAGGTGAATAGCAAAACTACCTGCAGATGTGACTTTAACAGCAGTTGTTAACATTTAACATTTGCCCTGCAGCTCAAAATCACTAACTCATGAACCGAAAGGAAAATCAGGCTGGTGCCTGGTGGGTGCTGACACTGGCACGCCTCAAAAGGGACAGACTAAAATGGGGAGGATCTCCCCTCCGAGAGGTTGGACCCCTTTGAGGCTTTTGGGGTGAGGACCCCAAATCAGAGACCCCAGAGTCGCGGGGACCCAGGAGGAGGGAACACGTCACAGACTGCTCCCTGTCCGTGAGCAGAGGCAGGAGTCACCTTACCTTGCTCTTCTTTAGTCAAGGTCCTCTCCAGCCACGGCAGATGCTCTGCAGGAGCCAGCTCTCATTCCTGGGGATTTGCAGAGCAGAGAGCGGAGTTCAGCACCCCGGGGCTGAGCAGCCCTGCTGGGGCCAGGGCCCCATCCAGAACCTGCTGATTTTAAGCACATGACTGGTCTGACTCAAGATAACTGGATTATCTTTCTGCCTGCTGTTAAATATATATTAAAGTTAAGCATGTTTGGCCTGGGTCGCGGCACTCGGCACCTTGCGGGTCTGCGCTCGCCGTGGGAGGTGCGGGCTGGGGCTTTCGGTGGACACTCGGGCACTCGGCAGCTATCATCACACGTTCCTGTACATGCGGAGCCTGTTTAAAACAATGGCTTGTAAATGCAAAGCTCCATCTCCAGTTACTGCTCCTCTGCATCAGCCAGTCCCCTGGTCTACATGAGATATGTTTCAAATGATAGCATTTGTCTTTAATAAATGGTCACTCCATAAACTGCCTCCTATGGGAAACCTGGGGTTTATAAGTAAAACCTGATGTTTCCATTTCATTATAATGCATTCGCTCTAAGATGAATACCAACTCATCCTCTGTTTAATATCAGCCTAAGGTGTGCAGTGGGTTTGCATTACTGTTTATGAAATTCATATAGCTGGGCTTAATCTGTTTCAGATCCCACAGCTGTCTCTATCTGTATCAGCTTGACCTGAAACAGGGATATTCTCCTTTTGCTGGAGTCACTGGCATCACCAACATTCAGAGGAGGTAAGGAGCAAAGCTCCTTCCACGGCCACAGAAAGTCTGACCCTAGTAGATTTGAGGTTCTTTAGCCAAATGTTTGCCTCAGATACCTTTTGGGATGCTTTATTTTTAAGGCAAAATCTGTCTGTTCTTGTCCATACTCTAAAAAGGAATCTGAGATGCAGAAATAGTTTTTATGCGACATGTCAAAGTAGCACTGCATGCCATATTCATGCATGTGCTGTAAACCTGATAAACAGACCACAGCATTGCAGGCTGCAGTATTCAGGGTCTCCACGCTTTCTTACGTGCCACTTACACACCTCTTAAACACACCCTTAGCCTTAAACACACCATTTTGTACGTGTGCAGCTTGCATCTTGACCTACTTCAGCAGAAGAACGTTTCGTAGGTAAATGACAATTTCTCAACCATTCAGTAAATAGCTACCTAGAGTGTCACTTTAAAATATTGCTCATCAAGTACAAAACTCATCCAGAGGATAATAAAGCAGTACAGGTAGCGAGCATATCTGCATTTGGCTTAAACAAAGGTAAAACATGCACCGAGCGATCCCTTGGATCCAAGCCTCATGTTTCACACCATCAGTCATGTTCCAGTGCTGCATCGCTCAGATACTTCGAACAAAAGTGATGAGGTAATCTCTGACCCATGAGAACTGCTCTGCTGGTATCTCCTGTGGCTTGAAAGGGGAAGCAGAGCGCTGCCTCATCTCCCGCTAATCTTTGCAGAGATCCCTTCCTGACTCACTCTCACCAGGGACTGAAGATCCCTCAAATAACCTCAGAAGGTTTAGAAATCAGGTTCGGGGAGGCACCGTTGATTCATGTCACTGCTGGAGAAAGAAGAGAAGGTATTATGTGAATTAGTATAGAGTTGTAAACAAACGGATGAGAAGAAATACATATTTTAGCTGGATTGCTCTGCTTCCCCCCTTTTCCAGGGCTACTAAACAAATACCAGCACAGCAGAGGAAATGAATGAATGAAACCGCAGAGCAATTAGTTGAACTCTCCGGCCTTGAAGATGCCCTATTTGGGCAAGTCAGAAAGGACAAGCTCCACCAAACAACCACCTGTGAGCACGGGACAGGGCGCAGGAAGGCGGCTGCTCAGCATCGCCTCAGCCGGGGAAAGCCGTCTGCGGGGACCCCTTCAGCAGGCTTACTCACAGGACCGGCTCCTTTCGCAAACCCCTGGTCACAACCTGTAGTTCAGTTCATAGCAAATGCCCTTTGGGGATGGGGAAAAAAAAAAAATAAAGAGAGAGAGAGACTGACCCATTTGAGTTGCATCTGTTGGAGTTTATAACTGTTCTCCTTATAATTGCCAACAGACAATGTGAATTGCAATTAGCTAATTGCTTGCTAACTTTCCGTTCTAATAATAGTCATGTTCCAGAGTTATACAAGCTTGGAGGCTGCTGCTGTTCCCTTGCAACTGGCAATAATAAATAATACCGTATTCCCTCAGCATTGCCCTTTCTTCCAAGTTTCATCCCCATGCAAATTGCTCCAGCATGTACTAATCCCTGACGGGATGGCAGAGGCATCAACAGCATTTATTTGTAGTTCACTGCACTGGGAGTGTTCAACACTTGCACGATGATGTGGCGCCGGCACGATGATGCGACTCCCGTGTGCCGCTTGTCCCCTCTGCACGGCCGGCGCGGCAGGTCTGGGAGGTGCCTCTCGGCGGGGCTGGGCAGCAGGACCAAGTGCTCTGCATCCCCGGCCATCCAGCCCCGCTGTCAAAATGGGTCTGGTTTCAGGTTTTTTGGAGTTTTGGCCGTTGGCTTGGGTTTTTGCTTTCCCTTTGCAGGATCAGATGTGGCCCTGGCCCCTGTAGTGACATGTTTTATTACCAGTAGCTTCAATAATGTCAGCACAGACCTAAACTGGATCTTTAGAGAACGCACACTCTCCGGCAGCAGCACAAGCTGTACAGTGTCCCCGCTGCGGCGATAAGGGGGGTGGACCGCGGCCGGCTGCTGCTGGGGACGGGGGTCAGGCTGGCTGCAGAGCCCCAGCGCTCCCAGGGCGGGGGGGGCTCCCCTCCACGTGGGTGAACTTTTCTGCACCCCTCTCCAGGCTTTCTAATCTCCAGCTTGTTACTGCTGTGCAGATGCAGCTAATTGAGAAGCGAAGCAACAGCCTGATCCCGCGAAGTCAAGGCCAACGGAATGAGCAACAGCATTCCCTGGCGCGCGAGGAACTACTGAACACAGACCTGCCAGCAAGCCGACGTCTCCAGCGCTTACAGCCTAATCTTATTAAACTCGACCCAAAAGCCTTTTAGAGTTGGGGGAGTCGTATCCAGCACAAGCTGGTCTGGATTATTCCCCTGGTGCCTCTGGGGTTTTTCCACATCGCTGGCTCCCCATGGCCTGGGGCAGGGGGATGCCGGACCCCCAGCTGCCAGGCACGATGCGGGACGGGAACAGGAGCGTCTGCCCAAACCCTGCTGCTTCGGGGGGCTCGGCCCTCCTGAACTCCTGACAACCACAGACTTGACTAGCACAAATGGCTCGTTTTCAGGTTCCTCACTAGCAGAACTGTTCTGGTGCTGCCTCAGGTGCCCCCCCAGCCCCCTGCTCCAGACAGACCAGACCCAGGCTCCCTGGCTCCAGAAAGGCTTTTCAGATGGCTTTTCCTTTGTGCACAATTATCCGGACTTTTCCATCCCTTATTTCTCCCCTCTCCTGCTCCCGACATCTGACTCACGGGTAGATTTATGAAGTTTAAAGGCGCTCTTTGTGCAAGCCACGTTCCATAGCCCCATCTTCCCACCTGCACAACCTCTCTCACCCTCTTCCCTGGGGTTTGGGCAGAACGCTACCAAAACCGTACCACGAAGCAGAGTTCTCCTCGGCAAAGCCACACCGGGTGAGCTCTCCCTCGCTTTGCACAACAACGTGGAGATTTCTTGAGGGAGGAAAGCTCTGTGTAGAGAACTGGCTTGGACAACTCAGGACCCCACTTTCAACATTTTCCCCTGTCTCGACCTTGGCATCAGCAGGAATTTCTAGCCATTTTCAGGTTCTTGCTCTCCTGTGCACCGTATGCCTGGGTACATCCTCCACACACCGCAGCGTCAGATGCTTTTCGCAGTGAAACTCTTGTTTTCCTACTTCCCAGCCCTCTGATAATGGCTGCTAAGCAGAGGTTGATTTCAAACGCCCAGGAATGAGTGAAAATTTCAGGGCTCCTTGAGCATGAAACAGCATAGAAAAGCCAACTACAACTCATTGCAAAAAATCATGACAGATGGCAAATTAGGCCTGGGTTTTGAAAGGCAGGGATAATCTATTATTGCATCAGACTGGAGGGAATGTCAGATGCATTGATCTAACAACCATCCTTAAGTGCAGCCTGTGTAAATCAATGAGACCTTAACAATTCCTGATGGGCAAGCCCCTGATTTTCTGTTTTGCTTTAGAGATCAGCTCTGTTTAATCTTCTCAGCCATTTCAGTTCCTCCATGAGGAGAAGGAGATGCTGGGACCTACTTTTGAGGGTAACATGTAAAGAAAGGAAATGAATGATGGTATTTTATTTCTCAGACATCCAAAGCGAAAAAATTATAGGATTTATTCCAGAATCACGATTCTTCTTGCATTACAATGGAGCCACCCATTTGTTCCCAAAACAGGGATGTGATGTTCTCTGCCAGTGAAAGCAAGAAATAAAACCGTTGTCCTCTTCCCAAGGCTCAGGTGCACAAGTCAGGAGCAGGATCTTCTTGCCCAAACGAAGTAGCGGGACGCAACCAGCTGGAGGAATTCAGCCAAAGGAACAGCTTTGCGTACGTCTGCTTTGGTTTCCTCTGCCAATGTTTTTTCTCGGGGCTGGTTGATGGGTTTCAGACCAAGGGAACATTAGGAAATGAAAGGGAGAAGGCTGTGACACACCGCACGCGGTGCCAAGGAATGGCAGTGACGCACTGCAGCTGGCGGGGACCCCGGCACGCACCTTGCCAGCACTACCCTCCACGGGACCCTGCCGTGCTCCCCCCGGCTGTCCCAGCACGCCCGCAGCCGCCCTCAGTCACTGCCTCCCAGCACCGGCTGCTCCTTCTCTGCTCCCATCAGGAGCTGGGAACGATCACCCGCTGCTCCACACCTTCCACAGGGGTGACAGCGGCCGGGGCCTCGCCGAGAGGACAGGCAGCAGGGTCTGCGGCATCTCCAGAAACCTCCCCCTTAAGGGTGGGAAAGGGAGATGGCAGGAAAGCCGTCTGGAGCTGGCAGCCGCACAGCACAGTTTGTTCCCCGGGCTGACGGCACGTTGCAGAGAACAGCATCATTTTGAAGCGCAGCGGCAGGCCAGGTCACGCAGAGTCACGGGAGCGTGAGGTGTTCCCGGACCCCACCGCCACCTCTGAGAGAACATCCCCTCTGCCCTGCCGTATGAGTTACTCCCGGCAGTCACTGCCAGGTGCTCTTGGAAATGAGGCCGTGAGCTTTGACCAGCTTGAATTCATCTCCTAACCTCAGGAGAAAAGAGAAAAGGTCCTATTATGCTTAGTACAGAGCTGAATCTGGCCTCTGGCTGACAAGTGGCTATGGACTATACACAAAAACGCTCTAAGGCTGACTTGCACCAAATGTTTCTTCTCCACCTAACACAGTTGTTTGGGATTCAGTTAGACAAAACTGCATCTTGTAGTTTTTAATAAAGCTCTTGGCGAACAGTTCAAACACTGGAGGGGGAGCGGGACAGAGAGGTTGAATTTATGGGAGCGGGAGGAGATCATTTGCTTTCTTAGGAATTGGAAAAGATTAATAGTATGCAAAGGCTCTTGGATTCATTCCTGACATAGCAGAATGGTTAGGAGACTTACCGGCTTGATATTCTTCATTCTGCCTTCCCCAGGTGGCCCAGAGACTGTCTGGGCAGTGGAGAAAAAGGAACAGGGAACAATCCCATATCAGCCCCCCGTGAGGAAGGCAGCTGTGGTACGCTGGAGCACCGAACCTCACAGAGGTTTGCTTTGCTCTGAAATTAAATAGCTACTTGATATTTCTGCAAGTGCTGCTTGTGTGGGAAGGCAATGGCAACTGTGGAGCTGGTGTGGGTACAGGACAAAGCAGGTTCATCCTACCGGCACATACCCATTCCTGGACCCCAGGCCACTGATGGCACAAAACGGTTCCATAAGAAGAATCTGAACTTATGGAAGGTCTCTCTCCTACCACCAGCATTTTGCAATCAACATGCAACATGCTAGGTGAATCCCGAAGCAAGGAAAAAAATGTAAGGAAAAAGACAGGAATTTCCCCGAGTCCCACTGAACAGCCCAAGGCTTCTTTCCAATAGCCAAAACCCATTGCAAGCCTCACTGCACATGGAGTGCAATGGGGAAGGATGGAAAGCCACTGGATGCACATGGGGAACCGCAGGACGTGACTTCAAGACAAGCCAGAGGCTGTGTTGGAAAGGCAGTCTCCAGGATCGTAAACTGGCTCAGGCATTGCTTCCAATCTTACAAATCTCATCATCCCACTGGACTTCGGGACAACAGACAGCCCTTTTCCCCAGAGGCCCACGCTGAACACAGCCTTTATGCACAAACCACGAGGCTGCATGCAGCTTGTCGTACGCAACCACCAAGACAGGACACACAGGTCACCCAGGAGCGTGAGCAAAAGAAGCCACTGACCGTATCCCTTGCCTGAACTAACAGTCATCTCCCCAAAACCAAAGTTATGCTGGAAACTAGATGAGAGGATGGGCAGAGAAACTTGCTTTCCATTGTTGGGTCACCGTCAGAGGAACATCGGACAGATTTCCTAATTTCTCCATGCTGCTTTAGCTGGGAAACTGCAAGCCAACACCCCTGCCACTTGGCTGGGTACAAGTGCATTACTGTTTTCGAGACATCTTAGACAGCCATGGAGCACAGTCAGCTATGGAAAATAAAACTTCTGTGCTATTTATGAGTATCTGTTGTGCTCCAGTTTGGGGGCAGAAGTCTGCAGTGGTGCTTAAAACATTGCATTTTGAGACAGCAACGACTTCTCAGAAGGCCCTGATCGGTCCTATTTTTCAAATAATACTAGGAAATAAAATGTTTGCTCCATCTGAGAATGAATGAGGAACTTGAGCAAAACTGCTAAACATAAAAGTTCCTGGACATCTGGAAAGGATTAGTCAGGAAGGTGCTTGGGACAAGGAGTTCAGGCAAGTTCAAGAGACACCTACTGTAGATTTGTTTCCACAGAAGGAGGGAGGAGGAGTGAAAGGGTTGAGGGGAAAAGCAGGAAGGGAGGATTGAAACAAAATCTATGCAGGACTGGCAGATAAGGCAAGCGGTGAGAACAGCCTCCATTCTGCAGAAGCGTGAAGTGCAGAACAGGCAGCCCTGGAGGGTCTGCTGCAACAGAAGGGGCTGGGTGTAGCAACAAGGGATAAAAGACGGTGGCAAAGAGCTGGCCAAGTAACTGCTCGTGCCCATCTTCGCAAGGGCAGACAACGGACCCTGCACTGAGCACATCCGCACTGCAGGAAAGCACATCCCTGCTCCTCAGCAGCCAGATGTGTCCCCACCCGGCACACATCTATAGGATTAGCAGAGTTTGCTCCCCTTGGAGCTCACCAACTCAACAGGGCAAATGCTGTGATAAAGTCAAGAGCACTAGAGAAACACTGAAGTGTAGGCAGCTGGGCGCTAGGAACAGAGCTACACATCCAGCTAACGCAGATGGGAGAATGTTTGCTTTATTTCCAAGCAGATAAGCACTCATGCAGCCTCTCGAGCCCTGCAAAGTCACAAAGTTCTGCTTCGGGCCAAGACGACAGTCTCAAAGAATAAGCATGAAAACCACAGGGGCTTGTGAAATCCACGCTTGGTTTATTAAACGACTCACGAAGCTTTTTATCACATATTTCTGCCTCCGACTCACTTTACACTTAAATTCAGGTGCCAAATCCTTTGTCTTTTTCCTAACTATGGACACTTGTAGTAAGTTCAATTTTGAAATCTGCTTGAAATCCATGAGCTTATGTTGAAGCAAAGTTTTGGGGTTTTGTTTAAAAGTCTGGAGTTACCCACAGCGGGTCTTCATTTCTGATGCAGAACTGTGCAGAGACAACACTGCATCAGAAGCCAACTTTCACCCTGCATGAAAAAACAAACTAACCAGATAGAAGTCAGATGCTTGCTATAAATGTTCGTGAGTATTCAAATTTAGTAACCGATTTTAGTTTGTGCTTTCCCTGTAAGTGAAGAATAACTATTTTCAAATTAAGTTAGCAGGAGGTAAAGCTGAAAATCAAAGCACGATCTTTGTGTTTCCTGAAAATTTTACTTTAACAAGGTAGCTCCAGCTGCTAACATTGTTTTATTGCATTCCTGAATGACAGATCTCCATGCAAGAATACTTTAAGAGCTCTGCTCCAAAAATAAAGGCACTCAAATTTATTTTTATGGTTAGGTGTATTTTACCAGTTAAGTCTCAGAACACTTGATACCGTCTTTACCCACTGGCCTTGCTCAAGTATTGCACAGGCTGGAGCACCCCCCGGGGCCCTGCACTCAGCTTCCCCAGGCAGCTGGAGAGGACCCCGCTGCCTGCCAGCAGATGCTGCTGTGTTTTCACTTGCCTCCCTCCCATCCCAGTACTCAGACAGACACTGAAATCCTTTGCTGATGACAGCAGACAGGGCTCGCTAGCAGTAGGCCACGTCACAGCTCAGTCTTGGAAAGCTCAGGCACAGAAACAAACTGAGAGTGAGCCAGGGATCTTCAGGAAGAGGGAGAGACGTGGGGAGGAAGAGCAGCGCCTACCGCAGACAGTCTGCCCTGGCTCCTCCGAGCTGCAGGCTGGGATGACACCACCCAACGATATCCCTGCCGTCGGCACGCAGGTATCTAACTCAGCCATGCAGGCTCCCAGGCATTGGAAGAGGAGGAGTGGCCTTCCCACCTGAGTGCTCTTAAGTTAAATGCTTGAAGACTGAATGCCCACCCTGGCTGTCTTCATGGTGGGAACCTTCCAACCCACAGAGATTCCCTGGTGAATGCTGGCTGAAGGGAGTCTGACACATGTAAGGAACCACATTCTTGTCAGCAACTGGGGACCTTGGCAACTGACCTGAGCTGTAACACCCAGATCTTGAAATGGAACAAACCTACAGTTGTATCCAATTAGAGCGCTCTGATGCGGAGGTTCAGTTGTGCCCTTCCAGAACACTGCAACTGATGACATGGCCCATCAGCCGGAAACAGTAGAGAGTAACTAGATGATCTTTAAGGTCCCCTCAAACTCAAATCATTCTATGTTTCTAATTAGTCACATCAAAACTTCAATGAGCACGTGCTTCACCCCATTTCAGTTAGCATCAGGTCATGGCCACTTTTAATTCAGAAGGTTCTCTCAGCACTTTTAGCAGGGCTGTTGTTAGCCCAAAGACAGACATCAGAGGGCCAAACATCTAGGAGAAGCAGAAGGGCCACCACTGAACTGTTCTGAAGACCTTCCAAATTTAAACCCATTTGTTTGTTACGCAGCTGTACTGAAGACAGACTGACAAAGAAGGGTCTCGTAGAGCTGTATAGTGTGTGCACATGTAAACATAATTCTGCATCCACAAACACCATGATTTATTGGTTTATGATGATCTATGTCAAGGCCTGAGCACAGATGACACCCCAGGATTCACCCTAGTCACCCATCTTACACCCTTCAAGCCATGTATAATGAACACAAGGCCATACAGCTGCTCCCTGTTCTTTTGCCTGCTCTCCCTCATCTCCCATCCCAAAACCAGAACTGTGCAAGTCACTCGTTGCAGTGACAGCCATCAGCACTGATGGAGGTGAGTGTGTGCTTGCCACTCCCAACACAGGCAACAGGTCTGCACTTTGGCCACAGGTTCAAAACTGTATCAGAAAAGGAACAGGAGATGGATGAAAGATAGTGCTATTACTTTTGCTCTTTGCTGTACTGCAACATTCAACGTCTTTGTCTGATGGATTTCAGACTCTGCAGACACCAGCACTCAGCTGTCAGAGATAGCTCAGAGGGCATCTACATAAATCTACTGTGATCTGTGTCATCCCACCACATACACTTGCCCTTTCCTTAAAAACAGAAGTCAGTGATGTCCCGTGGGAAGATGCATGGGGTTGAACACTAGCAGGAGGTAATGGCTAACAAAGTTTACCTACGCTTCTTCACTGACTGCAATCTCAACACGGGACATGAGTTTCTAGAGTTGGGAGGAGTTTGTGGTTGGAATCAAAGCTCTGGAAAAGGAAACTAGATGAAATTGCTCACTCTGCTACGGACAGGAAAATAAACGCCTTATACTGAACTGATGCTGTGACGCAACCCACAGCATCAGCAGCACACTGACAAAATGAGTCAGTGACAGGTCACGGCGAGACAGAGCCACTCAAGGATGGGAAGCGCTTTGCACGCAGAAGCATCTGCATCAAGACTGCTGTACAGCCATTTGCTAAATAAACTGCATTCTTGGCTGATCTGCCAAACCAGTATCTTCACTGCATCATCTGCTTCATCTTAAGCTGAAGCAGCAGGAGGTGGACTCCATTTCTCACTTCCCTAGGAAGGAGATGGCCAAGTGAAAAGCTCAGGAACAGTCACACCGCAACTCACCACGCACAGTTACACTGTAGTCTCGCCCAGGGGCTGTAGGGGATGCCCAGAGCAGCAGGCACCTGTCCAGCCACAAGAGCCCCTCGCAGCCAGCTGGAAGACAGGATCAGCAACAGCAAGCACACCAGGTCCAGAAGCGACAAGGAGCATGCAGGAACAAAGCGGAACTACCTTCAGCAGCAGAGGAGTACTGCCAAGCCAGCTGAGCCCCCCACCAGCCCTCAGACCCCCTGCCCTGTACATGCTGGAAGCACAACCCACTTTACTTCCCCAGGCTTAACACCCTTCCCTTGGCAAACACCGATTTCATCATCCGTGACGCCCGGAAGCCATACCAATGCCAAGAGGGTGATGTGATTTTTCCTTGCGATTAGAACTGCATATAAAGCACCATCCCGTGAAGACCTGCCAGCTGATGGGGAGCACTGGCAGCCCCAGCCCTGCAGCTGTCTCCCAGGGCCCCCGTGGGCAGCTCTCCGCAGGTCGAGCAGTGCCCTCAGGTGGTCAGATGGACTCCCCGGGTTTGAGACCTGCTTCACCATAAAAACAGCAAGCACAAGCACATCTACAATCCATCCAAGTACAACTCTTTATTTGGCCTTCTCTGAGAAGGCACAGTTTCGTATACCACATGTTATTTAGCGACAGGCACCCCACCACTTTCCGGGAATGTTACAAAGGATCGGTGACATGGCCAACAAAAGATATCCCCAGAACTGTCCGCAGCTGCTGCAGCCACAGAGTGTGAAGTTTTAAGACTGAGATTTAAACATGTCTTAGCAGAGATATCAGAAGAGCATACTCTAACACACTTGAAAACTGCCTATGTCAGACCTCAAGGGTCCATACCTCCATAACTACCTTTCCAAGCCAAATTTGCTCCTTCCTTTTCAATGTACAGGTGGTAGAAAGTAAACACATTGCTCAGAGGCACGAGGTGCAAACTGTTTTCAAGCCCTGATTTGACATCTTTTATTTATTTGTAAGGACAGTACCTATGCATCCTTCGTACAGGTATCAGCCTGCTGGATTTTGTGTTACACTCACTTATTTGTAGCACACCTCAAGTTAGTAAGTCTCAACATTTTTTTCAGTATACAAAATATCCACGGCAGGCAAAAGAAAGGACAATTTCTGCAGCATGTTCAGCTCAGCCTCTTCTTCAGCCACCAAGTCCATTTCCACTTGAAAATTAAACTGTCCAAGCGTTTCCTACTGAGGCCAAGTACCCAACTCATTCAGCTTCCAAAAAGCACCAGTAAAGCTTCCTCAATTCATCGTCCTCTTTGTGGTCACCTCAGAACATACCAGACTCTCATAGAAGCTGGTCAACGCCAGTCCCTCCTGTTCTCCGTCAGGAGCCTGGTGAGCAGCACAGCTCTTGCTGGTTGTCCACAAACAGAGAGATCTTAAGAAGCGTATCTGAGTTGGAAGGGAAAAATCAACCCCATTAGCTTAATACATTTTACCTGTATTCTGTACCCACAAAACTTTAATGTGTTTCTAAAAACAATGAAGAAAAACGTAAGTAAAACTAACTTAGCAGACCAAGCGAAATGGGTCACTAAGCCCCTTCTTACACTGTGAGGAAGGGTGCTGCTTCCAGCTGTGCCCACAGCGTGATGGCAAGTATTTACGACTGAAGTCGTTCACGAGATCTCAAAGCAGGTTGCAAAGCTCAACCGCAAACTGGGCAAGGTCACCCACTGCTACCGAGACCCACGCAGCAAGCACCACCATCCCGTGTGCTGTCCCCAGGGCTGAGACATCAGCACGGAGCTCCAGGAAAGGCCCTTTAGGTCTGCTGTAAGCAGAACTACCTTGAACGATGTCTTCCTTGTAGCGTGCCAAAATCCTCTCCCAAGACTGTGGGAGGTCTTCCATGTCTGCCAGGCTGTCACAGCTGATGCGGAGCAGGAGCAGCTTGCTTTCCAGGTACCTTCCTGCCCGCTAAGGACAACAAAGAGAAAAAAGCACCCGCCAGCGCTGCCCGGCCAGCCCTGCCGCAGAAGGATACAGCTGCCGGTAGTACCGCTCCACGTCCTGCAGCCCCTCCAGCACGTCAGCCAGCGAGGGGCAGCGTGGACCGCGTCGCAGGGCCGCCGCCAGGCCCACCTCCGCCGCCCGCTCCTCGTACAGCCGCAGCACGGCGGCCACGCCGGCCCCCACGGCGTCCCGCACGGCCCGCAGCTCCTCCCTACGCGGCAAAATAGGAGACGCTCAGCTGTGGCCCCGCGCCTCCCGCCCGGCCCGGCCCGGCCCCGCCGCCGCCGCCTCACCGCCGGCCGCC